>CABHOG010000087.1:150385-240089 GCA_902168055.1 Aratinga solstitialis | reverse complement strand
CCAACCTGCAAAATAACCTCTGTTCTCATGGTGGTGTTTTAGTTTAATGAAATGTGATTCTTTGGCTTTCTGTAGGTTTATATTGTTAGACATCTACGTGATCAGGTTGTGAACTCTGTGTGCGTGTTTATGCGCATGCACATGTAAGTACACATGCCCACTGTGGTACAGACACACACACGGATATGTAACAGTTTAAAGGCTTTATCCAGGACATTTCACTTGTAGCTTTGTGGTTAATGAGAATATGGGGCAGGAACAGTTATGGCATGGATGATTTTAAGGTCCTTTCCACCCTAATAATTCTATATCAGGAAAATAAGCTCAGGTGAAGCAGTGACTTCCCATTGAAAGTGCTGACATCCTGCTCTGAGGACATGGGGGTGATCTGAGGTGCCTGCCTGGCCTGCACTCTGGTGTGCACATAGGCTCTGTGTGTTCAGTGTCCCCAAAGTCTGTGATCAACTCCCTTCAGAAACCGCTCACTGAGGGGCACTGGATGTGTCTGAACCTCCCTGTTTCTGTCTCTGGAACCTTGGCTTTTTTTACTCCTTGACTTTCTTGCCCCCCCCTCTTTTGCTGTAAGAGTTTCCAGATGATGCTGGGGACGAGGGTTGTTGAACTTTGCTTTTGGCTACCAAAAGGAGTGAGGATCGTGTGGCTGCAGTGGGCTCTGAGCCCACTGCAGATGGTCTGTGCTGGACCCGTATCTGCTGCCCAGCACTGCTGATGGCTCCAGCACAGCATCAGGATGTAATTTTAACTTCATCCCTTTTAACTTCTTAACAACTTTAACAAGTTGTGCAAACCAGTGGGAAAGGCAGAACCACTTCTCTGTGGAGGAATTGCTTGGAGTTTGTATGAGGAAGGGATCAGTCCCGAAGGGGGGAGGAGGCAATATGGATAAGTGGGTGTGATGTGGGGCAGGGTGGGAACACATCGCAAACAGCAAGCAAAGGGTGTTGCTGCTGGTTCTAAATGTGGGTTTGTCTTCATGTTGCTTCTGCAGCGAACAGCAGCACAAAGTAATTCATTTCCCAAGCCTCAAACTGGAACGTTGTGAGGGTTTTCCTCCCAGTGGATGCTGCAGCATCGCCTTTGTGAAGGTGTCCTGCACCTCCCTGCTGCAACAGACACTGCCTGAGCCAAACCAGGTTTGTTCTCTTGGTCTTGCTGCTCTGCTCTTTGGAGGGCAGAAGGGTTTGGAAGAGCCAGGAGAGCTCTTTTGACCCTTTTCCCAATGGAAAGCGTACGTGGCATCACAAGCATACACAGTGTTTACCAGGGGAGCGTGAATAGGTTGTGAGCTCAAGTTTGGGGTTTTTCCTGTTGTCAGTGTGCTCAGAGGGCAGTGGAGCTGCATGGAGAGGAATTTTTGCCAGGGCTCCAGGGTGACCAATGTAATGCCCTGAGTCTGAGGAGTGTGCAGTGTTTTGTATGGAGTCCTAAACTGCCTTTGGAACTGATGGTGGTAGTTAATCTGTTACAGTGACAGCAGTTACAGCTGAGTGTTTGCTGCTTAGATCCCGGGTGCTCTGCCCTGAGCTGTGCCATTCCTTGTCATGAAGATCAGAAGCTTCCATAAAACTTAAAATCCCGTGTAATCCTTGCTTTCTCTTCCTGCTTTCAAGCACAAGGTGTGGTGGAGCTGAACCGAACCTAGAGGTGGCGATGGGTTCGGGTTGCTCTTAACAGTGGAGAAGCTGAAGTGAGGATTTGGGGAGTAGCTTTGGGAGTGTCGTGTTATGCTGGGAACAGCCTGGATCTTTGGGCCCATCCAGCTGACTTTATTCTTATCTAATGGAATCAGTTGGTGCAATTGCGATCTCCAGAAATCCGGCAGACTCAGGGGCTGTTCACTGTGTGTATGGGCAAGGAGCTGTCTCCTGGTGGTGGTGAAGTCTCTGTGGTGCCTGGGGTGCCCTCCTCGGGTGATGGGGATTCAGCCATTTGCCAGGTTTGCCATCCAGAGAGAGTTTTGTTCCAGGTGGGTTTGGGTTCCTCTGACCTCCTCTGTCCTGCAGGGAGCTGTTCATGTCCCCTCCATGAGGAGGACTGTCCTTGCTGGTGCGGGGCTCTCTGAGTGCACTCCTCCTCCTCTCTTCCCAGGCACCCGTCTGGGTTTAACCTCTTCCTGCAGACCTTCAGTTTAGGTTGTTTGGGGCTGGGGTTTGTAGCCTGCTGTGGGGCATAGATCCTGCCAGGGCCTCACCTCAACTGCTTCCAGTGCCCTCACTCGCAGGAGATGGGGCCCATCAACCCCGGCGTTTCCCATCAACCGACACTGACAGTTCTCATCTCTTCTCCTGAAAAGAGGCACAACAGTCACCTTGAAGAAATCCTTCTCATTATTTTATCCTTTTTCTTAGTTTTCCCCTTCCCTCAGTGCTACAGGAATTTTCCTTTAGGTCTCTCAGCATCTGTGTCCATGGTAGCAAATTGTTTCCTGGGACTGTTTCTTGAAAGGCTTAAACTACGGGGCCTTGGGTTTAGGGCTCATCTAAATACAGTTTAATCGCTCCTGTGGTTGGGGAGCTGTGCAACCAGATCTCTCCATGGCATTATAAATAAACCTTGAGCCTGCACTTGCAGTCTTCAGATTGAGTTGCAGAAATCTTGGGGCAGCCTCATCACAATGTCTCCCCAGTAACATGGATCCTCACAACAGCTTCAGTGGCATTACAAATAACCCCTCTTGTCTCCAGCAGTCGCAGGCCCAGTTGCTGCATCCTTGGGACAAGACGCTGTGAATTCTGAACACAAAACTTGGGCTGGATTTGGATTTGCAGCAAAGTTGTGGCAGCAGCAGCAAAGGGATCCGGAGTTTGTTGTGGGTGGCTGATGCGGAGGCGCTGGTGGCGTTAGAAGCGGCTGTTCAGAAGGGAATCGCAGGGTGCATGATGTGATGTCCTTGAGGATTTGTCCTGGGAGAGGGCTTTGTCGGAAGGTACAAGCTGTGTTTCCATCGAGGTTGTTAATCTGTTCAGCCTGACCTTTGTAAGGAGTTTGTGTACGAAGGGTTTGCCCCTGGAAACGCTCCAAGTGGGGTGCTCAGTGCCTGCCTCTCTCCATCACTCCGACGTGAGCTGCTTGCTTAGCTAGAAAGCAGGTACCTCGTGAAGCACTTGCAGTGTCTGACCTGGTTTTATGTTAGGATTTGAACTGCATTGATTGTGTTTTAAACCCTAGGGCCAGTAGCAGATTTAGCTCATTTCCACTGCTTGGGATTGAGCTCAGGTACGAGAGATTCAGCCCTGAGTGCACAGAGTTCTGCCTGGCAGCTCTGTATGTGATGTGTGAAATACCCTGATACAGTTCCAGACAGTGCCTTTCCCTGTCCTGCTCCAAACCAGGAAAACCAGAGGAGCAGAAATCCAGCATCATGTCAATGTTGCTGAGGTTTGGAGCCCGGATGCCTGATGTGCTGCTCGCTGCAGCTCTCGGATCAGCAGCGGCTGCTGGAGTTGCTGCTTCCCATCCCCGCGAGGCCGGAGAATAGGCAGATCCCGCAGATAAACCCAGAGCAGGGTTGGAGGAGTGCTCTTCCTGCCTCAGCTCCACGGCGGTCATTGTGATGATCGTCGGGGTGTGTAAGGCAGCGATGGCTGCGCTGCGCTTTGTGCCAGCCCCACATTCGGGTGTTGAGCAGCAGGAAGATCGACTCTTCCTGGCCAGGCTCGGGGGGGAGCAGCGGTCGTGGTGCAGCTGCACCGGCAGCAGAGATGCTCAACCCGAGGTGCTGCTGTGGTTAAACGCTGCTCTCAGAGGGCTGGAGAAGGCTGTCGCTGGGGTACGCTGAGCTGCGCCGTGCTGCTGCCTGCCTGCGCTGGGTGCTGTTTGCTCACACCCATAAATACCAACATGAACTTACCCTTGCTGTCAAATGCTCTTTTTGGCCATTATTATATCGGCCCCCCCCCCCCCCCCAAAAAAAAATACCCCTATTTCATCGAAGACCATGCAGAGAAACTTGTGGTCACCGGCACGGGGCTGCCGCTGTGAAATGACACTGTCACATAATGCTGATGTGACGCTGTTGAATTGCGGGGGGGTGGGGTGGAGGGTGAGCAGAGGTTAATTACGTTGTGTAATTATGTTAATCTCTCGCTGCTAAAACCCACTGCAAACACTTTGTTCCACTGGTGAGTGTCAGCCTCAGTCCTGGAGCCCTTTTTAGAGGAGGAGAAAGTAACTGGAGATGGGAGGAACAGTTTAAATTAATTAATTAATTAAAGGGGGGGGTCTGTCCCTCTCCCCCCATCCCACCGCTGGTCACCCCCGTGGTGCCCCATGTCCCCAGGCAGCCAGAGGGGAGCCGTGGGTGAGGAGGAAGATGATGAGGAGGAGGGATGCGGTGCCCGGCCGGGGTGATCCCGCTGCAGGTCGCCTGCCGCCGGCTCAGACTGGTTTCTGGAAAGTGCTTTGTCTCGCAGGCTGCATCCTGGGAAGGGTCATGTGGAGCCCAGTGATGTCATGGGATCAAAGCCTGACTCAGCTCTGCGTCCGCTGGGATGGATGGGTGGATGGAGGATGGATGGATGGATGGGTGGGTGGCCGCAGGTACCGGAGTGCGGGCTGGCAGAGCTCACCAGGAGCAGAACTCCCCATCCCTCCGGCAGGCGAGGAGTTAAGCCTGGTTCCCCTGAGCCCAGTGCTTCCGCCTGGAAAAGCCTGGCTCCTTCCCCAGGAGGGGAGAAAGTCTCAACTTGAGTCTCACAATGGCAGTGCCTTACTGCTGGCAGCAGGCTCTCAAGCAGGATGGAAGTGTCTCCTCAGGCAGGGTGTGGTGGTCCTTCTCCCCGTAGTGTGTGATTCCTGAAACTTGGAGCCAGGCTGAGGTCCTCAGAAAGGCATGGCAGCAGTCCCGGGAGATCCTAATCTGGCATTCTGTAATTGCCTTGATTTGCATGGGAGGCAAATACATACAGTCCTGCCTTTTGGTGAAGAGCCAAACTTCCCGTGTGGGGGTTTGTCTGCTCTCCTGTGCTCTGATGCAGGCTGTGGGTGATGGTAGTTGATGCTCAGTGAGGTTCTTGTGTGTGTTCTTGTTTGGCTTTTGTTTGGTTTTGCTTAACGTAAGAAGTGTAAGTACAGTGATGCTGGGTGCTTAATAGCTTCAGCCTGAGATGGATGTTGGAGATCGGCTATGTGGGCACACCGGCAACACTTTCATTGCTCTTTCTGAGCTTCTTTTGCAGTAACCACTGTCCTTTGCCCTGGTTTGAAATGAAGGTGTTTTGTCCAACCTCAGTCCTTCCCAGTGTGTTGAACTGGTTTGCATCTGCTCTCTCCTCAGAGCCTCACAATGACAGAGGAAGCATGCAGGACACGGAGCCAGAAACGAGCACTAGAACGTGAGGTACCGCACAACGATGTGGACAGCAAGAAACTGAAAATGGACAAAGGACTGTTGGGAACAGAGATCAATGCTGAAGGCGACATGAAAATCAAAGCAGATCCTGGAGCTGGCAAAGTGCAAGGGTTATTAAAAGGTGGAGAGGTGAAAGCAACCATTAAGGTGGAGGTGCAGACGGGAGATGAGCCTGTGGACATGAGTACCTCAAAAAGGTGAGTTCCAGCCTCCGTGCTGCAGTCACACTGTAACATCTGGGATACCTGCACAGTGAAACGTGCTCAGCTGGCACAAAGAGGAAGTTCTTTGCATCTTAAAGGTGGAGAGGATTCCAATTCCATGCATGTGTTGCAGCTCTGGCTCTTCACATGAGATCCAACAGCTACTGCTGGAGCTTCCTCAGTGGTTTCTCCTCCCCAGGCTTTGACAGCTGTGACGAGCAGCTGAGTAAAGAAACACAGTCTTGAATAGAAAACCATACACGTTACTAAGAGGATGCGCTTTGAGCTACTGATTGAGATTTATGTGAGCAAGAGTGGTTTGGGTGTTTTGAACTGAGCTCTGATAAAGGGAAAGTAATAGATTGTAATTGTCTAAACAGAGGAGTTGTAATTGCAACTCGATTCTTCCTGACGGAGCAGGATGTGGGGATACATCTGAGTGCCTTTGAAAGAAGTTGTGGATTTTGACACTAGAAGTGTTCTGAAGAGCCAGCACCTGGCTGCAGCAATTCTCTGTGGGACAAGTTCTGCTTTGAAAGTCCAGCCTCCTTCAGGTGGCTGCGTTTTTCCATCTGAAAGCGCTGAATCAGAGTTCCTTATCCTTGTGCACAAGAGACATGAGTGAACTGGGTGGTTGTGACACAGATTTACAGGCATCGCTTTAAAGCCAGATTCCAAATCTTCTGCCGTATTTCTCACTCAGAACCTGGCTGTACCAGCATAAAAAAATCCATCAAGAAGTTTGTGACCCTGCCATGAGCCCTTTGAGGGCTTGCTTTTGTCTTTCTGGTGCAGTAGGATCCAACACATTGAGCAGGAACTCTGAAAGCTTTGTTCATTGCTGGTTCTGCTGCTGGAGTGGGGATTCCTAAGAGCTAAGAGCTGCCTCTGCTCTCAGAGAGACCCCTTTTCACTGGGATGTTGGGTGTCAGAGCAGGGCAGGTTGGAGAGGAGTTGGGAACACCAGATCCTTATCACAGGAATTACTGGGAGGAGGGTGCTTATCGGTGCTGTGAAGAAAATGGGTATCTTTGATGTTTAATGGCTTTTCAGCTGGGAACTTTCCCAAACTTCTGATGCTTTTCTAAGAGATACCTTTCAAGAGGCTGATCACTGCTTCAGGCCCTGTAAGACAAGCCCTCTTCCATCAGTGAAGGGGAGGGCTTGAGGGTTTAGGTCCCTCAGCCTTCTGCCGAAGGCACAATCACACACATTGATCAATTTGCTGTTTAGGAGGAGCTTGCATCTTGCACAGACGCAGTTATTGGGGTAGTGGGTGATTCCATGGCAAGCAGTTGTATTGTGCTGACTGGGAGGGACTCTCTGAAGGTGTCTCTTGGCACATCACCACCTCTGAATGAACCCAGGTATGCAGGCTGGTTTGATGAAGAATATCTCATACCAGAAGCTGAATACATTAGAATCAGGTATTCCCCCCCCTTTTGTTGCAGTACTTGCCCCCACACGCCTGTGCTCTTTGTGAATTGAGCCTATCTTTGAAATGGGTGCCAGTGTTTCTGCTCTCTTGGTGTCTGTCTCTGTTGCAAGACGTGCAAACAGGGTGATGATGAGCAAGGGGCTGCACGCTTCCATCTTCCCAGAGAGTGGCTGGAACAGTAACTCCTGTTTCCATGAGATGGGAGCGCATCCTCTCTCCGTGCAGTGTTCCTGTTTCAGGTAACAGGATAGTGTTGTATTCGGTTTCAGCAAGGAGATGGAAAAGGCTTCCCCAGACAAAAACTCCAACTTGCAGTCTGATCCCAAGCCCACTGACGTGAATGGTGATAAATACAATTAGGAATTTCACAAGGGGAAGCTTTGGATGCTGTTTGTAAGCTGGAGCTCCTTTCGTAAGGCCCATCTCTATAAAATCCTTAATGGAGAGGAATCAAACCCTGAGTCATCTCCAGTGACAAAAATGAGCCTGAACTTCAGGCAGCAACTTCCCAGGCTCTGGAGCTCTGCTCCTGCATTGTGGCGGTGCCCTTGGTCCGTGTGCGGCTCTGAGCAACTGACCAGCCTCGGGATGCGAATGCCTCCAAGCGGATGCGATCTGAGCCTGGAGATGCTGTGACACAGAGGAAGCTTGTCTCCAGCTGAGGCTGAGCTCTTGTGTATGTACAGTCGGTGTTCG
The DNA here is from genome assembly GCA_902168055.1 of Aratinga solstitialis. Classification (NCBI taxonomy): domain Eukaryota; kingdom Metazoa; phylum Chordata; class Aves; order Psittaciformes; family Psittacidae; genus Aratinga; species Aratinga solstitialis. The sequence goes on along the minus strand of CABHOG010000087.1, from coordinate 232,381 downwards.
TAGGGACGTGAATCTTCATTTCATCAGGAATTTTTGGTTGTTTTGTGGGGCTTACCTTTCCAGACCTTTGATCTGCAGAGGAATGTGGCTTGCAGCCTCACAGGCACTTGGCTCTTTAAAGCAGCCGAGCTGATTTTCTGAGCTGATGAACAAAGAGCTGTTGCTTAAAAGGACTAAAGTGCTACAAACTTCTTGGGTAGAACTCCTGCTTAGTGATGTGTTTGACTTTTAAACTTCCTTAATGCTTCTAGAACTGAAAACATAATATTTTCCTTGGAAAAGGGGGCCAGCAGCAATCGCGGTTAGCTGACGTAAAGCCAACCGAATGGATTTGCATCCCGAAATATTCTGATATTCTGGCAATATCTGCCTGAAACTTCAAAACACATTTCTTTTAATTTTATTTTTTCTTTCTTTTTCTAAACCTTAAAGTTAAATTTAAAACCAGGGTCTGTTTGAGCATGTTCTCTGATGCCAGAAGAAACAGAAGGGAGTCTGTAGTGGTAGAAGGCTTTGATGAGAGGTCACACAAGGCCAAACCAAACCCTTGCTCCTCTGCCTGGCATTGTATAGCACTGAGATGGGAACTTGCTCCACTGGGGTGTAATTATCCTGGACCTACTGCAGAGATGGAATGGGGGGAAGGACATGCCTGTTTTGCAGTGGGGTGGTGAAATAGCGCCGTGGAAATGGCTTTGCTTGGGAATGCTCTGATTTACAGCAGCATGGGTGCTGGAGGGAAAGAGCATTTGTCAGACCTGGTCAAATCCTGATGTCTTCTTGTGCTTTCAAGCTCTGCTTTCCCTGTCCTCTGTTCTTCTCTCTGTTCTTTCCTTCCCCTTTGTTACATGAGTTTCCCACATTTGAGCATCCATTGCTTCCCACTGAGGCCGGGGCTTCCTCCTGGACCCATTCCTGGATCGTGCTGCCTGCTGCACCTCACTGCATTCCTGTACTCCAGGCACAGCTCCCTTCACCTCCAGGATGGATCCTGACCTTTTTCCAAGGCTTTTTTCCTAGTACTATTTCCTAGTGCATCCAATGTGAACACATTGCATACACTGTACTAGTACAGCTCAGGATTCCTGGTGTACTCTGTGAGGATTGGCAGAGACCAGGAGCAGTCCTTCTGGACACGGCTGTTTAACTGGCTCTGGATGGGGACTGCTGTGCTCAGACAGGTCTGTGAGGACAAATTATCCTCTCTTCTGGAGCACTGGGATCCCTCAGGAGCAGTGCACTGTTATCCCAATTGTAGGAAAACTTTGCCCATAGAGGTGTGGGGTGTTTCGAGGCAGGGCTACTGCTTGACCCTGTGAGCAGCTGTGTTGTGCTTGGTTGTTGTGCTGTGCTATCTTAAATCCTCGGAATTACAGTGACTCCCTGAATAGATAACCTCAACATGTGTTTCCCTTCAGGATCCTAAACCAGGAGGCTTCTCAGTGTGCAAGGAGAGAGCGAGGACATGGCGTTGTCACAGCACATGGGCAGGATGGCAGTGGGGAGGGTGACGCTGTTAATAAAACACAGATACAAGAACTGGCATCTGTTATTCCCAGTTCTTGCTTTGTCTCAATAGCAGTCCTGGGATGAGCATGTCCTGTAGAGCCAGCTGTGTTTTGAGCAGTTGAACATCTTGCAGTTTTTTCTTGTGTTTCTCTCTTTGCCAAGAGTGGGACATCAGCACGCGAGCTATGGAACCTGTATTAACTGTGCCTTGATCAAAACCAGTTCAGGGATGGCTGATAACCAGAAATGAAGCCTGGGCAAGCTAAAAAGTCTGCATGTGATATGCTGGGTTTGTTTTCCACAGGGGTTGCTTGTGCCCATCTGTTTTCTCCTGATTTCTGGCATGCTCAACTATCAAACAGATCCCCAGCTCGAAGATCTTGCTTCTTGAAGCTCCATGTGAGCTGCTGCTTCCATGAGAGCTGTCAGGAAGGAGGGTGAGGAGCTCATAGGCGTCACTGTGGTTAGTGCTGTCAGACAAATCATCTCCCTGAACTCCACAGTTGCTTTAACTTTAGGTCTTGGTGGTTCTGATTTGTGTCTGTGACATGTTGCGCTGCTCTGGAAGCTCAGAACCATCACATTCTCCTGTTGCATGGGATAATGAGGAATGGCATTGATGAGAAGTTGTTGGATGGAAGTTGGCCCAATGGCTGCGCTCTGCGTTTTCAGGTTTGGCTGCTAAACGTTGGAGCTCTGAAGGGTTTCAGGATTTGGGGTGGGCTTTGTTTGGTTTCATCTGTCAAGGCACATCGGACACTTCCTAACTGAAAGGGTTTGATTGGGAAGCTCTAACATGTTCTGAAGCATGGTGGGGTGCAGCTGGTGCTGCTTTACTGGGGTTTAGTGGGAGCAGTGTTCATGGCAGAGCCAGTAAGGAGCAGTAAGCTCCTCTTCCCATTAGGAAGCCTGGAAATAAGGCAAAGCCCCGTGCTTTAGATCTCTTCAGCTTATCTACATTGTGTCTGTGCCTCCTGGCCTGTGTTGTGCTAAAAGATATTGTGACGGAATTGATGCCAGAGTTTCTTGGGCAGTTTTAGTGGTTTATTTGAAATGCAGACAGTGGGATTCCAGTGTCCTCCCTTCGGTTCAGGATGGAGTTTGTTTGCTTCAGTTTCACACCACAGTCGCTAGATCCATTGCAGCTTCTTTGATTCATGGAGATAAAACATCTCCAGGGGGAAGAAAAGAAAAATCCCCACTGCTTTGCTCTTTCTTTCCTTGTTTGTCTTCCTTCTTTGCCAAGTATTTTTGGATGAGAGTTCTTGAATGGACTGAGGCAAAACTGTTGCATATTTGCTAATGCAGATGAAGCTTTAGCCTGAAGCAGTTGTGGCGCTTCCCTCGGTTACCTGCGGATGGTGGGATGTGTTGGGATCAGCAGGATGAGGCTGGGGAGGGCTCCTGTTCTGTTCTGGGGGATGGACGGTTCGGGTCAGTGGTTCTGCGACTCCAACCAAGTGAGCAGCACATTGATTTTACCCTCTCCTCTCTTTTGTTTGGAAGAGCGATCGAAAGGGCATTTTGGAGCACGGGCAGGATCTGCTCTGAATGAAGCTCATTCTCTGTGTAATGCCTCTGGAGCAGTATGAGGAATGCATAGGCTGTTTGTTGAGATACAGGAGCTCTTCTGTTAACATCCTGAAGCTCCCGAAGCTGCAGCATGAGCCCCTGCACCAGAGCCAGTAGTTCCTGGGTGTCTCTTTCTCTTATGGGTGTTAAGTGTAAGCTTTGTCCTCCTGGGTTGTACTCTTGTCCTCCCTGGGAACTTCCATCTTGCAGGAAGGGGAAATCTGTTAGAAGAGCTGAGCCTACCTCTGTGCTTGGTTCCTCGCACCAACTCGGCTCGGTCCAATGCTGTTAGTGCTGGGAATGCTTACATGGGTGTAGGGAGCTGGGCAGCAGCTCCGCTCTCATTTTCCAGCGCCGAGTCCAAGCCATTGAGACAGTGTCTTTGGGAAGCTGAAGGGAGAATGATAGAGCTGTGTCTTTACTTAGCTGACAGATCTGCCCGGTGGCTTCGGAGGAGAAAGGTCAGAGGAGCGGGGCAGACCCCCACATGAGGAGCAGTATTTTTCTGCAAGTGGTGATATTTCCATTGTCTTTCGTCTTTTGAAACATCTGCTTTGAATTGTTCTGCTTGACACAGGCTCACAAAAGCGAAGAGCAGGCTCGGTTCTGACGGCAGAGTTCTGGTCTGAGCACTTCTGGAGTTCCCTCTTGTGCCGCCTCATTCCACGCGCAGTGCTGCTGAGGAGGGAAATCCTGGAACACCGAGTAGGCTCCGTTGCTGTGATCAGTGTGTTGCCTTAAGGACTAGAGAGTGTCTCCCCGCTTCAGGAAGGGGTTTCCTCTGTGAGGTCGCATGCCCACAGACTCGGAGGCAGTGTGGAGATGGTCCTCACTAGACATGAGGAATGCTTTTGTGGAGATCCCCAGTTTCAGGCTCTGGATGTAGTGGTTGCTTGGGCAGCTTTTCCTTGGTGAGCTTCTTATAATGTGGCTGTCAGGAACAGCATCGTGTACGTTGGAAAACAGAGAAGTTGCAGAGGTGTCCGTCCCAGCTCCTCGTCCCTTTAGAATCTACCAGGTTGGAAAAGCCCTCTAAGCTCACCCAGTCCAACCCTTACCCCAGCCCTGCCAAGGCCACCACTGACCCATGGCACTGAGGCCTCATCTCCACGGTGTGTGAACACTTGCAGGGGTGGTGACTGCAGCCCTGCCCTGGGCAGTTCCAATGCTGAGCACCCTCTGGGGAAGGAATTGTTCCTCAGCTCCATCTAACCCTGCCCTGGTGCAGCCTGAGGCCGGGTCCTCTTGTCCCATCCCTTGTTCCTTGGGAGCAGAGCCCAGCCCCCTCCTGGCTCCATCCTTCTCTCAGGCAGTTGTAGGGAGCGATCAGGTCCCCCCGAGCCCTCTCTTCTGCAGACTGAACCCCCAGGTCCCCATCACACTTGTGCTCCCGCTCCCTTGCCCATGTTCTGGTGTGTTTCCTCAAGGATCGTGTCTATTTGGGTTGCTGATGAGCTGCTGCGAGGCACCATTGAGCCAGTCCAGGATTACCATTTCCTTCCCTGTGCTATCCCAGGGAAGCCTGGGCTCGACCATCAGCATCTTTCAGCTCAGCCTTCCTCATCCAGGCTGGGCATTGAACCGGGAGGACTCCGTGGTGCGGGACCGGGGCTCTTGGGGCTGCTTTGCTCTTTTTCCCCTGGTTCTTGCTTTGCCCCTGGTGCCGGAGCACAGGGACTCCGCTCCATTTGCGGTGCCGGTGCCTGCTCCGGCCCCACTGCACGCGGCCTCGCKGCCTGCAGCCGGCTGTTGCCATGGTTTTCGGTGGCAGGCCACGTGCACCCCACTCGATGCCTCCACCTGACCCGGGTCAGGCTGGAGCAGAGCCGGAGGCGCCGGTGGGGTCCCTCCGGAGCTCCCGGGTTCCATCAACACCCCTGGAGCGCGGCCGAGGGGGCTCCATGGAGCCCTTCCCCCTGGGCTTGGGGCTGCGCTGATCCCGTAGCGCTTCACCGCTCCCTTCCTTCCCTTGGGCTGGTTGAGGCCCTGTGTCAGGACTGGGCTGGCTCCAGGTGCGCTCCGCGGCTGCTGCAGTGGCGGCTGCTCCAGGAGGGGATCGAAGCTCAGAGCCTGCCCGGGAGCAGCGGGCGCCCGCCTGGCCCCGCTTGTGGCGCTCCTTCACGCAGTTGCCATCGGGAAAAGGCTCAGCAGCCCCAGGCTCAGCCCGTCCGTCCTCACCGCGGCCGGGGGCAGCTCCCGGCCCAGGGAGGGCTTGGCCCAGCCCTGCTGAGAGCGACCTGAGCCGGTTCAGGTACAGGGAAAAGCTGGGAATGCTTCACGTGTGCCACGGTTCATGTTGAGGGAAGCTGGGAGCTGCAGTGCCTGGAGTTCCCTGCCTCTCTGTGCCCTCTAGAGGACACTCCTCTGCCTTGGTCTTTATTCTGCTAATGTGGAAATTGCATTTTAAAAGCTGGGGTTTGCAGTGTCTGAGCTGGTCTTGGGGTGTCCAGGGCACCGCCTGACCTGCTGCCTTCCCTGAGGGTGCATGTCTCCTAAAGCCCTCGGGGGACGTAGCTTGGCAGTGCCATCAGCTGGTGTGAATAGCCTCTTTGTCGCTAAAGAAGGTCCTCATGATTAATTTCTGTTATCATTGGGTTCCTACTAAATGTGGCTGTCAGTTAAGTGTAGAAACTGTTGTTTAGTCTAAGAAGTAATTGCCTGGTATTTAACTGCCAAGGCTCATGTGCCACACATCTTCCTTGAGGGTAGTACAAGCCACACTGAAATACTGGCTTCATCTTGCTTGAGACAAATCCTTTCTGCAGTCTGCTTCATACAGCGATACACAGAAGGTTCTCACTTGCAACTTGATTGCTCCTGCTTCTGGCTTTGGGTTTAAAGCAGAACAAAACCATGACTTGTGTTGTGTCCTTCTCAAATCCTCACTGTCAGCCTTCTCTCAAGCACTGCCATTACCTGGGTGCTGCAGAAGACTTTGCTGCCCTGTTTGTGTTCAGCTTCTCTGCCTCCCATGCTGCAAGCCTTGCTCTGTAATCCTTCGGCTTCACAGCTTGAAATCCCCAATCCTGATACCAGAGGTGATCTGACAGGTACTGGCTTGTGCAGTGGAGGAGAGGCGCTGGCATCTGCTGTCACATCATGTCACCTCTGTCCCTTTTGGTTCACGGAACTTAACATTCTCTTCCAATAGGATAACCATCAGCAGTGAAGCTAAGAGATGATTTACTATCAGGAGTTCAGGTGGAAGGTGCAGCCAGCTCTCAAGACACTGAGTGTTAAAGGCAGAAAAAGAGTTGAAATTGTTGTAAGCCTGGATGTGTTTCAGTGGTGTTTCATGGATGTGTCCATTGGTGTTGAGACTGCTCCAGGTTTGTGCTCTCAATAGGGGAAAAGAATTGATTTGGTGTGGGAAGAAGATAATGCCATGAAGTACCTAAACTTAGGTAAGTGAAGGAGCGTGAATGGTTTGTGTTGAGTTTCCTTCAGATTCAGTAACTGGGGTGGGAAGGAGTCACAACTTCCAGATGTCAGCATTAGGAAATGCAGCATAAAGTAATAGTTCGCTTGGTTTTATTAACCCATTCCCTGTATTTTGCTCTGATTTGCAGTGAACTAAAGAGAGAGAAGCGAGTCCCCTCCCCGGATGTGATAGTGTTATCTGACAATGAGCCTTCCAGCCCTAGGATGAATGGGTTAACCAAAATAGCATTAAAAGAGACCAACACAGAGGCACTCATGGTGAGTTCTTGTCTTGACTCACTCTTAGTGTGCCAGCTGAAAAAAAGCAACCACACCACTGGTTCCTGCAGATGCGCCTGTGCTCGCAGGTCAGGTGGATCCATCCTTTCCTGAAGATGGGTTTGCAAGTGGGGAATCTTGGAGCTGTTAAAGGCTGATGCCCTTCTTTTTCTGAACTGGCTTTTTGGTGGACGCAATGTCCCTTACTCAGCATAACCCAACACAGAGTTGTTGTCTGAGTTTTTATTTGAACTGCATTTCCTTGGTTTGCTTTTTTTGCTTGTTTTGTGAAAACAACTCCAAAACTTTTTTTCTTTCCCCCTTTGAGTTCTTGCTCCATGCTCAGTTTGTGTCCATGCATTGTATGACGGTGATATTGAGCCACATGTGCCAATTACAGGGCTGTAAATTCTTGTTGTAACTTGTATGGTATCTGTATTCCCCTCTTCCCCCTCCCTGCTTTCCCATCCTCTCTTGCCCTGCAGAAAAGCAGCCCAGAGGAGCGGGAGAGGATGATTAAACAGCTAAAAGAAGAGTTACGGTTAGAAGAAGCAAAACTTGTGCTATTGAAAAAGCTACGGCAAAGTCAAATCCAGAAGGAGACCACTATCCAGAAGGTATTTATCATCCTACAGAAGCTTACAGCTCATCTTTTGAACTGGGGAGGGAAGGAATGAAGTAACTGGGGTAGTTGCTAGAACCTGTGGAACACAAGAGCCCTTTCAGATAAAGCATATCTCACTTTTCATAAAACTTTGATGAAGTTTAGAGTGGCTTCTCCTGTGAACCTTTGTCTTGCCAAGACCAAGACAAGACGGTTTCTCTTATGAACTGTATTCAGAAGCTGAAGATCTTTTTGTTAAAACCCAGATGTGTTTATGAATGTGATGCTTTTCCACTTATTAAAAACTCCATCCAGTCCTTAATGCTGTTTGGAGATTGTTGAAAGACGTGGAGGAGATCCTTGCACATAACCAATGTGCTGCCAGGTAGGGTGTGAGCCCCAGGCTCTGGGAGCTGAGGGCTGCATTTCGTGCTGCGTGGCAGAAATCCAGGTCTGGATTCCAGGTCTTCCAGGTGAAGTGAGTCTTGGGTTAGCCACACAGTTCCGTCATCCAAAAACTCCCCCTGCAAGGGACAGTTCAGTCCTCCCACTCTGAGCTCCCTCCTTTCCTCTCCTTCTCCCCTCCCTCATCTCACGCAGCCGTGCACTGTTCTCATCAAGCACTAACCCAGCAAAGAAGGCTCCCTTTTGGCAGAGCAGTTGTGTGCAGGGGAGAGTGGAGGAGGCTGGGAGGTGAGGGGGTGTGCGAGCACCCCACGTGCTGCCATCAAGGCACCAGCTCAACTTCAAGTACCTGTAACAATGGCAACTAAACCATTTCATTGCACAGCGAGGGATGCTGACTTGCTGGGCTTTGTGATGGGGGCGATGTGTAGCTCTAAGTGCATTGCTCAGTGTGGCTGGATGTTAACAGCAGCTCTCCTGGCTGGGTTGGGTTGGTTTGTTGGTGTCTTTCTCCCAGACTTATGAGCTCTCGAGTAGATGAGATTAAAACTAATGCAAGTACCTGGATCACTCAACTTGCTACTGAGCAGTGAGCTCTGGATGTTTGAACTAATGCGGGTGAAATGGCATATCCTAAACTTCTTAAGATCTGAAGTCTTTTTCCTAAACTTTTTTTCTTATTTTCCTGTATAATCTTATCTATACTTACCTAATAATTTCTTCATTTGAATGTGCATGTTGAGATGCTTGGAGGAGGAAAAGGGTGGGGAGGGGGGAAACCCACCGTCTCTGAAGATGCTCTTCCTGAGGCACAAGGAGGTAAACCGCTTTTATTCCCTTAGCTTCTGTAATCCTGCTTTACAGCCTTACACTCGTCTGCTTTCTTTCTGGTTTTTCCTCTTCCAGCCTGCTGGTTCCTCTGGGAGTGCTGTGGCCACCCCTCCGCCCTTGGTGCGGGGACCGCAGAGTGTTGCTGCTGGCAAGCCATCCCTCCAGGTCAGTGGGGGGGCCAGGCTGCCAGGCATAGGGCATGGAGCAGAGGACGAGGTGCACAGGACAGTCCCATCACATGAATGGCTTGGAGCCAGCTTTGAACTCCCAAAACCCCACTCTAAGCTTTCTAAGAACGACTGGGGTGGGAGATGAAAGTGGTGTCACAGGGAGGTGACTCTCAAAAGCTTATTTCTCGGTGGCCGATCATTCCGATCCACTCTACATCCAGACGGCCATAAAGAGAATGCCATGGTGTTAGGGCGTAGAAGTATTGTGGCAGCCTGTTGCCGTACCCTCAGGACGTAATTGTGCCCTCAGTGTGCTTAACTGAGAGCTGAGTGAATGACAAGATCTTTACTTTTGGCTTGGTGGCTGAAAGGCACATGGTGGTAGAAGAGATCTCGGTTCAGATGAAATTAAATGGAATGTTGGAAAGCCTTGGGGAAGAAGATAAGAAAGGAAAGGCAATTGACATCTGTCAGCCTAATCTGCCTCTTTCTCTAATGTCTTGTTTTGCTCTTGGATTGAAACCATTTCTGGTTATTTACCTTGGGCTAATTCGAAACAACTTCAAAAGTGCTTCAGCACAAAATGCTTTCACTTGGGAAAAGTGAAGATCCTTTGGAGCGCACCACTTGAGGGAAGGGGGACGTTTGCTGTCCAGCTGGGAAACAGCCACAAAGCCTACAGCAATCAGTCAGCTGCAATAATCTCTTCCTTGAGGCAAGTTGCCTTCACTGAAGACAGCACTTTCAGAGGAACTGGAGCACAAGTTACACCTTCAGTGGTCAGACAGTGAACCTGCGGTTGGACAGAGCAGAGAGCTGAGAGCTCAGGATCCAGAACTGAACTGATTCTGTCTAACTCGTGGTGTTTGGGCAAATTAACCTCTGTCTGCTTTTGCTTGACTGCAAAAACTCTACTAATTCCTGTGTGCAGGAGTTGAGTTAACCTTCGGTCTTCACTCAAAAGGCATATAACAAGGGGATAGAACTTCCCACCTGCCTAAATATGTACTTGTGTGTACCCATGGTAACTCATGGAAGTGGGAGCTTGAGTGGTTTTCGAAGTCGTCTTCCACAGATGATGATCAGGCTGGGGCCTGAGTGAGGGAAGGGGTGAGATGTGTAAAGCCACATGAGTAAGATGGAGAGGTTGGTCGCTGCTGAGCAGTGAGCGCCCCTCAGGCTCCGTGGTCTGCAGGAATGTCAGTGGTGTGTGAAACCTGTCTCTTTTCTTTTCCCTTCACACATACATGCACGTGCCCGCACCTCCAACTCCTGTCTGCCTCATGCTTCTCCTTGAAGACAGCCGTTTGTGTTCCCCATTCTCTTACTCCCCCACCCCAAAATATACTCCTTTTTGCCTCTGACTGCACTGAAGCCAGCCTGGCCAACTCTTGTCCTCCAGTCTCTCCATGGGCTCAAGAGAAATGCTGCATCCATCCCATCAGCCAGAGAGGAGAGCTATGCTGTGTCCCCCCACTATCACACTCAGGTTATGGTGTCCCTCTTGGTGTGTCTCAATACAACAGTCCTTGAGCTGTTGAACTCCAGCGGTGGGAGGATGGGGGGAACATGTTGTCCAGGATTGTTCTTCACCCTTTGGATTCTGTGCAGGATGAGGGAGAACAAGCCCTGAGTGTGTAGCCAGGCTGCCACCGCGTCCGTAAGATTTCGGACCATGCCTTATCAGCACAGCAAGCAGCAGAAGAGAGCATGAGTATGAACACCCCAGAGCAAAACAGTAAGAGTAAGCTGTCCTCTGTTTTGCAGACCTCTTCTACACGGATACCAGGCACTGTTATTCCTCCTCCCTTGGTCCGTGGAGGGCAGCAGACTTCTTCCAAGTTAGGAACTCAGCAGAACACGCAAATAGTGATGCCACCTCTTGTCAGAGGAGCACAGGTAAGTGCTTCCTTTGCGGTGGATCCACTTGGCTTTTCCTTAATCCATCTGAACTAAACCAGTCATCTTTCTGCTCATCTGAGGGAACCTGTGAAGTTCCTGCTGGGATTTAAGATGAGTTACATGTGTTGCCACTGGAAGTTCTTGCATCATTCCAGGCTTATGTATTGTGCTGTCCCATGCACTTCCAGTGAAGCATGAGAAGGTGCTGTGGTGATGGAGGAAGCTGCCTCACCTGCACTGCTGCTTCCCTTGGCTGTGGGTAAATTCACAGGCTTCCAGCTTCACCTGCTTTTTAGGGGTACAGCAGCAGAGGAAATTAAACCCGGTCTCTCCTTCTTCCATTTTCCCCCCTCATGATTGTTTCTGTCATCTCAATTTCACCTTTTCAAATGCAAAAACTCCCTCATTGTGTCTGTCTTGTGATTGAATAAGAGCTGCTGAAATGAGATAGTCAACTTTGAGGCTGAAAGTGCTGCTTTGCAGGGTCTTTATCACCTCTGACAGCAAACAGTGGTGGCACTGAAGCAATGCTCGATTCGATATGCTCTTCTGAAGTGATGACTTCTGTGAGATATCGGGGGACAAACATTTCCTTGTTAAATGAGGATTTCTTTTGCAGTGCAAGGTCTCTTTGGTGTGTTGCACAGCCAGCAGTAAGAAGGAAGGTAGAGATTTGGTGTATTTCATTTTCTTTCTGGTCTGATTATGAAGAACACCTTCTGAGGAGTAGCTTTCCTAATGCCTTTCAAATGAAACAGCTTTAACAATGATAGACTTTGAAAGAAGTTTGACTTGGAGACTTAGATTACTTGTTTGGCTGTAACCTGGTGGCCTCACAAAGGAGCATCTCTTTATGTTCCATTCTACTTGTTTCATTTTGATAGTGGGAAAGGGAAACTCATCACGTTTTGCCACAGATGTCATCACCACATTCTCTTGCCGTTCCCTGCCTCCTTTGCCACTGTCTCATCTCATCCCATTCAACTCCCACCACTGACTTCCTGCTCTCTAACCCTCCCCCATCACTCCTGGCACCGTTGCATCAGCCCTTTTCTGTCTCTTCCCAGCAAATCCACAACATCCGACAGCACTCCAGCACGGGGCCACCTCCGCTGCTGCTGGCGCCGCGCGCGTCGGTCCCCAGCGTCCAGATTCAGGGGCAGAGAATCATCCAGCAGGGGCTGATCCGCGTGGCCAATGTCCCCAACACCAGCCTGCTGGTCAACATCCCACAGGTGAGTGCCGTGGGCTCTTCTGTGCCCAGCCTGACATCCCAGAGGAAGAGCTAAATGCTTTTCATTACTCTTTGTCTGGTTGGTGTGGTTTGCTGTCATTGAACTGAGGTGGCTGGTTCTTACTACAGCTCTCCTGCTCCTTGTCCTTCCCATGCCCTTCCTCTTGCTCTGTTCACATGCTGTACGCAGGAATGAAGAAAACCATTACAGAGTCTTGGGGAGAAATATCTATTTCATTGAACTGAATTTGGTGCCTCATTTCACATTTGGTGCTTCAATATGAAGCTGTCCATGAGACTATCTTTTTCTTCCTTCCTTAAGAAGTGTAAATGTGTGTTCTGGTGAACAGAGCTCCTGTCTGAAACCCTGAGAGACACTGAAGCAGCAACTTAACATCTACCACTGATGCTGCCATACAGGTGCTGTAAATAAGCTGACAGAGAGGAGACTGAGATGAGCTCTTAGAAGCTCTTCCCTGTGAGGGTGCTGAGGCACTGGCACAGGGTGCCCAGAGAAGCTGTGGCTGCCCCATCCCTGGCAGTGTTCAAGGCCAGGTTGGACACAGGGGCTTGGAGCAAGTTGCTCTAGTGGAAGGTGTCCCTGCCTGTGGCAGGGGTTGGAACTGTGTATCCCTGACCTGTGTCTTATCCCTGACCTGTGTCATGTCCCTAACCTGTGCCATGCCTCCTCCCAGGCTTCACCAACTTCAATCAAAGGTACATCCGTGACATCCGCTCAGGCCAATGCTACTCCAAGCAGCGCTGCTTCCATGGGGAATGCTGGTGAGTCCCCGGCCAGCCGGCAGGCCGCCGCCAAGCTCGCCTTGCGGAAGCAGCTGGAGAAGACGCTCTTGGAGATCCCTCCTCCCAAACCTCCTGCACCTGAGATGAACTTCCTGCCCAGTGCAGCCAATAACGAATTCATTTACTTAGTGGGCTTGGAAGAAGTTGTGCAGAATCTGCTGGAAACTCAAGGTGAGACGGTGTTCCAAACGCTCCTTGAAGGCAAGGAGGGAATGTTTCCATTGCAGCAGCATGGTGAAATCTGGGATCCAGCTTCTTGAATAGTTTGAAATTCTAAAATAGTCTAAAGAAATTCTAGACACTGAGTGTAAAGATTGCTCTCAAATGCATCCAGTTCTCCCCAGAACTGTTCGCTTCCAGCCAGCCCCTTGTTTGTCCACCACCACTAAACCCTTGGATCAGTGTCTAAAGAAGTATCTGCTGGATTCCTACACACACGCTCACACAAGCAAAGAGTTTCAAGGTTTAGTAAATGCAAAAGGAGAGTGAAGGGTGGATGGTTTGCCTTTCTTTAGCTGGAATATTCTTGAGGTTTCCAAGTATTGTTGATTCACAGAAGCCCCAGATGGAGCTGAGCTAAACTGGTTGTGTTCTCCAGGTAAAGTTTCGGTGGCTGTATCATCTCGTGAGCCCTACATGTGTGCTCAGTGTAAGACTGACTTCACTTGCCGCTGGAGGGAGGAGAAGAACGGCATCATTATGTGTGAAACCTGCATGACATCCAACCAGAAAAAGGCCTTGAAAGCTGAGCACACGAACCGACTGAAAGCTGCCTTCGTAAAAGCACTGCAGCAGGAGCAGGAGATTGAGCAGAGGATACTGCAGCAGACCTCAGCTCCTGTACAGAGCAAGTCAGACCCTATAGTGCAGCACCACTCGCTCAAGCAGGTGAGGATCCATCTGCCAGGAGCCAGATCTTGGTGATCATGGGGCAAGAGTCCCGTGGCTCCATGGACATTGGTGTACAGGCATGAAATGGAAGCATGACCTTGCTTTCTGTAAGCTCTGCCATGTGTGTGTTTGAGCGTAAGCTTAAAACCAGGTGCCTGGTTTAAACCAGGCTGGTTAAAGTGAGATTTGTTCAGGCAGGGACCTGATACTTCAATTACATTCTCTGTACCCGAAGAACAGAAGAGAATGGTCTTCTGCAGAGTTGTTGGAATTATCCAGGGTGTTTAACTCGCATCCTGCAAAGTCTGTTCCAGATTTTTCTTGGGATGGGCCAGATGGAAAGACATCAGAGTCAGCTCTAAGATAGAGGTGGGGGAAAAAGGCTTGAGCCAGGATCACACAGTGTTGCTTGTGAAGTTTTAAGGTGATGGTAGCAACCATCTGTGACACAGCCTGAGTCTCACACACCTGGTAAAGCCACCTTTTGGTTGGAGGAAGTGCTAAAGTGCTGGTTTGAGTTGAAATAATCAAGGTACTGGTTATTTAGGACTGGGAAGTGACGTTGCCTGTGTACAGAGGTGCTCACACGGCACAGTTTTTGCTGCTTTGCAGTTGATTCTAATTCTTCATCCTTACAGGTGCTTTCTGAAGTAGAAAGCTGATTATTACCTTGCTGCAGAGAACTCTTGGAAGTTTCCAGCCCTGAAGCTGTAGTAGGCTTGGTAGCAGAAATAATAGTCCAGGCTTGGCAGAAGCAGCCAAGGGAGGAGAGAAGAGGGGCTGTGAAGGTTCACTCGGGTGATTGGACTTGAAAGGCAGCAACCCGTAATGCCTGTCTTAATCTTTGCTCTCTTGCCAGACTTCTAGCCAGATGTCTCGAGGTCCTGGAGCTCCCCGGGGAGTGTTGCATGCATTTAGCCAGTCACCCAAGTTGCAGAATGCATCGTCTGCAGCAGCACTTGGGAGTAGGCCAGGTAAGCATGCTGAGAGACCTGTCAGCAAGGGCAGCGCTGCCGCCTGGAAGAAGACTCCCATCAATACAGGTAGATTATTTCTCTAAAGCTTCTTCTCTTTGTACTTACTAGCTGCACTCTGTCCAACAATCGTAGTTCTTTGGGTAAGGCTGGTTCCTCTTTGCCGCTTCCTGCATGAAAGCCTGATGGTGCTGAGGCTTTGCTCTTAGTCATGGTGTTGACACTTGCTTTTGGGGCTCATCAAGAGGGGCAGTGAGGTGATACTACCAAATAAAAATAGACATTTATAAAGAGCCTAAATAGATATACTATCGCTGTACATCACTGAGGGCACCTGAGCAGCTAGTGTCGTGCTGCAGGAGTGCGTCATTCATTTCTGGGAGTTTAATTCAGTTGGGTTTGACTGGTGGGAAAGCAACACGCAGTAACCAGATGGTTTTGCTCTAGGTGAGGCTGCAGCACACGCTGCCAGCGTGCCTCAGGGTTCGCAATGACTAAAGCTGTTGCTTTGAACAAATGGAAATTATAAATTCTAATCTGATCTTCTTTTTCTATGTATATAAAAGAATCTGACTTGAGAGCTCGAGTCATTTGTTTTCTTCAGCGATAAATAGGATCTCCAGGAAGGACACGCTKCACCAACAGGCTCTTGTGGTCTACTCCCTTGCCCAGTATTGAATGGATTTGTTTGGATTTTTTTTATTCCTGATAGCTTCATTTAGCATTTAAGATGTAGTTTAATTGCAGAGAGCTCAAATCTTCATTTCTGGTACAAAGTCTCGCTCCTATTTTAGAAGCTTTTGTCTTCAGAAGGTGTCTGACCTTTGCGGCCAGTAGTGCCCTGTGCTTCGATGATGATTTCAGGGGGATGAGTAGCGTGGTTTTGCCACTGTTTCTCTCATGTTTGTATTGTGCTGTGACACTTGTTCTCTCTCCTCTTTTGTGTCTCATCAGGTGGGGCTTTACCTTTCGTTAACCCTAGTTTAGCTGTGCACAAGTCCTCCTCAGCAGTAGACCGCCAGCGTGAATATCTCCTGGATATGATTCCCCCACGGTCCATCCCACAGTCCGCCACGTGGAAATAATGCAGAGGAATGTCCAAGAGGAAGACTTTCCTGTTTCTGCCATCCTTTTTATACCACATTACAGTGGAATCTGCTTTAATCCCAGCTGGATATGCCCCAGGCTTTATAGGATGCAAGAAGACCACTCCTCATCCCATCGAGTGCTGCTGTCCCTGCAATGAGAAGACAACACCATGTGGGTGGGAAAGACTTGAGCTCATTTGGTTCTCAGATTCTTAGGAYTGACTGATGATGAAGGCTGTCAGGGAAGGGGAAGAATTCTCTCTCAGTTTTTTTGGCTTTCTGTCTTTAGTTTGGATTCCTTTGTCACCAGCACAAAAGGAGGACTCGACGACTCTCTGCCTTCGGTTTCTTTATTCATAACCACCCCGTCACCAGGAACACGGTGTTCAAGGATCGCAGCTCAAGGAGAGAGGAATCTCAACCCCGTCTTGCAGATGCATTTAGTTCATGTTTGCTTTTCTTCCCTGCCCCTCTCCAGCCAGGAAGGCAGTCAACAGATTATAATGTTTCCAAATCTTCCGATGATGAGCTAATGATAAATAAGCGCAAACTCCAATTCCAGTCCAGTATGGTTTTGGGTTGGTTTTTCTTTTCATAAGGGACTGGCTGCCACCAAAACTTGTCAGGCCGGTGGGAAGCAGCGCAGGAGTCTCTCACTTTTGTTGGATTCTGTTTGGAATAGACTTTTTGAACTGTCGGTAGTCTAAAAATCTAATTTCCTCAATAGACAAACACCTTTTGTTCAGTCTTTCTAATTCAGCGAAGAGCAGTTGGGCCTTTCAGATGCTCCCAGAGACTTCAGAGCGGGACTGCTTGGGATTATTTTCTTTCTGGAAGGTTATTTTTTGTTGTTGTTGTTTATTGTTTTGAGCAATTTTACTCAAAAAGTGTGGGGGGGAAATAAAGAAAAAAAAAAAAAGAAAAAAAAAAAAAAAGAATAGGAATTCCAGAAGCTGCAATCAGCCAGGGCGAGTGGGGGGAGCCAGGGACCGGGAGCTGCTCCTTCTTCTGCCCATTCCCATAGAGAAGCTGTTCCCAGCCCATGCCAGGATGTTGGGGGCAGGAGCTTGATCCCCCTCGAGCTGTGTTCTTCCAGGCGTTCCAAGCATGCTCCGCTGTCCATCCCTTCAGTACTTCACTTTGGCTAGAGCTTTAGGTACCTTGAGGACAGGTTTCTACATGGTTTTCTTACCTTTCTGGGGATTCCGCAGGTTAAACCCAAATCCTTCAGGTCCAGTTTTGTTCAATTTCTTTTTCTTCCTTCTCATCATCTTCCCTCCTTCTTCCCTGTGCTTCTCCCAAATCCCAGTTGAATTTAAGTGGCAGAAGTAAATGCCTTACTACTTATGTTGCATATCAGTGCTAGAAGTAGTGCTGATAAGAATTATTTGCAAAATTATATATATATCTATATATCTATATATAAAAGAAAAGGGGGGAGGGTTACTATTCAGTCTGTGCTGAATCTATTTTCTTAGCAGTTGCTGTTAGATCTCAAATGAAACCAAGAACTGTTTAGGGATGTCCCCCTTTGGATCTAACCGTTGCATAGTGAAAGAGCAAACCCGTTCATTTTCACCCCTCTTCTGTTGTGTGAATATCAGTATTTAGATACTTTGGAAACTGTTCAGTAGAGTAGAAGACCTAGTTTTGAAAAATGGTATTTGTTGCTGTATAAAAAAGAAAAAAAAAAAAAAGCCCTGGAATTTCAATTTGACTTTGTTTTTTGTTTGTTTGACACAGGTATAGGAAGAGCTAAATGGGGATGAGAGGATATGGTTTGAGGTTTTGATTTTCCTTTTCATTCCGAGATATTTTGGATCGGGAGATGTGGAGAGAAGAGATTTGAGTGCATTTGATTTTTTGCACCTTTGAAATAGTAGGAAAACGTTTCAGTTCCTCACCTGGGAGGAGGGGGCTGGGGCTGGTTCTTTCCTTTGCTCTCTTCTGACAAGCTGCTGCGTTATCTCAGCGCTGCTGCCGTGTTAAAGCACTTGGGAGAGCGCACTTGCTTAAAAAGAACAAGCTGTGAACTTCTCAAACTGAAACCCAAAAGCCGTTGGGGGAAGCCTGGAAAACTTCACTCTTGCTTTCTGCTGTTGGAGGAGCTTCAGCTGGGAAAAAGGGGACTGGAAAGATGGGCGAAGTATTGAGCTTGTCTGTGCTAAAAGCTGTGTCCGAACCTGTCTGGATCCTGCCAGTTAAGTCCAGCACCTTATACACTTTAATTTGAATATCCCTTTAAGACGGGAGTATCCATTAATATACATTGAAGAGGGGAGATACAAACCAAGCCTTAAACTAACGGAGAAAACTTCCCATTTTAAGATTTGGAACTGAAACTGGGGCTGCATGTACTGCCTTCAAAACCTTGTGTTCCGAGGGAGCAATGTGGTTTGGTTTCACGTAGAATAAACCCCCACAAATACTATTTTATGTATTGAGGTAGAATTCTTCTGAAGGCTTTGTAAAGCAAACATAGATATTAGGCTGTTTGGATTCCAACTGTTTTGACATGGGTTTTAACCAGTGGTGCCRGTAACGTGGAAGGGTCTATTTATTGCATCTCTGTTTCTGCTGAGTTCCAGATAAATGCACCAGGAAAAGATCGAAGTGGTAAAAATGTGTTAAATGCCAGAATTGTTTCTTCCTTGTAGTCGAAGCTTCAGTTGGTGGTGTTGGACTGGGCTCCTCGAGGTACCACTTTAGGTTTAGATGTTGTTCAGACACCTCTGAGTCTTTCCAGATCTCCTCCTCCCCACCTGAAAAAAACAAAACCCAACTGCAGAACCCAACCAACAGATAGAAAAGCTAATCAGAATATTTACATTACGGTGTTATGCCTTAAAGGTTCCACTGTTTGGGAGTTGTGACGGGGGGGTTGGGTTAGACATGCTTTGAAGACCGGATCTTTGCTTTATTTCTCCTGCTGTCCTGTTTGGGATTCCTGCCTCCATAAGGGCTCTCACTGGCTCTGCTGCAGAGCATCCCAAAGCCACCTCACCAGCCCTCTCCTGGAAGAGACAAAGACCGTTTCCCTTCCAGCTCCCTCCGAACACGAGAGTGAAGGAGCCGCTCCRCAGCCCTGGCCTGTCCCTGGCATCACTCGGCTGGAAGAGCCGGCGTGTCCCGTGTTCCCAACCCTCCACTGCTTCGCTGCAAACTGCTGCATGAGCTGGTTTGACATTGCTCGGATGCTGCTTGCTTCCCCCCTCTCCTGGGGAGAGGGTTAGAGCAGCATTGGTTCTTTGCAAGCCATATAACCTTTCTTGGGAGACCTTGCAACGACAAGATTTTATAATACAGTAATAATGAAAATGACTTATTGTACTTAGATTTTAGCAACTTGTGAAATAAAACCCCGGATTTTCATTTGAAACCTGTGTTGCAACTTTGGGAGCCGTGTGGGTTTTCTTCATTTGGTTTCAGTTGCTGATCTAGTTCCTGTCAGTTTGCTTGCTGAGGGGTGGCACAGTGACAGCCCTGCGCTCAGAACCAAGAGGCCTGCTTGAGCCTTTGCTGCTCAGCAGTTGACTTGGGCATTGCCAGTTCACACACAGGGTGACTTGGCTCCTTTTTGTCTTCCAGGGATTCCTGTTCATCGCATTCCAGCTGTAACAGAGAAGAAGACTCCTGGTTATCCTTAAATGCAAGATAATTTAGTGTCGGGTTGTTTTTCTACAGCTCTTTTTATCATCTTTTTAGGGAACCTTTGCACTCCCAGATCTGGTTTTCTGAGGGAAAAACCCAACGTACCCAAGCCCAGTTGAGATGGAAAACAGGGACCTTGGGCTGCATATTGTCAAAGCAGAGGCTCTGCCTCTTCTGTGAGGCTGCTGGGTTTGAAATGTGTCTTGGTTCTTGATGCTGATGGATCACTCTCTTGATGAGGGGGTTGGTGCTCTCCTTTCCTCTGGCTGAGGGGACACACTATTCCCCCTGCCCAAAACCAGGTTGCTGGGAAGAACAGGAAAGGAAGATGTGTGGTATTTCATGGACTGAAATGAGAAGCCACATCCTCAGAGGTGCCATATGGATGCAGATAGGGGCGTTCTCCGGGTGGGAATAAGACACGAGTTTCAGCAACTGAAGCCCCTCTTCCTCCTGGAATACTTCATTCCAAAGTTCATTCAAATGCTCCAGCATGACTCCAGAGCGGGTGCATCACTGCCCTCAGCACCCAGCCTCATCCTGCGGGAATGCCCTGATGGAAGAGGCTGGTTCAAAGAAGCCATGGTTAACCCTGCGTCCCTCTCGCCCTGCCCCGGTTCCTTCCCCCATCCCTCGGGAAGTGGGACCCCGCGTGTCCCCTCCAGGGGTGCCCTTTCCCCACTCCCCGTAGCCTCCGCCGCACCATCTGCATTGGTATTAACTCCGCGCAGCAGCCGAGGGATTACGGCCACCGATTAGAGCTTAGACACGAGTGACCTTGATCCGAAGTGACCGAGGGCTTCAAGGGGGGTGCAGGCTGGCTGCTGGCTGCCCGCTCGCTGCCGGGTGCGTGCCCGGGGCTGCGCGCTCCCGGTGCGCGCCCACCGGTGGGCGCCCGCTCTTCAGCGCTCACTCCGCAGCGTGCGCTGGCGCTGCCCGCTCGCCGCTGCGCGCTTCCACGCGCAGGTTGCGCCGCAAGCAACGGGGTGCGCGCGTTTCGCACGCACCGAGCAGCTCCTCCTGCGCTCCCCGCGCACCCTCCCCGCCGCTCGGCGTTGCCCCTTTAAGGCGGGACCGGGCGCGCGTTGCGGGCGGTACGTGCGCGTCTCCGCGGGCGGTACGTGCGCGTCTCCGCGGGCCGCTTCCCGCCGCGATGGCGGCGCCCAAGGTGAAGCAGGACACGGCCCCGCCGGGCGGGTACGGCCCCATCGATTACCGCCGGCACCTCCCGCGCCGCGGCCTCTCAGGTGGGCGGCGGGGCCGCGCGGGGCGGGGGGGGCGCTCCCGGTGCCCGCCGGTGCCGCTCACCGCTCCCCCCCCGCAGGTTACAGCCTCTTCGCGCTCGGCGCCGGCAGCCTCCTGCTGGGCTATTACACCATCATCAAGTGGAACCGGGAGCGCAGGTGCCGCCCCCCCCCCCCCCCCCCCCCCCCCCCGCCCCCCCCCCCCCCCCCCCCCCCGGGGCTGCCACCGGTTCCCTGCCCGGGCCCCGCGTCCCGCTGAGCTCTAATTCCCGCCCCCCTCCCCCGTGCTGTGCTCCGGTTCCGGGCCCCACTGAGCTCTGATCCTCCCCCCCGCCGGTGCTGTGCTCCGGTTCCGGGCCCCACGGAGCTCTGCCCCCCCCCTCCCCGGTGCTGTGCTCCGGTTCCCTGCCCGGCCCCCGCTGAGCTCTGACCGCCGCTGTCCCGGGGCTGTCCCGGCGCAGGCGGCTGCTCATCGAGGACCTGGAGGCGCGGATCGCGCTGATGCCGCTGCTGCAGGCAGAGTCTGACCGCAGGTACCGGGCTGGGGGGCACGGGGGGCTCCGGGGGCCGCTGCCGCGCCGCTCCCCGCGCTCAGCCTCACCCTGTCCTGCAGAACGCTCCGCATCCTGCGGCAGAACCTGGACGAGGAGGCCAAAATCATGAAGGATGTTCCTGGCTGGAAGGTTTGTGGCTGCGGTGCTGCGGGGGCTGGGGGGGGGTTGGGGTCATTCCTGGCACAGCGGCTCCTCACACCGGAGCAGGATCCTGCCTTCCCCTCCTGCCCTCCCGGTGCAGTCGGGTCCGTGGCGGCGCTCCTGGAAAGCTCGGAGCACAACGTGTGTCCCCTGGAGCCGGGGTCACGCTGCGCGGTGCCGGTGGCCGCAGCGCTCCCTCTCTGTCCAGGTGGGAGAGTCCGTGTTCCATACGGATCGCTGGGTGCCCCCGACGCTGGACGAGCTCTACTACCTGCGCCCCACCAGCGAGGTAGACAACGAGAAGTTTGGGCTCCAGTACTACGTGTGAGGCGCAGCCATGTCACCCCCCGGTGCTGTCACCTCCCTTTTGCCCCCGGCTCCTGTTATTAAAACCACGTGGCTGAGTTGAACCCGGTGTCATTCATGTTCCTGTCCAGCTCCGTGTCCTTCCCAGCAGGACACTTGGCTGCTCTTAGGGTGCTTGAAGCTCTTCCCTGCTCCCGCATGGCGGGGGGTAGGATCCCGGGGCCCTGGATCGGGATGGGAGTGTGGGATGGGCCACATGTGTTCCGGGTGCCAAAAGGGGCCGGTACCTGCTGTGCTCTCCATGGGGGCTTGTCCCTCCGTGTCTACCAGGGTCTGGTGGTGAGGCCTCAGGTTTGGGGCTTCTCGGGGTCCGGGAGCGGGTCGGGGTTCGGGGGGTGCAGCCCCGCGGTCTCTAATGCTGCAGATGCGGCTTCTACTGGGGTGAGGATTGGGGTGAAAAACCCCGATTTGGGGTCTTTGGCGCGTTCCCGTTGCTCGGGGAGGGGCGGGACCGCGGGGGGGGGTTCACAGCCGCGGTTGCCACCGCCCCCCATCCACCCCGGCGGCGGCTCCGCCCGCGGGCGGGGGCCGGGGCGATGCTCCGTGCTCCGGGGAGCGCGGCCGCGCGGGGCGGGGGCAGCCGGAGCCGCCTCCCCCGGGCGGCACCGCCGAGCGCGACGGGGGTGCCCGGTGGTGGAGCCGCCGCCGCCGCTTCCGCAGGGCTCCGCTGCCGCCCGGTTCCGCTGCCCGCGATGAGCTCCGCGCCGGGCCCCGCCCGGGAGCCTCCCCGGTACCTGAGGTGAGCGCGGGACCCCCGGAGCCCGCCCGGGCCGAGCGTTGGGAGCACCGCGAGTCCCGGGGGAGCGGGGGGGCACTGGGGTCACGCCTCGCCCGTGGCCGTCACCGTGCGCCCGCCCCGGTGCACMGCCGGGATCTCCTCAGCCGCCGCTCCCCACTGCCCGCAGGGACGTGGCCGGTGCCGGGTCCCGCGGGACGTGGTGGGGACCCTGGGCGGGTGCTGGAGGCTCCCGCGGCCCCGGTGGTGGGGCGGGACCCCCCCGGGGTCGACTCCTCCGTGCCGGGATGCGGAGGCTGCGGCCCCACGCGTGTTTCCCGGGACACCCGATCCCTCGGGAAAGCCCCATCCCGGTTTCCCGCACCCCCGGGGGCGGACGGGGGGGGGCTGATACCCAAATAGACTCGTTGCCAAAGCAACCGCATCCCGGGTCTCCATGGCTGCGGCGGGGAAGTCTCCGGCAGCACTGGGAGCGGAGCGCGGGGATCCCGGTCCCGGGCAGGGCTGGTGATTCCAGTGTCTCTCTGCTTGTACCTGGGCGGGGCCCGCGATGTGGAGCCGGGATGCAGAGGGAGGACAAGGAGCTGGGATGCAGAACTGGGATGAAGAGCTGGGATGTGAAGCTGGGATGCAACGGGGGACACAGACCTGGACTGCAGAGCTGGGGTGCAGAACTGGGCTGCAGAGGGCAGGCAGAGGCAGGGTGTGGGGCCGGGATGCAGGAGGGCACACCGGGGGTGCCCTCGATCCCCTCATCCGGCGGCTCCTCTCCCTCCTGCTCCCTCTGTCCCTCAGCACGGCACAGCCGCCCCCCGTCCCACCCGGGAGGCACCAGGAACTGCGTTGAACTGGGTTGAACTGGGTTGAACTGCGTTGAACTGGGTTGAACTGGGTTGAACTGCGTTGAACTGGGTTGAACTGGGTTGAACTGGGTTGAACTGGGTTGAACTGGGTTGAACTGGGCTGATCTGCTCTTTGCTGGGGCCCCGCGGGCTCCGAGGGGCGCCCACCCCTGCACAGGGGCAGGAGCAGCGTTTTCCCCCCAGCACATCCGCAGCCCCGGGAGCACGCGGGGGGACGGGGGGGGGGCAGTGAGGGGGCACCCGCAGCGCTGCGGGGAAGAGCAAGGACCCGGAGCCCTGTGACACGTCCCCCCCCGGGGCCGGTGCCAGGACAGCGGGAGCCAGCCCGGGCCCGGGCCCAGGGTCTCCTGCCAGCAGCGATTACGGGCAATGTTCTCCCTCCTGGAACAGGGAATTCTATCAGGACCGGAACGTGCCTCTTGTTGGGCACAACACAGCTGCGCGGGGCTGTGCCAGGCCTGGCCCCGGCTGCATTTGGCCTCTTTCCCCCCCCCCCCMCCCCTAGTTTGCCCCCCGGGGCTCTGCTGTGGGGCTGGGGCCGGGCTGGGACTCACTAGAGGGCACCAAAGGACTGGGGACAGGATGGGATGGGGAAGGATAAGACTGGAGAGTGTAGGATGGGCTAGACAGGATGGGAAAGGAAAGGAAGAGGTGGGAAAGGATAGGATGGGATGGATGCTATAGGGTAGGATGGGAAAGGATTGGATGGGGTGGGATAGGGTGGGATGGGATAGTGTAGGATGAATAGGATGGAATAGCATGGGATGGGATAGGGTAGGATGAGAAATGATAGGATGGAATGTGAAAAGCTGGGATGGATAGGATAGGATAGGATAGGATAGGATAGGATAGGATAGGATAGGATAGGATAGGATAGGATAGAATTGGCGGGATGGGATGGAAGAGAGTAGGATGAGATGGGGAAGGGTGGGATTAGATAGGATATGATGGGAAAGGATAGGATGGATGAGAAACAATAGCAATGGGATAGATTGAATGAGATAGAGTAGGATAGGATGGACGGGATGGGAAAAAATTGGATGGGATGGGGCAGGATGAGGGGGTCTGCCAGGACGATGGTCACTGGGCTCTGTCAGTAGGGCCAGGATATGGGCTCCACTGGGTCTATGGGAGCTGTGGAGTGCCCGAGGCTCGGCAGGATAGGCCTTGTCCAGGGCAGGGGATGGTGGGCAGGGATCAGCCAGGGCAGCCGGGAATAGGGCCTGAAGCAACCAGGGGCCAGCGGATCGCAGGGGCCATCCTGCACCCGGGACCCAGCACAGGCTGTTCCCGCCGCAGGTGAGCCAACACATGGGAGCGATTACCGCCCGATGCGGAGGCACCGGCAGCTGCCAGCACCGGGCTCGGCTGCAGGAACAACCGCAGCATTGTTCTGCCTCCTGGAACAGCCCCATCGCCACGAGCTGGGGCCGCTGCCAGGGCTGGTGCCTCACATGAAACACAGCCCCAGGCCCCCCCTGCACCCACTGGCCCCTGGTGTTCCCGAGCATCCCCTGCCCTGCACCACGGAGACACAGTGGGGTCCCAGTGCTGGTGGGGGGACATCCCTGTCCCTGTCCTCACTGCTGTCTGCTCCCCCTGCAGCAAGGCTGAGGCTGAGGCCATCGAGAAGGAGCTGCTGGAGGATTATCGGTTTGGGCGGCAGCAGCTCATCGAGATCTGGGGACATGCCTGTGCCATGGCTGTGACCAAGGTGAGGTGGCCACCGGGGCCATGGACACCCCCCCAGGGCCGGGTCACCCCAATGGAGACGGGGCTTTGCTGCCCCTTGTCCTATCCCCTTGCGTTGCCTTTCCCAGCCCTGGCCATGGTCTCCCCTTGCCCCAGACCAGGGCACAGGGGCCAGGGGCCAGCAGAAGAGATGCTCTGGCTTCTCCCTGGGTGGGTTTATCTGCGTTCCTCGCCCACCCATCGTGATTTCCCTTGGGCTGTGGGTTACACCGTGTCCATGAGAAGGAGTGTGCTGGGGGGATCCCTGGGGCTCCCCATGCCCCGACAATGCTCTCCTGTTGCTGGGAGCGCTGCGTGCTTGTGCTGGATGGGAGGAGGAGGTGGAAGAGGCAGCATCAAGGGCAGCTTTGTGCCTCAGAGGCCAGCGAGCTCCACGCCCGCCTGCCTCAGCTTTTCCGTGTGTCTGGAGCTGCTGCACCCTCCCCTTCGCTGAGGGCAGAGGAGTTGCCTGAGGGGGAATATTTGGGTTGTTGGAGCCTCTCTGGATCCTGGGGCTACCTCAGGGCTGGTTCTGGTCCCATAGCATGGGGCTGCCCACCCCTGACCCCTGGCTCCACTGCCAGCCCCAGCTGAGCGTCCTCCTCATGGGCCCGAGCATCCTCCTCTCCCTTGTTAGCATCCCCAGAGTCCAGCTTGGGCATCCCCAGCGCCATCCCCTCCCAGCACGTCCCCAGAGTCGCGGGCAGTGCCAGGGGCTGGGAGCGGAAGCCAGGCTCCAGGAGCAGGAAAAAAGCTGTCAGGGGATAAACAGAGTCTCCCTATGCAGGCTGCTGGGATGTGAAGCGGCAGCCACCTCCCTGGGGGCTGATGGGAAGCCCTGTCCTGCCATGAGCATCATCCTCATCCCACCATGGACATCATTCTCATGCCACCATAGGTATCATCTGCATCCCACCATGGGAATCATCCTCATCCCAGTATTGGCATTGTCCTGCCCTGGGTGCCATCCCCATCCCACCTTGAGCCTCATCTCCATCCCACCATGCGTATCACCTGCATTCCACCACGGGCATCATCCTCATTCCCCTCTGAGCTCTATCCTTCCCTGGCTGCCATCCCCATCCCACCTCGGGCATCACCCGCCCCACACCCTGCGCTGCCCTCCAGCGGCACATCCTTCTGCCGCATTCCCAGCACCAGCTGCCGTACCCAGGGGACTCGGTGCCACGTCCCTGTATCCCCACAGGCCTTCCCACTGCCGTCGCTGCCGCGGAAGCAGCCCACGGTGCTGGTGGTGTGCGGCCCAGCGCAGAACGGGGCCATCGGGCTGGTGTGTGCCCGGCACCTCCGGATCTTTGTGGGTATCTTCCTCCCCTGCTCCTCTTCATCCCCGAGCGATGCCAGTCCCCATCTCATCCCCGCTCTTCACCGTCCAGGACTATGAACCCACCATCTTCTACCCCAAACGCTCCCCGGACCCCCTGTACCAGGACTTCACGACCCAGTGTGAGAAGATGGACATCCCCTTCCTCTCCTACCTCCCCACCGAGGTGAGCCCCCCGCCTCCCGATGTGCTTCGCTTGATTAGTCTGTCTTTATTCCTTCCCTCCTCTCCCGCCCCTGGCAATGCCGGGAGCCCGGGAATGCCATGAAATCCAGCGGCGGCCGCTGCGGCCCCGCCAGCCACCAGCTCTGTTGTTGTTGGAAGCACCTGGCTCGGGCGGGAGCAGGAATGTGACCCGAAAGCGTTGCCCTGGCTGGGGCCACGCGTCTCGGCGTGCCGGGCTCTGCCTCCCCACATCACCCTCCCCCTGTGCCTTGGTTGGGGGGGGGAATGTTTTGGCAGCTGCTGCTGGGTGAGTCTATTTAGGCAGGAAAATGGGATCCCCGCGTGGGGGTGCCTGGAGCAGGGGGGAGCACCAGGAACCTGCTGCCCACCCTGTGTGTGTGTCCACTTAAGGTGCAGCTCATCAATGATGCCTACAACGCGGTGGTGGACGCTGTGTTGGGAGCTGAGGCGGAGGCAGCGGAGGGGAGGGAGCCTTGTGCCGCCATCCTGAGCACCCTGAAGCTCATTCGCATCCCCATCGTCAGCCTGGATGTGCCCTCAGGTCCGACACCGTGCTCGGCATCCCTTGGGCAGGATGGGACCTCCCCACCCTCGTGCTTGTCACCTTGCCCAGCGCAGCATCACCGTGGGCTCATTGCCTGGGTGGTTGGGGAGCTCCTGCGGTGCTTTCATGGGGTGGGGACAGCCCCGGGGACCACCCATTTGCCCCCACCCGTCAGCCTGGAAGCATTCCCACCGGGAGCCAGGGCTGGCGCCTGCTCCCCCTGAACGTGTTCAGGGCATCCACGATCAATAACAAACTCCCTGAACTGAGACATGATGTAATTTGAAAACACCCGGGTGTCTGGTGGCCAGGCCTGGAATTGCCATCACCACCCCCCCCCCGCGGGCCCCCCCCGGCTGCGGGAGCAAACAGGATCCTTGGCACAGCCTCCGGTGAATTCCCACCAAGAAAAACCCCAGGCGGTGCCAGGATGCGGCCGGAGCGGTGCAGGGTGGTGATGCTGGTGCTGATGCGGGGGGGACCCCACGTCCCTGTGCCCTCCCCATCACCACCACCGGGCTCAGCCCTGAGCCTCTCTCCCCGTGTCCCTTCTTCCCGCCGCAGGGTGGGACGTGGAGGCCGGGAGCAGTGGCGGGATCAGTCCCGACGTGCTGGTGTCGCTGTCGGCCCCCAAGCAGTGCGCCCGCCGCTTCCTGGGCCGCCAGCACTTCGTGGCCGGGCGCTTCCTCCCTTACGACGTGCAGAAGAAGTTCGAGCTCAATCCCCCCGAGTACCCCGGCACCGAGTGTGTGGTGGCCCTGCGAGGCCCCCGCCAATAAAGCGCTTGGTGGCTCTGCCGTGGGGTCAGTGTCTGCCTGGGGACGCCCTGGGGCGCCAGGACTCGGTTCCATGCCCCATCCAGCCCCGTGCACAGCTTGGACCCCCTCCCATGCTGTGTCCCTGGGACCTGTCACCAACCTGCTTCGGGGGGCAGACCTGGTGGGACCCCCTCTATCACCCGTCCCATGGGGACACTGGCAGCCGTTAGGGGACTGCTGCAGCCCCCCATAGCCTGAAACCTCCAATGTGCCAGGGAAGGGGCATGGGAGCAGCCCCCTCAGTATGGGGCTTTAATTAACAGGGGTTTTAAATTAATCGAGGTGTGTCCATGACCACACAACAGCACTGGGAGCCCCCTCCCCCTCCCGGGTTGCTTGGTACAGCCGGAGTTCGGGGGAATGCAGGGAACGCGCCGGGATTTCCGCTGCTCCGGCTGTGGGATGGGGCTGTGACCCCCAACCGGGATCTGCTGCCCTTGGGGGGTCCCCACTCCATCGCCATCCCACTTTGCATCCCGGGGAGCAGCTGGGGCCATGGGTGCCCCGCGCTCTGCACGGCCTCAGCGGCACCGGGACGCGGGAGGCTCTGGCACGCACCATGGGCCAGGTCACGGCCCCGCCGTGCCCCACGGCAGTGGGTGCCAGGGCAGCGCTGGCACCGGTGACCTGACCGCAGCGCGCCGGGGCCGGGCTCGCGCCGCGTTTTTCCCTTCCCTCCCCTCCGCATTCCCGAGGGCATCCAATTTTAGCAGCTTTGCAAAAACAAAGCCCGGAGCTCCGCGGGCTGCAGCAGCTCCTTCCCGCTGCCCCCTGACACCCCGCCAGGGCGCCCGCGCCAGCAGCCGCGTGCTGCTGTCTGACGGCGCGAGGGGGAAAGGCCTCATATATAGACCCGCGGTGCTGCCGCGCTCCCAGTTGCCGGCGGAGCTGCCGCTGCGCTGGTGGCCATGGGGAAGCTGGTGCTGGTCCTCCTGGCGCTCACCGCCCTGCACGGTGCCGGCGCGTCAGGTAAGGTCTGGGCTGCCGTCTATCCATCGGAATTCCGTCCAGGCATCCTGATCCTCGCAGGGGCTGTGGTGGTGTGGGGCAGGACAGGGATGGGGCTGAGAGCTCTCCAGATGTGTGCCAGGGCCAGATGTGAGCAAGGGTCATGGCTGCAGGTGGTCCCTTTGGCATCTGCTGGTGGGAGGATGTGTTGGGGAGGCTCAGGGCAGTTTTGCCCTCCCCAGGGTCGTGTCAACAGAAGGATGGGGACATGCTCTGTTCCATGTCACCAGAGGGATGGGGACATGCATTGTCTCATGTCCCCATCAGTCCTGCCTGCTCTGGCACCGTATAGCTGAGCACCCTCAGGACTCGTTGGTGCCTCGGCCACCCCATGCTCCACAGGGCTTTTGCTGCCTGGTGCTGAGGCTCCGAAGCCACCTGGGGTCCCTCAAGCTGCCAAGGGCTGTATGAGGCTGGAATGTCCCTGGTCTGGGGGCAAAATCCATCCAGCTGCAGGTGGGGAGGGGACAGGGTTGAGTCCCCATTGCTGCTGTAGGATGGTGCCCACTGCATGCCCAGGGTGCAAAGGACCAGCTGGGCACCACTGGGTGCCCTGGGGAGAGGGTGCCCCAGCGCTGGGTGCTCCCACCCTGGACTTCCCCCAGAGCCCCTGGAGAATGACTCGGAGCCGGGAAAGAGTGGCACCGTAGGGAAGCCCTGGAAAGCAGCGCCCAGCCTGGCAGAGCTCGACCTGGACACAGCAGGTACGGCCATCATTGAGCCCCCACCAGGGACCTGCAACTGGGACACCCCAAAGGGGCTGCATGTGTGATGCCCAGCACACCAGCCTGGAGACGCTACCACCCCCCATGGGACCCTTGCAGCAGTGATGTGGTGTCAACCCGGTGATCCCCAAGGCTTCCCCACCACATCTCCAAATGCTTTCACCCATTCATCCTTTGTCCATGCAGTCCTCAATGTTCCCAAGCTGTCCCCAGCCCCAGTGGCACCCCAAGGTGCTTAAGGATGAGGGTGCTGCTCCCCATTCACATGCTCAGGGCTTGCTCCATCCCAGGCAGAGGAGCTGAGTGGACGTCGTGGTTCAACATTGACCACCCTGGGGGAGACGGGGACCATGAGAGCCTGGATGCTATTCGCTTCTACTACCGGGGCCGTGTCTGTGAGCGGCCAGTGGCCATCCAGGCCCGCACCACCGAGTGGGAGCTGCCCGAGGATGTGGGTGAGGTGGTGCACATCAGCCCCAAGAAGGGCTTTCGCTGCATCAACAAGGAGCAGCCGCCAGGCAAGACCTGCTCCAACTACCACATCCGCTTCCTCTGCCCGCTGGGTGAGTGCTTGGCCCTATTGTATCCCACTTTGCTCCTCCCCAGGCCCCACTGACATGTTCTGGGGGGCTGCATACCCATTGCTCATCAACCTGTTGTCCTACATTGGGTGCTGCCGGAGCTGTGGTTACACCAAGCCCCCCTCCAGCTCCATCAGTCATCCCTTGGATGCAAGACACTGGGCACTGTGGGTGGTGGGTTCCCAGTTAATGCCTCTGCCACTCCCAGAGCACATCTACTGGTCACACTGGTCCTCCTGGAGCCCCTGCTCGCGCAGCACCTGCGGCACCAGTGGCACCCAGACCCGCACCCGCCGCTGCATCAATGCCCGGCTGGCGGCTGCACTCAAGGAGATCAAGTGCAAGGGCAAAGCCATGGAGCGACGGACGTGCAGCACTGGCCCCTGTCCAGGTAGGGACCCAGCATCCCAGTGCCACCCGCATCGTGCTGGCCGTCTCTAGCTCCTCTCCTGGTCCATGCATCAGGAGGGAGCCTCTTGGCATGGCAGGTCCCTGGGCAAAGCCACCGCTGCCTCCTCCTCCTCCTCAGCTTCATTGCAGTAACAGAGGCGGTGCTGGTACAGATAGCTGGGTAGGGGCACACCAGGGTGAGCTGGGGATTGCTGGGATGGAGCCTTTCTGCTTGGGGACATCCACGTGTCCCCATGATGCAGGGCCACCCCAGGCTGGGGGCTTGGCAGGGAATGTGGTGCCCAATGCCCACCCAGTGTCTGCCCCACAGAGCCAACATGGACAGAGTGGGGCTCCTGGGGTCCCTGTTCCCGCAGCTGTGGCAGCGCCGGGAAGCGTGTCCGGCGCAGGAGCTGCAAGACAGCCAAGAAGGTGCCGTGCAGCGGCCGCCCCACCGAGGTGCAGAAATGTCCCCCCTCACCCTGCCCAGGTACCTGCCCTCAGGGACACGGGGACCCCTTCCCTGGTGGTGGCCCCCAACTCATGTGGCCCCACCACTGGCCATGGCCACAGGGCTGAGTATTGTGCCACCCTGCAGCCTGCCCTGAGCACACACTGCAGGGCACCGTCGTCTCTGCCTCTGGCTTGGCACTGCCAGACACCCGCATCTACCTGGAGGGCCGCCCGCCAGTGCTGCTGGCCCATAGCGATGCCCATGGGCGCTTCACTGCCGCGGGGCTGTGCCAAGGCACCGCCACCAACATCAGCGCCCACCGGCACGGCTTTGCCCCAGCTCTGGCACCCATCGTCTTCAATGGCTCTGGCATGGCGGTAGCACATGTGAAGCTGCAGAGGTTGGGTGAGCATCGAGGTGTGGGGATGGGGACCGGGCCGTGCATCCCTTGAGGACACCCTCCCCGAGGGTGCATGGTGAGGGTGCATGGTGAGGGGGGAGCACCCTCTGCCACCTTTCGCCCCTACAGAGAAGCCCTACATGGTGCTACATCCCAAGACGAAGGTGCGGGTGGCTGGGCAGGAGGTGACGTTCTGCTGCAAAGCCTCAGGCACCCCCATGCCAAAGAAATACTACTGGTGAGCTGGGTCTGGGACTGGGAGTGGTGGGAAAAGGCAGTCGCAGCTGAGTCCCAGCTGAGCCCATCTCCGTGCCCACAGGTACCACAATGGGACACTGCTGGAGAGGAAGGTGCACCGGTACGGCAGCCGCCTGGTGCTGCGGGGACTGGCACCAGAGCAGGCTGGCACCTACCACTGCAAGGCCAGCACCGAGGCAGGTGCCATCAGATCTGCATCGGCAGAGCTCACCGTGCTGGGTGAGAATGGGATGGGGCTGCAGCATCCATCACGTTGTGATGAGGCTGAAGCATTGCCTCGGGATGGGGCAACAGCATCACCCTGGAATGGGGCGTGTGGTGGGGAGGGTCACCCTAACCCCATCCCTGCGGTGCTTCCAGCCCAGGGCCAGCAGAGCTGCAAGACAGAGCCGGAGCCGAGCCTGGTGGAGCTGCCCAGCGATTGCCCGCAGGATGCCA
Source organism: Aratinga solstitialis (assembly GCA_902168055.1). NCBI lineage: Eukaryota > Metazoa > Chordata > Aves > Psittaciformes > Psittacidae > Aratinga > Aratinga solstitialis. The sequence goes on along the minus strand of CABHOG010000087.1, from coordinate 200,265 downwards.
CTGGATCCCGCTACTACAACGTGGGCCGCTGCCCGCCCGCCCCATGCGCCAGCAGCCCCGGTGAGGCGGCGGCGTGCGGGGAGGACGCGGGGCGCTGCTGCGGCGTGCGCAGGATGGAGATGCAGGAGATCCCCTGCGCCGGCTCCCTGCTGCCCATTAAGGTGGTGGCTGAGTGCGGCTGCGGCCCCTGTGCCCAGCCCCGCGTCCTGGTGCAGGGCTGGGTGACGGCAGCCGACACTGGCGAGCCCCTGCGCTTCGGGCAGATCTTCCTGGGCGGGAAGAAGGTCGGCTTCACCGGGTACAAGGGCTCCTTCACCATCGAGGTGCCACCGGACACACAGCGCTTGGTGGCTCGCTTTGTGGACCGGCAGCAGAGGTTTGTGGATGCCGTCAAGGTCCTGCCCTTCAACCGCCGCGGTGGTGCCATCTACCAGGAGGTCAAGATGCTGCGGAAGAAGGAGCCGGTGGCTCTGGATGGCAGCCGGAGCAACGCCATCCCGCTGGGGGAGGCAAGCGGCCGGGAGCCCATTGGGGAGCTCGTCCTTCCTGCCGGTGTCTTCCTCCGTCCCTCTGGGGAGGTCTTCAAGGRCACGGTAAAGGCCAGTGTCACCTTCCTGGACCCCAGGGACATGGCAACAGCCAGTGCCGCCTCCAGTGACCTCAGCTTTGCCAACGCCGAGGGGGAGATTGTTCCCCTGAGGACCTATGGAATGTTTGCTGTGGATTTTCGGGAAGGGGAGAGTGGCGCAGTGCTGCAGACAGGGCCGGTGGAGGTGCGGATGGACGCGGGGCAGGTCTGGATGCCAGAGCACCTGCAGAAGATGAAGCTGTGGTCCTTGAACCCTGAAACTGGCTTATGGGAAGAGGAGGGGATCCTCCGGCAGGTCAGGGGGAGCCGAGGGAAGAGGGAGGAGAGGACATTCCTGGTGGGGAACCTGGAGATCCGGGAGCGGCGTCTCTTCAACCTGGATGTGCCAGAGGACCGCCGCTGCTTTGTCAAGGTCAGGGCTTACAGCAATGAGAAGTTCAACCCCTATGAGCAACTGGAAGGGGTGGTCATCAGCCTCATCAACCTGGAGCCCCAGCCAGGCTACCCTGCCAACCCCCGGGCATGGGGCCGCTTTGACAGCGTGGTGACGGGTCCTAATGGTGCCTGCCTGCCCGCCTTCTGTGATGCCCAGCGCCCCGATGCCTACTCAGCCTATGTCACTGCCACGCTGGGTGGAGAGGAGCTGGAAGCCGTGGCCTCCAGCCCCAAGCTCAACCCCAATGCTGTTGGGGTGTCCCAGCCCTATCTGGGCAAGCTGGGCTACCGCCGCTTGGACCACGATGACCCCAACTTGAAGAAGACAGCTTTCCAAATCAACGTGTCCAAGCCTGACCCCAACAATGTTGATGAGACCAATGGTCCCATCTACCCTTACCGCAGCCTGGAAGAGTGCGAGGAGGCACCAGTCAGCGCCAATCACCTCCGCTTCTACCGTGTGGAGGTGGACAAGTACGAGTACAACGTGGTGCCTTTCAAGGAGAGTGACCTGACCTCCTGGACCGGCGACTATCTCTCATGGTGGCCCAACCCACAGGAGTTCAGGGCTTGTTTCATCAAGGTGCAGATTGAGGGGCCACAGGAGTACATGGTGAGGTCCCGTAACGTGGGGGGCAGCCACCCTCGCACCCGGGGGCAGCTCTATGGGCTGCGGGACAGCCGCAGCGTGCGGGACATGCTGCTGGAGAACACCTCGGGCGCCTGCGTGGAGTTCAAGTGCAGCGGGATGCTCTTCGACCAGAGCCTGGTGGATCGCACCTTGGTCTCCATCATCCCCCAAGGCAGCTGCCGCCGCACGGGCATCAACAGCCTCCTCCAGGAGTACCTGAGCCGCCACCCACCCGTGGCAGAGAACAACCACACGGCCGCCTTCACCATGCTGGCACCGGTCGACCCGTTGGGCCACAACTACGGCATCTACACGGTGACGGACCAGAACCCGCGCCTGGCCAAGGAGATCGCCATCGGCCGCTGCTTTGACGGCACCTCCGATGGCTTCTCGCGGGAGATGAAGGCAGACGCGGGCACGGCCATTACCTTTACCTGCCAGGAGCGGCCGCTGGGGCGGGAGAGCTTCTTCCAGCGCCTGTTGACGGCCCCAGCAGAGGCGCTGGCCGAGATCCGGCGGGAGATGGGCACCGGCGAGACGCGCCGGGCTCCCCCCGACGTGATGGACTTCGCCTCCGGCGCCCGAGCCCTCGGCCCCACGGCCACTCGCCGGACCCCCAGCAGCCCGCGGAGGATGGGCCAGAGGCGGGGGCAGGCGTGAGCCCCGCAGTCGCCCCGTGGCCCCTCCCCGGCTCCGCTCTGCCCTCCCCTTCCCATCGCTTTTACCCCCATCATTTAAACCAGCCGAGGGGACATACACGGGACATGTGGAGCGGGACTCTCCCGCCGTGCCCATGCCCTCAGGCCCAGCCCCGTGCGGGGCAGCTCATGGTGCTCAGCCCCAGGGACCGTGGTGCTGGTTGGTGCCGGCAGCGGTGCCGCGGCCCCACAGGGTTATTAAAATAAAGAAGAATAAAAGAGGGGGTGGAAGCCAATAGGGGAAGGGGCCGGGATGGGAAGGGAAGGGATGGGGTTCCCTGCCTGGTGCTTTGCCCCATGCCCAGTGTTGGGCTCCTCTGTGTGGGGGCTGGCACTAGCCAAGGGTGCCAGGAGCTGGGAGCACCCACTGCATCCCTGCCAGCACCCCATAAGGAAACATGAGGCTTCTTTTGGGGGAAGACCCCAAGGACGCGGCTAAAAAGCCCTTCCTGCTCTCTCTGCCCAGCACCGTGTGGTGCGGCTCTCCGGTGGCACGCAGCATGCTGGGGACACCAGGCTTAGTCCCTGTGATGTTCACCCATCACCCGGCGGTGCCTCATCCTGCACTCATTGCACCCATCCTGCTGCCACCATCCCGGCTAGTTTTGCCCTTGGGGAGTGTTTTTGCCCTTCCAAATGCCTTTACCCCAGGCAAAAACCAGGCAAGAAAGCATTTGTTGTAATCTGGCACCAGGGAGCAGGCGCAAGGCTGGGGCAGGATGCGGCCCCGCGGCGGTGCTGGCGTGCACCGAGAAGTTGTACATTATTTATTATGAAATATAGAGTTGTGCGTGCACCCACCCGGCTGCTGGGGGTGCTCGGACCCGCCTCTGTGTGTGTGTGTGACCCCAAAACCCCCTGCCCATCGCCTTCCACCTCCACAGTAGCACAGTCCCAGCGGCTCCTGTTTGCCTTGGGCCAGGCTCAAGGCTTGGCGGCAGCACGGGGAGAGCGATGCCAGGTCCCTGCAGCCGTGGGACGTGGCAGCTCGAGGGGGGGTGGGCTCCATCCAGCCCGGTAGCCCTCCCCTCCTGGCACAGGGATGCACTGAGCACCCACTGGGTGACCCCAGCCAGATTGAGGGGCAGGGATCTGTCTCTCTGACATCAGCCCATCCATCCACCCTGGCCTGTGGACCTGGGTGGGTTTTCCAGCCCCCATCCCACATGTGGATCCCAGCGGATGCAGTAATGGAACAAACTGAGTTTATGTGGCCAACATCCCCCCCCCCTCCAGCTCCCGGGACAACGTTTCCCTTTTACAACATGGTTTGGCTGTGCTGCGGCATTTTTTCACCCTTATACTGGATGCGGCCGCTCACGAGATCAAAGGGGACAACGGGAAGGGGTTCAGGGGGTGTTTGCAAAGCAGCCACCAAATCCCAGCCCCTGTCCCCATCCCGCCTGGATGGGAACACAATGGACACTGGGACCCCATCGCGAGGGTCTGACCCCCCCACAGAACAGGGGTGCTGTGTCTGCCTGTCCCTGGGTGCTGCCTGTCCTTTTGCTGCCTGTCCCTGGGTGCTGCCTGTCCTTTTGCTGCCTGTCCCTGGGTGCTGCCTGTCCTTTTGCTGCCTGTCCCTGGGTGCTGCCTGTCCCTGGGTGCTGCCTGTCCTTGGTGTTGCCTGTCCCTGGGTGCTGCCTGTCCCTGGGTGCTGCCTGTCCCTGGGTGCTGCCTGTCCTTGNGCCTGTCCCTGGGTGCTGCCTGTCCTTGGTGTTGCCTGTCCCTGGGTGCTGCCTGTCCCTGGGTGCTGCCTGTCCCTGGGTGCTGCCTGTCCTTGTGCTGCCTGTCCCTGGGTGCTGCCTGTCCTTGTGCTGCCTGTCCCTGGGTGCTGCCTGTCCCTGGTGTTGCCTGTCCCTGGGTGTTGCCTGTCCCTGGGTGCTGCCTGTCCCTGGTGTTGCCTGTCCTTGGATGCTGCCTGTCCCTGGGTGCTGCCTGTCCCTGGTGTTGCCTGTCCTTGGGTGCTGCCTGTCCCTGGGTGCTGCCTGTCCCTGGTGTTGCCTGTCCTTGGGTGCTGCCTGTCCCTGGGTGCTGNCCCTGGTGTTGCCTGTCCTTGGGTGCTGCCTGTCCCTGGGTGCTGCCTGTCCCTGGTGTTGCCTGTCCTTGGGTGCTGCCTGTCCCTGGGTGCTGGGTGTCACGGACCCCCCTGCAGGGTAAGGCTGGTGGGTGATGCCCCGTGGCCATGTGCTGGGGCCGGGGGCAGTGCCAGCGGGCAGGATTGTTTTCCACCATCTGGTTGGCTCCGTGGGATGCAGCTGCACAGGCAGGGCGGGTGGAAGCGGCTCCTGCTGCTATTTATGGCCTCGGGAAGAAAACTGGGGTGAAAAAAGACAAAAAGCAGCCACACAAAGGGGCTGATCAGATCCCCCCATTCACAGCCCCTTATGCTCACAGCTGCTCCCTTCTCCAGCTCACTGGATCCCATCCCAGTGACACAGAGCCAAGGGGGTGCCCATGGGCTCCCTGCAGTCCCATAGACCCGGAGGAGGCAGGGGCACACACACAGGGATGTGCCAGGGTTGCGGGAGGTCCATTCTGGGTGTCCAGCCCAGCCCAGCATTCCCGAGGGCTGGAAACCCGCCCAAGGTCAGGGGATGGGCTGGGGGCTGCAGCCAAACCCCTCCTGCTGCTCCCCCATTTGGTGTGGGTCCAGCTCAGTAGCTGAACCTGTGGTCCCCATCCCGGGGGTCCTACACCCTCCAGCCCCAGGGACAAGAAGCTCCTTGGTCCTCCCCCTGTCCCCAGATGCCCCCATCAATGATCAGACCCACACTGTGTGCTGCGGAGCATTGCTGGGTACCAAAGTGCCCCCTGGCCCCTCCTGGCTCCCAGGTGATGCTCGGCCCAGGCTGATTCCATGGCTGAGCTGTCCAGGCTGCAGCTCGGATGCTTTTGTCTCCCATTTTCCTAATCCTCAGCAGAAATCACCAGCATGTGGCTCTGTGGGACCTGCAGCAGCTCCAGAATGGGGGTACCCTGCAGGGGAGCCCAATGGAGACCCCATACCAGACCCCCATGCTGCAGGATGGAGAACCCAGACAGGTTTTCTGCAGCACAACCGTTTGCGGGGTGGCAAAGACCTGCTCTCTTTGTGCCTTCTCAGCCCCTGAGCATGGGAGATGCTCCTGGCTCAGCTCCGCAGTGGGCTGGTGATGGAGTGAGGGCCCCCAAGGGTCCCCCATGACTTTGGGCAAGTGATGGGGTGAAGTGGGACTCAGCTGTGGGGTCTGGGGTGCGCAAGGTGTGGATGGAAAACCACTCAGCTCTGCTGGGTTCATCCGGCTCCAACGATGTCTGGGAATCAGAGACAGGGATGGAAACAGCTCCTGGGTGACCTGACCTTGGGATGCAGGTGAAGGGGCATGGCGAGAACCAGTGTCCGTGCGGGATGTGCATCCCTGTGGTGATGAGAAAGGCAGGTGGGGCTGGAGCTCAGCTGCTTCTTGTTACCCCCAGCCCCCGGCCAAACCGGAATAGCAAAGCAGCAGCTTCCATCCCACCCCGCCAGCAATTAGGGATGGCTGGAGCCCAACCTCCTTGTGCCGGAGCACCGGCACGTCCTGCAGTGCTGCCGGGGCCCCCACGGTGGGGATCGGGGTGCTGTTTGCCCCCAACAGAATCCCCATCCTGGGATTCACTCCCAAGCCCCACACTGAGCAGTGCGAAGGGGATGCTGCTGCCCTGTGCCCCACAGGCACGTCCTGGTGCTGGCTGGGAACAAAAGCTGGAAAGCACCTTGGGAAGCTGCTCGTGTTCTTTCTCCTCTTTATTTTTGTTTTAAATAATGGAAAATCTAATGACAGAGCCTAAATTGAAATAATAAAAGCCAGCAGCTGAAAAGCCAACCCGAAATAGGAGAGAAACCCACGTTTCAGGCTGAACGGGAACAGGCGCAGGCAAGGGATGAAAGGAAAAAGCAGAGACACTGCAGCTGTCCAGGACCCTCCTCCCTGCTCCACCATGGGGTGTGGAGCGTTGCTGTGGTGGGATCTGCCCCCTATGCCCCCCACAATGTGTCCCCAGGGGTCCCCTCCCCACTGGCTTCACTCCTTTGCTTCACACCACACCCAGTGCTGCTGCTTCAGGGGCCGCATCCTGCCCCAGGCTGCAGCCCCGGGGGGTGCAGAGGCATCTTCTCCATCTCCTGTCCAGAAGTGGAGAATCCCTTCAGATCCTGGACCAGAGCATCCCCATGGCCCCAGTCAGAGCACCCCCACGTACCCCAACAAGAGCATCCCCAGGGACCCCAATAGGAGCATCCCCAGTGACCCAAACCAGAGCATCTCCAGGGACCCCAACAGGAGCATCCCCAGGGATGCCAAATTGGAGCATCTCTGGGGACCCCAACCAGAGCATCCCGTGCATCCAGCCACAGGGGGACACGGAGGGTGCCAGGTCCCTGTCTCTGCCACAATGGCCAGATCCAGCTCCCGAATTCCAGGCCGTCTGGCCAAGATGCGCTCCTCCACTCCCAGAATTCCCTCCAGACAACCTGCTGGAGAAGGAGGGAAAAGAATCCAATCCTCAAACCCGGACAAGCTGGAAGTGAGAGACCCCAGCCCCTCCTGAAGGCACCGTCTGGGGCGTTGCTTTGTGTCCTGTTGGAAAAGAGCTGTTGGAAGCTGGGATTTGAGGGAAAGCAGTGGGGCTGACACTGGGGATGCCACGGGGATGGCTCTGGGGCTGCCCTCAATGATGCACATTCCTCTCCCAGGCGCTTTGTAGCTGTCCTGTGTGGTTTTGAGCACCGCATCTCCCCATCGTGCTGTTCAACATGAGCTGCCTCTGGAAAAAAACAGCCATGCCCGCCTTTCCAGGCTATTTTTGAAGCCTTTGGCCTCAGCTCCTCTTCAGGCTCCAGCCCATAAATACCAATAACAACACATTTCAAGGCTTTCTGCTGACAGTCCCGGTGCTGCCAAAGCCTTTTCATTCTCCAGATGTTGGGAATCTGACTCAAAAACGCAAAGTTTGGTCAATATTTGGGCCGGGTTTGATTTCTAGCCTTTGCTTTTTCGATCACACGAAGCAGCGCAATAAAAGGCCTCGAAGTGGAGCAGCTATTTCTGGAGGCAGTGGCCAGAACATCCCTAGGGATGCGTTTCCAGTGCCAGGGTGCTATGCCGGGGGTGGCAGGGAGATGGCACCAGCCCATCTCTGTAGGTGCCGCCTTGGCTTTGTTTGGATCATTTGGACTTGGATGTGTTTTGGTGAGCAGTTCTGATGCAGCCAGGGCCAGCCCACTCCTGCATCCCACACTCGGTATCCCATATCCTATATCAAGTGTCCCATATCCCAGACCCCATATTCCCATACCCTGCATCCCATATCCCACCTTCCACATCTCATATCCTGCATCCCACATCACATACCCTATATTCCCGTATCCCACATTCCACACCCTACACCCCGTATCCCAAATTCCATATCCCACATTCCATATCCCATATCCTATATTCTATATCCCATATCTCATATCCTTCTCCCATATCCTACATCCCACATTCTATATCCTGCACCCCATATTCCAAACCCTGCATCCAACACCTCACATCCTACACCTGCATCCCCCATCCACACCCTATATCACCTCTCCCATACCCAAACACTGCATCCCGCATCCCGTGCCGCTCATCTCCTCCCAGCCCCACACAGTGGCAGGGAAAGGAGATGGGAATGTGCCTCTCCCCGCCCCCCCAAGCGCTCCAGGGTCCTTCAGGGCCGCACTGGCCCTGCCAGTGTTGCCTTCCCTTGGGCGCTCTTTCCCTGCTAAGGAACGTCAGCAGGAAAAGCATTAAAACCAGCAGGATTCTAGCCCAGCTCCTGGAAAAAAAAGAGCGTTTCAGGTTTCTCCCACCAGGCCCCGCTCCCGGCTTCCCAAAAACCAGCCCATGCGGTGGCTGCAGCGCGGCGCATCCCCAGGGATGCAGCCGGGGACTCTCCACCCATTACCAACCCTCCTCTCCAGAACCGGCCCCTCCCTACTCGCAGCGAGGGAGTCTGTATGGGGACATCCCGGGAAGACCTGGCCCGGGTTGGATGTCATGGGCCAGAAGCCAGGGCCGGATCCTGCCCATTGCCCAGCCGGAGCCAGGGCAGGGAATGGGGCTGCGCTGCAGACTGGTACCACCCACCTCATCACCCCACAACCAGCACCCACAGTACCCCAGGTCACCCATCACCTGGTTACCCCACACTCTAGCCATACCCAAGGTAGCTCTGAGCCCAGGCATCCCAAACCCTACTTTATACCTAGGGTATCCCATAACCCCATTTCTCTGTACCCCTGGTACCTCATACCTTAGGTACCCCATACCCCTAACTCTCTATATCACAGGTACCCCATAACCATACCCTCATTTCTCCATACCCCATGTAATCCATAACTTGGGTCCCCCATGCCCCCATTTCTCCATATGCTGGGTACCCCATGCCCTGGGTACCCCAGACTCCCATTTCTCCATACCCCAGGTACCCCATACACTGGGCTCCCTGTACCCTCAATTCACCATACCCCAGGCACCCCATACCCTGTGCATCGTGTACCCCTAATTCTTTATAGTCCAGGCACACAGTGCTCTGGGTACCCCCTTTACAGCCCCCAACAACCCCCCCCACCCCCATTACTGGGGAATGCTTGGCTCTGTCTCCTCCCTCCATGAGCACTGGCCCCACTGGCAGCTCCATGGGGCTTCACTCCCCATGTGTGTACCCCCAGCTCCCTGGCTCTCCCCCTGCAGTGAGCGGCAGCATGCTGCCCAGTCCTGCACCCCACCTCTGTGTCCTATATCCCATGTTCCCATACCCTGCACCCCATATCCCACAATCCACATCCCATATCCTATATCCTGCATCCCGTATCTGCCCCCTGGCAGCATCTGCCTGTCCCAGCACTGGCACAGGGGGGACCCAGCAGCCCAGCGGCCGTTCACCTCCCCTGGAACCACATGATTTCCTGGAAAATCCCGTTGTGGGAGAAGTGAAACTGCTCAATCTGGGGCAAAACTCCCACCTCCCTCCCAGCACCGCGGGCTTGTGCCTGGATGAAGGGTGGGATGAAGGACCCACTGCCACCGAGGAAGCGACCTTGGCGGAGGTACGTGGCCTTGACCTTCGGGGTGGCTGTCGTGGTGCTGGTGGCCGTGCTCCCCACTGCACTCTGGCCACTGGCCATGAGCTCTGCCATGGTCGGGAACTGCTCTGCGAGGCTGGAGGACCTGGACAAAGCTTTGGCCATTGCCAACCAGTCCCTCACCAAAGCCCATGGGCAGAGGGATGACTGCGAGAGGCAGCTGGTAGGTGCTGGGTGACGCTGGGGACCTGCAGCCCCCCCACTGCCCCCAAAGCGGGTGCTTTCGGGTGCTGTGAGGAGCCCCCAGCCCCTTCCCTTGTGCAGAGTCTGCTGCAGGGGAAAGCCTTGGAGCTGGAGGAGGCGCTTCACAACGTGAGCCGGCTGCAAGGTGGGGCCAGAGCAGGAAAAGGGCTGCAGGAGGGTGGGTGCAGGCAACAGCCTCTGGGACACCCCGATCCAGTGCTCTGAGACACCCTGATCCCATCCCCTGGGACACCCTCACCCCATCCCTGAGACACTCTTACCCCACCCCCTTTTCCCATCCCCTGGGACACCCTCATCCCATCCCATGGGTCACACTGATCCCATCTGCTGGAATACCCTCATCCCATCCCCTGGGTCATCCTGATCTCATCCACTGGGACACCCTCATCCCATCCCCTGGGACACCCTGACCCCATCCCCTGGGACACCCTGATCCCATCCCCTGGAACATCCTGACCCCATCCCCTGGGACACACTGTCCCCGCTGCCTTTTCTCCCTCCAGGGGAGAACAGGGCGCTGCAGGCAGAGGTGGCACAGCAGCAGCAGCAGCTCGAGGACCTGCAGGGCAGCAGGTGAGCCCCACGTCCCCCATGTCTCCCCCAGCCCCATGATCTGTCACCGACTGTCCCTGTGTGTGTCTCTCCTCCAGGGACTGGCTCCAGCAGCAGAACCAGCACCTGCAGCAGCAGAACCAGCACCTGCAGCAGCAGCTCCAGGTCATGAGGAGCCTGTACTCAGATGGGACCAGGCTCCCGGACGCATCCCTCTGCCTCCTGGTTCTCCTCCTCACCAGGATGCTCCTCCTGTGAGGAACGTGGACCCCCTGATTGTCCCATCTGCTCACCCTGGAGTGATGGCCCTCCAGCCACTAAGGGCTGTGCCCAGGGTGAGGAGGGGACAGAGGCATGGCAGGGCTGTCCATAGCTACTCTAGCTATAGAATCATAGAATTATAGAATGGTTTGGGTTGGAAAGGACCTGAAAGCTCATCCAGTTCCAACCCTCTGCTACGGGCAGGGAGTTAAGTGACTTTTAACCAATTCCCAATAAAACACTGAAAATCCAGCGTTTTGTTGCTCCAGAACCTCTTGGGGAACCAAAGCCCCATCTTCACTGCACTGGGGTCAAGAGGGTGCTGTAGCAGCCCCTCAGCATCCCCAAGTGGACCCCAACTGCATCCCCACTTGTCCTGTGGCTGTGTCCCAGGGCTGGGCGCAGGGGCAGAGCATCCTCCAGCACAAACGAGCTATTCTGGGCTGTGACCTGCGAGGAACCGCAGCCCAAAGCGGTGCTTGGGGAGAACAACCCACACGCCACAATTACAGCAACCCAGGGAGCGACCTGCCCTGGGGACACCGGCACAGCGCGGGCAGCCACCACTGGAGCAGCTGCATGGTCCCTGCTCCCCTCCAGCATGGACCCTGCAGTGCCCAGAGCCACGCTGAAGGTGCTGGGGCTGTGCGYGGCGCTGCTGGTGCTGGTGGCGGCGGTGACGGTGGCTGTGGCAGTGATGGTGTGGCGCTCCGAGGCAGTGGGCAAGCTGCGGGGCTGCCGGGAGCGGGCGGCCAACGAGAGCCTGGAGCTTGGGAATGCTGTGGCCAAGCTGGAGAGGGAGCGAGCGTGGCTGCAGCGGGTGCAGGATGCTCTGCGCAGGGAGCTCGCCCAGGCCCATGCAGACAGTGAGAAGCTCAATGGCAGTCTGGTGTCCTGCCAGGAGCGGGCGGTAGGTGCTGGTGGGGATGGGGACAGGAGGGTCCTGCATGTGTGGGGTGAATGGTGGTGGGGTGGAGAGGGGGGTTCTGGGCTCGGGAGCAGGGTGATGCTTCATCCCTTGGGAGGGATTTGACCCAGGCGCATGGGAAGCGCCGGCACTGATGGGAAGGATGCTGCAATTTGGAAAGATGAGCCAGGAAAGAGGAGGTTCAGCCCTGGGATGAAGGACCAGCAGCACCCCAGGGTGTGCGGCTACCTTCACGCATGGGACACCCCGAAAGGGGAGCCCTGGTGGGCCCCAGTCCCTCCGCACAGCCATGCCCCTGCCCATGCGCCTGTGCCTGGCCTGGGGCAGCTATTCTGAGCTCTGGCCAAGCTGGTCCAAGCACGTATAATTACCCTGTCCCAAGGAGCCAGTGCGGAGCTGCCATTCCTCTGCTCCCAGGTATTTTTAGCTGCAGCTCCAGCTGGGAAAGGGCCTGGCCCCAGCGCCGTGGCCGCAGCCTGGAGGAAGAGCCGGGTGCCGCCGCCTTCCCGGTTCATCCGGCTGAACAATGGACAAGAGAGGCTGGAAAAGTGTTCCCACTTCCCAGGGCTGGCGCCGGGCTGGGCACTTACTTGGGGAGCCCCGTCCCCTTCCAGGGGTGCCATCCATGGGGACCTGGGGCTGTGAGCTCCGGCATCCTCCGCAGGCTCAGGCAGAGCCATCCCCACAGGGAAGAGGGATTTCCCCACATACTCATTCCTACTCCTTCAACAAACATGGCTTCCAGGCCAGCGGGAGCATGGTGACAGCCTGGGGACATGGGGTGGCATTGAGAAGGGGCAGGACATTGCCCACCCTTGTTCCCAGGCCAGGCTGGTGGCCAATGTGACAGCACTGGGGGACAAGCTGCTGGCCCTGCAGCGGGAGCGGGATGAGCTGGCCCGTGGCAAAGAGGCTCTGGAAGGTGAGTGATGTCCCACGGAGATGCCGGGCACAGGCCCCCATCACACACCCGCTGGGGACAAAGGGTGGTCCGGGTTTGGGGTGACGGTGCTGTTCCCATCGCAGGGGAGCTGGCGCGGGGCGAGGAGCAGGCACTGGGGCTGCGGCAGCAGCTGAAGCAGGCGATGGAGCAGCAGCGAGCACTGCGGGCACGCGGGGAGCGCTGCGAGGCCCGGCACAGAGACCTCGAGGCCACCCTGTAAGGTCCCTGACCTCCAGCACGAGCTGGGAACCCCTGCCGCATCCCGTCACCCCGAACCAGCCCGACCCATGGGGGCCGTGGGCAGGGTCACCCCTTCATGTGGCTCCATGTCCCTGCAGGAGGGACTACGCGGCCCAGGTGGATGCTCTGCGGCGGCAGGCGAGGAACCGAGCGACCGGGCGCAGGTGCCCCCCGCCCCGGTATTCCTGCATGGCCGGGGGGGGACACATACAGCCCGGGTGGGGGATTCACCCACCGTGATGTGCCAATGTCACCGGTGCCCCTGGGGAGCAGCACCTGAGGTGTGCAGGGACTCACTCACCGCCCTCCCCTCTCTTGCAGGAAGGGCTGAAGTGCCGCAGCCCCCAGACCCCCTCCCTGATGGGGGTTTGGGACTGGGCCCTCCCTGCCTGCTGCGCCCATCATTGCCAGTCTCACAGCACCCTTCAGCACTGGCACCCAGCAGCCACTCAACCCCAGCCACTTCTGACCAGCATCAGTGCATCCAGATGAAGGGGGGGGGTGGTCACCCCGTGTCCTGACCCCACCGTGTGTCCCGATCCAGACATCTATCCTGATCCAGCTGCCTGTCGTGATCCTGCCATGTGTCATGATCCCACTGTGTCCCGAAGCCGCCACGTCCTTATCCAGCTGCCTGTCGTGAAGCTGTTGTGTGTCCTGATCCTACCATGTCCCGATGCCACCACACATCCTGATCCTGCTGTGTGCCCCAGTGCCACCACCGCAGCAGGACCGGAGCATGGGATCATCCAGCTTTTTGGGCAGAGCTTTAGCTCAACCACTGACTCCTTGGAGCTGCTTTAATCAGCTCCAGGGTTTAACACCACATTCCCAGTGCATTCCAGAAACTGGGAAGACTGGGCAGGGGTTTGGGCAATAAAGGCCGCTCTGCTCCCTGAGATGCTCCCCCCAAGCGCTGCTCAAGCACCACACACACCCCAGGGCTTTAACTGGGCTCTGCCACCACTGGCGCTATGAGGGATCCCAAAGTCACACTGGGGGTCCCCTGCCAGTGACGCAAGGAGGTGGGAATGGGGGACCAGCGGCTGCTGCTGGTTTGCAGCCGCTTCCCAGGATCTTTGATCCGCTTTGAAGAAGGTTTCCAGGAAAGCTGCTGATTTTCCTGCTGCTGCCGCCGCCACGATATCCTGTGCAGAGGGCAGGCAGGCTGAGCACAGGCATCCGGCCTCCTCCTGCTGCGCTTCCCAAGGGACATCACCCGTGTGCCCCCCGGCTTTCCAGGGAAGGGCTGCAGAGCCTGCGATGGAGGGACCAGCCCCATTCCCGCACCCTGAATCTGGCAGTCCCAAAGGACCCCAGCCCCGCAGTGATTTGGGATGGGGAGGAAAAGCAGGCACAGCCATTCCCATGATTTCCAATGGGAAGGGTTAATTATAAGGGGGGACTAATTGGAAAACGGGGCAGAGGGAGGGTCTGCAGCACTGGGGGAGGGTGGGTGCCCGATGGGGGTCACTGGTGAGCCCAGGAGGCTGTGGGAGTCCCTGGGATGCTGCTGGAGCATCCAACTGGCCGCGGTGCCAGGGGTCCGGCTGAGCCCCAGCAGCGGGACCGGGGGGGCCAGGGGGTGACTCACCGTTATTTGCAGCTCAGGAAGGAAACGGCAGTAGCGGTGAATGGATCCAGGCCTGACACCATCCCGGCCATCGCAGACACTTCCCGGTCCCCAGGGAGCGTGGTGCAGCCGGGAGGCAGGAAGCAGTGAGCAGCTCGGGGTCAGCGCCGGCACAGCCAGGCATCCTGCCGAGCCTGGGGGTGTCCGGGCACATCCCAGCGCTCCCGCGGGGTGGGCACAGCGTGGAAATGCCCATGGCTGGGACCCCACCATGGTCCAGATCAACCCAGACGCCCATCTGTGGTTACGGGTGCTGAGGGTTGGACAGGTGGCATCCCTCCCCTGCCCTGGTGCTGCCTGCGCCTGCTGCCACCCCTTTTCCCTGCATCGAGGACCCCCCCCAATGTCCCCAACCTGTCCCCAAGCCAGCCCGCACCCGCAAGCTCTCCCTTCAGCTTGGTGTGGGCACCCCAGGTTTGGAATAGGACAGGGGAGACAGCGCCAACCCTGGGGCTCTTTCCACTCACGCTCAGCTGGGTTAAGTCACCATGGCGGCCATGGGGGTTATCCTCATATGGGGCCAGGGCCACCAGTGCTCCACATAGAGCTTAGCTGGGCTTCCGCAGCAGACTGGAGATCTGGCTGTGTCCATGGGCATGGAGAGGTCTGGATTTGCCCCTTGCTCCCCTCCATCAGCTGCTCTGCCCAGCAGAGATGTCCCTGCACAGGGACCAGGACCAGGAGCAGGTCCCCAGGCCCTGCAGCTGGATGGTGGCTCTACAGCGTAACAGCATCCATGGGTGCCACGAACACAGGTTTCCTGCCCAGCCCAGGGCCACCCAACCTCTGATCCAGGGCCTGGCCCCATCCTTCTCCTGACCACAAGTTGCCTGTGAGGTGCAGGAGAGGACACAGAGCATCAGCCCCTGTGTGCCACCAACCCAGCGGTGACCCATGGGCCACTGTTCACCACGAGGACACAGCACCAGTACCAGCCCAGCACAGGATCCTCCTCCATCACCCCCGCAGCAAGTGCTGGCAGCCGCATCCCACCCTGCCTGCCCTGGGGTCTCATCCCAGGGCATCCCAGCCGTGCCGGAGGCTATTCTGGGATAAGAACTGGTCCCAGCCCATTAGCAACCGCAACAATTGTCCTCTCGCAAACAGAAGCTGCATCGTGATAACGCGGCGGGTCGGGAGCATCCGGAGAGGCAGGAAGGAGCCCGGCAGAAGGAAATATTCACTGGAGCAATATAAACACGGCGTCGGGAGAACGCTCCGCCCCGGCTTGGCAAAAAAGGGGCTGCCCCAGGCTTGGGTTGCGCAGAGCGCCAGTGGGATGGAGAAGAGCAGCTACCCCATGGCCAAGTTTGGTCTGGAGGCCAAGGAAGTGATGCCCAAGCGGGACTGTGGGTTTTACGTGAAGTACATCTTCCTCTTCACTTCCCTCATCCAGTTCCTCATCATCCTGGGTCTGGTGCTGTTCATGGTGTACGGCAACGCACAGGCGGGCACTGACACGCACCTCCGGCTGCTGGAGGAGCAGCTCCAGGATCGTTACAGCAAGATCATCACCCTCGGCGAGAGGAACATCAACCTGACCCGCACGCTCAACGCCACCCTCAAGGAGAAGCAGAGCCTGCAGGCCCTCGCCCAGAAGGTGCAACGGGAGCTGGAGAAGTGTAATAGCTCCCAGACTCCCAACCCCATCCCCAAGGTGAGCATGCGTCCCTGGGGAGGGATGGCAAACCCCCCATTGGGTACCAGGGGCAGCGAGCCACCCGTGGGTATTGCAAGGACCCACAAGCTTCAAGCCTGAAAGCTTCAGCAGGGATGGGTGACAGGGTGCTGCGGGCAGAGCCTCTGGCGATGCCAAATTGCCCCCCACAAGTCCCCGGGGGGGTCTCAGCTGCTGCTCGAGGGGGCTCCAGTCTTGCAACCCTCCTTATCCTTCTCTTCCTTTTCCTCATGCTCCCTGACCCCAGCAGCCCCCAGTGCTCTCAGCAGTGCCTGTGGAGGGGGAGGCACTTGGGGGGCGGGGGATATGTTTTAACCCACCCTCTTCTTCCTCAACCTTCTTCAGCTGCAGGAGATGATGAAGATCATCTTCTACCAGAAGACGAAGCTGGACGAGTGCCACATGACCATCGGCCTCATCAACGCCAGCTGCAGCAGTAAGGGCCCCCCCCCCACCCTGGGCACACCCTTCCCAACACCCTGGGTACCCCCTGCACCCCTCAGAGACCCACTGCAGCCTGTGCAGGGGGGGGCTGCAGGATGACAGCACCCATGGTGTTAGCCTGAGGTGGGGGGTGGGATTTGGGGGGGGGGGGGGAGAACCACACGCCCCAATCCCACACATCCCCCTATACAGCCGATAAGGTGCTGCTGCGGAGCCAACTGGATCAGGCAGCCCAGGCCAAGAAGGAGCAGGAGGAGAACTGCCGCAAAGAGGGGGCTTTGCTGAGTAAAGCCACGGCGGAGCAGGAGAGCTGCCAACTTGAGCTGCGCAGCAGCCAGAGCCTCCTGGAGTCCACCCGGCACAACCTGGAGCTGCACAAGCAGGAGTGCAGCACCCTGAGGTCCGATGTCAGCTACTCCTTCCAGCGCATCAAGGAGATGCTCAGCCCCTACAGCTGCACCGCGGTCCACGACCAGCTCAACTGGCTGACGCAGCGCACGGAGAGGCTGTTCCTCTGGCAGCAGGACCGGGACACCAAGTACGTGGGGAAGAGCGTGTGCGAGGCGAGCCTGAGCCAGTGTCAGCAGAACTGCTCCAGGGGGAAGCAGGAGCTGGAGAAGCGGCTGCAGGACAGCGAGAAGCAGGTCAAGGGAGGCCAGGAAGAGAAGAAGAAGCTGCTGGCGGAGAAGGAGCAGCTCAACAAGGAGCTGGAGGAGAAGAGCAAAGCGGCTGCGCAGGCTTGGTACTTCAAGGACCAGCTCAGCATCTGCATGGGCTCCAAGGTGAGGGAGATACTGGGGACATCCCCTAGCACCCAGGGATCTTCACTGTGCATGGCCACCTTTCTCCCTGCACAGCCACAGTTGTGCGCTGGGCAAGGACAAGAGGCTGCAGCACCCTTGGGTCCCCTTCACCCCAGGGTGCTGTGTGACAGCACTGATGGCCCCCATCCGCTCTCCTCCACAGATGGACAACTTCTTCGACATCACGGGCTCCCGGGTGCGGCCGGGACCCTTCACCAGCACAAGCGCCCTTGTGGAYGCTCTGCGGAACCAGGGCATTTTTGGGAATATGGGTGAGTTGTGGGGGGGGAGCGCTGTGGGACCCTGCGGGCCCCCCTCCCTCCTGGCACCCAGCCTGGCTCAGGGCTGCTCCATCCCACCAGGCAAGATCAACACGGAGGAGATCCAGCGCTCAGTGCAGAAGATCATGGAGCAGTACACGTCCACCCTCAAGATCCCCAGGTGAGGGGGGCTGGCGCAGGACCTCACTGGACTGGGGGGATACCAGGAGGGAGCAGCACCAGGGTCTGATCCTGCTCTCTCCGCAGCGGCTAACAGCAGAGCGGCACATGGATTACAGCAGCGAGGGGCTCCGGGACAAGCCCAGGCAGCACTTCCCGCAGCACAGATGGCAAATCCTGGCCGGGAGTGAGCAGGAAGCCCTTGGCCATCCCAACCCCAGTGCAGTGGGAGCCAGGGTCACCGTTCCCTGTCCCTTTCCCTGCATCCCTGCGCTCATCTCATCCCGCACACTCGCCTCCTCCCTGCATGTACTTGGCAGCTGTAAATAGAGCCGGCCCTGAGCACCAACACTGCTTGCCACGAGTGCTTGGATGCCTGCGAGTGGGATACAGAGGCCATGGCCAGGATGGGGAGTGGGAACATCCCRTCCCAGCTTCACATTCTCCTTGGGGGCGGGAAGCGTGCAAGGCCGAGCGAGCGGGAAGCTCTTGGCAGCCTCATCCTGCCACAGAGCCCCCTCGGTCCCCCAGGCCGCGCCGGGGCCGTGATGAATCTCCGCCTGCCACTCGCTGATTTATGGCTGTGCTTCCCGCTCCTTCCTGTTGAAAGAGCCTTTCCTGACGGCAGGGCTGCCCGCACGCCATCCCCTGCCAGCACACACAGTTCCCAGCGTTGCCCATTCCCATCTTCATCCCCAGCCAGCACCCCAGCTCACATTCGGGTCCCCAAAGTCCCACATGGATCCCCCAAACCAGACCCACCCTGGGATACAGGCAGCAACGTGCTCCTGCTGCATTCCACTGCCCAAGGATGTAGAGAGCACCAGATACCCCAATCCATGCCCAGCCCCCAGGGTGGGAACTGGGGTGATGGAGGGGCTCCCCCCCATGTCCCAGCTACTGGGGGACGAGCTCACTGCCAGAGGATCTCCTGGAGCTCCACTACAAATAAACTTGTAGCACCAGGCACTTGCAGAGCTTGGGAGCCCCAGAGGAGGAGTGGGAGAGCAAGGGGACCCCAGGGAACACCCCATCTTTGCGGATGCAGAGCCCAAAGCTAACACTTSGGTGCAAGAGCTGGGGGGACCCCACAGCTTCCGAGGCTAGGACTGAACCCAGGTGGCTCCCAGATTCCTTCACTAATTCCAAGGGCTCGGGGGGTACTTGGGGTGCAGGGATGGACCCCACCAGGATGTCAAGCCCTGCATTCACCATGCCATGGGATGCCCCAGGGGGGAAGCCCAGGGTGACTTTTCCCTTCCAGCCACTCCAGCTCCTTGTTTATCCTCCTGGCCAGGAAACAGGGCCTCTCCCAGTGCTTTTTTCCATGTCTGGGGCTCGGGACATGCTCCCCCCAGTCAGGAAAACACCACAGCCCGGCATGGGAACGCCGAGCTCTGCAGCCACCAGGGACAAGGGATGGGGAAGGACGCCAGAGCCACAAAAGGCACCACGGTTTAATGCCAGCATGGAGCCATGAGCTCCTCTGCACTCAACAGAGTGCAGGTCCTCAACACTGGCGGCCCCACAGCTGGCAGCACCACAGCCGGCAGCACCACAGCCAGGGACCCCCGCATTGTGCCCATCACTTGCCAACACAGAAGTCCCTGAAGATGATGTCGAGGACGTCCTCGGTGCTCACATGCCCGGTGATGCTGCCGAGGTGCCGCCGCGCCAGCCGCAGCCGCTCAGCCGCCAGCCCCAGGTCACTCTGGCGCTCCTGGCTGTACCGCGCCAGCGCCACGGCGCACTGCCGCAGGTGGAGGCTGTGCCGGCTCTGTGTCAGGCTGGGCGAGCCCGAGAGGGGATCTCCACACCTTGGGGAGGGGGATAAAGGGATTGGAGCACCCACCGGAGCCAGGTGGGGTGAGGGGGTCCCCCTGTGTACCCCCCGCACTCACAGCCGCGCCAGCTCCTGTGCCAGCAGTGCCAGGAGGTGGTCCAGCCCCTCGCCCGTCTTGCAGGAGAGGAAGGTGAGGGGGGGCAAGGGGTGGCCCCGGGCGCAGGCAGCATGCAGRGACCCCCTGTTTCCCTTCAGGAGGTCGGCCTTGTTAAGCACCATGATGCAGGGGGTGGTGGGGGGGGGCCGCAGGGACCCCAGCGCAGCCCCCAGCCCCACCGGCTCAGCGGGCACTGCTGTGGCATCCAGCACAGCCAGCACCAGGTCTGCTTCCGACAGCCTGAGAGGGGGACACAGACAACAGAGTAGAGGAAGGGGCCACGTCCTGCTCCCTCAGAGCCACCCCCAGCCCCTGTGGTTGGGTTTGGGGGGTAAGCCCAGCCCGGATGCCCCCATCCTCACCGGTGCCGTGCGCGGCTGACCCCCTCCTGCTCAACGGGGTCAGTGGCATCGCGGAGCCCAGCCGTGTCACTCAGCACCAGTGGGTAACCACCAACGTTCAGGGCCACCTCCACCACGTCCCGCGTTGTCCCTGCCACCGGTGACACGATGGCTGCTGGACGCTGGCCTGCGGACGCACACACAATATGATGTGCTCAGGGGATGATACCAGGGAACCCCCCCCGGCCCTCCTGGAATGGGGGACCGCTGGTGGCTGTTGTCACCATGGAGGGGGACCCTCGCCCCCCACGCCCCACTCACACAGCAGGTTGAGCAGGCTGCTCTTGCCCACATTGGGGGGGCCAGCGATGACAGCGCGGACCCCCCCCCGCAGCAGCTCCCCACGGCGCCCATCCTGGAGGTGGGAACCAATCTCCTGCTCCAGCGCCCGCACGGTGGCATCCACTGCAGGGAGAGCCCAGGAATCGCACCGAGAAGAACACGGATGGGGTGTTCCAGCCCCCACCCCGTTCCCCTGTGACCCCTCACCTTGGGACAAGACCTCTTCCTCCACATTGTCATCCTCACTGAAGTCAATGTAGGCTTCAAGGTGGGCAAGAGCCTGCAAAGCAGGGAATGGGCTGCTCTGTGGGGACAGCCCAGCGCYGTGTCCCCACGGCAGGACGTCGGTGGGCGGATTGGAGCCCACACCCCAACACCTTTACCTGGGTGAGGGTGTCGCTCCAGCGCTGGTAGAGCCGGCCCAGCTCCCCCTCCATCTGCCTCAGCGCCTGCCGCCGCTGCGCCTCGGTCTCGGCACGGATGAGGTCCCCCAAACCCTCAGCCGCCGTCAGGTCCAGCTTCCCGCGCCGGAACGCTCGGCGCGTGAACTCCCCGGGCTCGGCGGGACGCAGCCCAGGCAGGGCCCCTGCCGGCCCCACGGTGAGCCCTGAGCTGGGGGCACCCCCCCGACGGGACCGCAGGGAAAGGACGGACAGGGGGAGCCTCACCCAGCGCCCGCAGCACCCCGCTCACCACCGCCGGCCCGCCGTGCACGTGCAGCTCGGCGCAGTCCTCCCCGGTGAAGCTCTGGGGTCCTGCAGAGCCGGGATGCTGTTTGGGTGGGGTCTGGTGCACCCCATCCCCTCCTGTCCCATGGCATGCTTCTGATCTCACAGGGGATTTTGGGTGGGGCTCAAGGGAGAACCCCCCCAGTAACCAGCTGAGCTGGAGCTACATAGGATGGGTGCAAAGGGGCCACCAGGACCATCCCCACTGGCATCTGCATTCAGCCCTCTACATGGTGCTGGGGAAGCCAAAGGGGCTGAGCCCTGACAGTGCTGGGCAGCAAGACCCCCACCAGGCACTGAGACCCCTCCACTAAGCACTAAGACCCCCCCCTGCGCCCCGAGCCCCCCTCCCCAAGCACCGTGATGCTCAGCCCACCTTGGAACCAGACGACGAGGCCACGGTCGAGGGGCTCCCCGGTGGCGGGGTCGCGGATGCGCCGCAGGGCCAGGACGCGGGGCGGGGGCAGCGCGGGGCGGCCGGTGAGGCTCTGCAGGGCGGCGCGGCTGCCGGGGCCGCTGGTCCGGATCACGGCCACCCCGCAGCGGCCGTGCCCGGAGGACACGGCGAAGATGGTGTCCCCCCACGCCGCGGAGCACAGGCGCTGCGCACACCTGTTACGGGGCAGGCAGCCCGGAGAAGGGGTGCCGGGGTGAGGGGCACCCCATCCTCCCCCCCATATGGGGCAGAGGGGGTGCAGGGATCCCCAACCGCACCATTCACATTTACCCCTGCCCAAGACCCCTCCTTGTGCGCCCCACAGACCCAAGGGGGCTCCCACAGGACTCTGAGGGCAAACCCTTCCCTTTGCCCCCCCCCCCCAGAAGCCAGGGGTGCAGGTTGCACCCCACCATGTCCAGGGCAGGCAGCAGAATGCAGGGGTGCACCCCTCTCCCCCCACAGCTCGTCCTGAAGGTGCAGCTCCCTCCTTGCACCCCCCCATCCCTCTGTTTTGGAGTGCATCCCCCCAAAGGCACTGAGGGCACCCCCCCCCCTTTCCCTGTGCACGCCCGCTACAAGGAGACACCCCCACTGCACGTGCCCCCCCTTCCCACGCACTACCGCTACACCGGGATCCCTGCACCCCACTTGGAGCCCCCCCCGGGGCCCCCACCTGCGCCCCGCCGCGCTCAGCGCCCTCCGCAGCGCCATGAGTCCCCACCGCGCTGCCCGCACCCCGCGGTGACTTCCGCGCCGGAGCCTCGCCCCGCCGATATGCGTGCGTCTATTGGTTAATGCGCTGCCAGAGGCGGGCTCTATGCCTGGATCCCGTTTCTGATTGGTCAGCAGCAGCCATGACACCACGCTACCTGAAGCTATGCAGGGGCCATCGCTTCCGCCCGGGCGCGGCGGTCCCGGCCCGTTCCCCCCTGTTCCCGGCCCGTTCCCACCCGTTCCTCCCCGTTCCCCCCTGTTCCCTGCCCGTTCCCTCCCGTTCCTCCCCGTTCCCTCCCGTTCCTCCCCGTTCCCCCCTGTTCCCTGCCCGTTCCCACCCGTTCCTCCCCGTTCCCTCCCGTTCCTCCCCGTTCCCTCCCGTTCCTCCCCGTTCCCTGCCTGTCCCCTCCGGGCTGCAAACCCCGCTCTCTCCTCGCCCTCTCGCCCCCACCGGGTGCTGCCCTAGAGGCGTTCAGACTATTGGGGTGCAGTGGACCCCCCCTCCGGCGGTCCTCCCGGTTATTGCGGTGCTGCACTGTGGGTGCAGGGCCGGGCGGGAGCCACACACTCGCCACCCCCGGCTGCACCCTCAAATAACCGCAGCGCCCTGAGGCGGGGGTCCCCGTCTCCAGAGCAGGAGGGCAGAGCCCCCCATGCCCTGTCCCTTTCCTACCCCCTGCTCTGCACCCATTGTGGTCCCTGTCCCCTTTGCCCTCAGGAGCACTTGGGCTCTTTGGGACCCTCCTGTTTTCGGGGTCCTCACGCTGGGCAACCCCCACTCCCCCCCAAGTGGCTGAGCCCCAGCTCTGCACCCAGCCAAGCTCTTCCCTGGGGACCCCCCACGTACCCCGGGATCTCATCCGGCAGCGGGAGCTGGGGCTGACCCTGGGACGTGAGATGGAGCCCCCACAAACCACCCCCCCCCCATGCGCACCCGCGGGGGGGCCGCAGCCACCCTCTGCGCCGTGACCTGTAGAAATGTTCTCCAAGCAGCATCACGCGAGATTCCCACTCCCCATCCTGCTTCCCAACCCTGCCATAGGATGTGGGACCCCATCCCTGTCTCCATCCCATCCTGCTCAGGACACACAACCTTGAAGGGGGGAGGGTGGCAGAAAGCTGATGCACTGGGATTGGGGTATGAGCAACCATGACAGTGGGGTTCCCCCTACTCTGGGGGAGTCTTTTCCTGTGGTCCCCCAAACATTGGCTCAGCTTGCAGCGGTTTGGGGGCTGTTGGGGGCGGGGAGGGCTGCGGGCAGCTGCGGTGGCGGGGGGGGGACAGCGGGGACGGCCATGAAGACAAAGGCGCTGGAGCAGGGAGGAGCAAACATCAGCATGGCAGGGATGCAGGCGGGGATGCAGGCGGGGATGCAGGCAGGGATGCAGGCAGGGATGCTGGAGTCCTGGGGATGCTGGATGCCTCCTTCTCTGCTAAATCCTACAGACGCCCCACAAACATCCCCCCGATTCCCCCTGCCCTGCGGGTCAGTGCTGAGGGATGGGAGCACAGAGCATCAGCAGGGAGCGAGCCCAGCTCTAGGGGTGGGGGGGGGTCTCTTGAGGGGCTTTGGGGCACTCGGGTGCCCCCCACACACACCTCAAGGCTCCAGGGCAGGCCCTAGGAACCCCCCCCCCCCCTTGGGGTTCAGAAGCTTTTCCTTGGGCCAGCCCCCCCCCCCCCCAGCTCTTAGTGCCTCAGCCCCCTCCTCACCCAACCCCACGGGGGTTCCGGGAGGCTCTTGTGGGGGTTCGGGACCCACTGAACAGGGAAGGGGTCACCCAGTGCCCAGCTAAGACAGGGCCAGTGGCCAGGCCTGGCCTGGGAGAGGTGCCAGCCTGTGTCCCCCCCGGCAGATGCCAGGGGAGGGCACAGCTCCTTATGGCACAGCTCCTCAGCTCTGGCACCCAGCCCCTGCCCCAGAATAGCAGCGGGTGCTCGGAGCGAGTTGGGGGAACAAGCGGGACCTGGCACAGGGGTGCCAGCACCCCGATGCCCACCCTGCCGGGAGCTCACAGTGGGGGCCGCACCGACCCCCAGGACCCGCCGGTTGGAGGGGTCCTCCCCCAGACTGAGGGGTCCGGGCAGGGGAAGGGGGGGGGGTGAAGAGGAGGGCTCCCGAAATATCAGCGTGCGGCCCCGCTCGGGTTACCGCCCCCCTCCCTCCGGTTACCGCCCCCCCGCTACCCCTGAGGACTCCAGGGAACAGCCTGACCCACGGGAAAGGGAGCGGGGAGGGGGGGGAGGGGGGAGCAGGCGGTATAGCGGGGGGGGGGGGGGGGGGGGGGGGGGGGGGGGGGGGGGGGGGGGGGGGGGGGGGGGGGGGGGGGGGGGGGGGGGGGGGGGGGGATGCAGGGGGCAGCTCGGGGAGGATGGTGGAGATGTGGGGCAGTCCAGGGGTGGGGAAATGGGGATGTGGGGCACTCACGGGGGAGGGGGGGATAACGGGGACATGTGTCAGTCCCGGGGGTATGCGAGGACACGCGGTTCCGGGGGGGATGCTCCGTGCCCCGGGGGGTGTCGCCGCCGCCCCGGTCCCGCAGAACCACCCCA
Source organism: Aratinga solstitialis (assembly GCA_902168055.1). NCBI lineage: Eukaryota > Metazoa > Chordata > Aves > Psittaciformes > Psittacidae > Aratinga > Aratinga solstitialis. The sequence goes on along the minus strand of CABHOG010000087.1, from coordinate 175,593 downwards.
CGGGGCGCGGCCGGACACGCGTGGCCGGTACGACCGGCGCTCGGGAGCCAGCGGCCAACCAGACAATTAAAGGGGCCGGGAACGCCGCGCTCCGCTCCGCCGCCTTTGTCCCTCCTCCCGCCTGGCCCCGGTGGCGGCGGCGGCAGCGGCTCGGGTGGCACCGGCGGCACCGGCCCCGAGCCCGGAGCCGCGGCGGCCCCATGCACCGGCCCCGCCGCCGAGCCCCGCACCATGCCCGAGCCGCCGGTGGCAGCGCAGGACGGAGACCGGCCCCGGCGGGCCCCGGCCGTGGAGGAGCGAGCGGAACCGGCGGCCCCGACCGGCGTCCTGGGTAAGGTGGCACCGGGCAGGAGCGGCCGCCGGGGCCGGGGCTGCGGCTCCGGGGTGGGGAGCGGGGAGGGCAGCTCCCTGCGGCTTGATGCGGATGTCGGCGGGGCTCGGCCGGGATGCGGCTCCCCGGGGACGGGACGGGCCGAGCCCCCGGTGCGGCTCTGAGCAACCCCTCGGGAGGGCTCCGGGGAGCCCGAGGGGGTCCATGGTCCTGCGGCGGTCGCGGCTGTGTGTGTGTCCCCGCACTGGCCTGTGCCCCCTCGGGACGGGGTCCACTTACAGGTCGGTGGCCTCAGTCATCTCCCCAGCACCGGGTCCATGCGCACCCCGTGTCACCCCGAGGCCATGCAGTCCCCTCGGGAAAGCCCGTTTGCCCCGCCAAGGACAGGCCTTTGCCCCCTTCCCCCCCACCCCCCCCCACCCCAGCCAGCTCCGTGCCCTCCAGGACAGATCTGGGCAGTGGGTCCAGGATGAGGGCTTGGTTTTGGGGTGCCCAAGCTGGGGTTGGCATGTCCCCCCAGTGTGGCACCAGGGGTAGGTGACATCCCCATGGCTAGGTTGGGGTCCCCATGGCCAGGCAGTGCAGGCAGGGCCTGCTGCCCGCTGTGCTGCCGAGCGGGGCTCCTGCCTGCGGGAGGGTGACCCACTTTGTGTGCCCCCCCGGGACGCGGCATCACAGCTCCCCCCCAAAAACACCTTCCCCGGCGGCCGCGGGCTCCTCTCGGCGGTGGGGCAGTGTCATTCCCAGCACACTGCAGCTCCCATGACCTTATCCCAGAGAGCCAAGGTGAGCAGCATGGCCCTGGTGGACTGGGGGGGGAACAGGCCTCGGGGGTGGGCTGGGATGCTGCAGGCCGGCAGTGAACCCCTTGTGCCAGTTTGGATGCCAGGGGGTGGCTGGGGGCCAATGGAGGGAGGAGGACCCCAGGGCTCAGCCCCAGTGGGGTTGGGGTGCAGGCACGATGCTGGGGACCCCTCTGCAGTTCATCCCCATCTTTTGCCATGAACTTGGGCAGGAAAATCCCTCCTGTTTCCCCCCAGCATCGCCCCGGTTTGCAGCGGGTGCCCACACGTGTGCAGCGTCTCCGCTGCCCTGCCCGTGCCAGGGCCTACATAACCCAGAGTGGGTGAAGAGAGGCCTGGTGAGAGCAGGAAACCATTGCCACCAGCACTGATACCTGCCCTTCACCCCAGCACCCCAGCACCCTGGCACCGCTGTACCTGGCACAGTGGTACCCCAGTACCCCAGCACCCTGTCCCTGGCACACTGGTACCCCGGTACCCCAGCACCCTGTCCCTGGCACACTGGTACCCCGATACCCCAGCACCCTGTCCCTGGCACACTGGTACCCCGATACCCCAGCACCCTGTTACCCCAGCAGCACTGGGCCTGTGGTGCAGGATGTGCCCCTGGGAGCAGGATTGGCCCTGCTCTGGGGGTGGCTTCCTGCCAGCCTGGCACCATCCCCAGCTTCACCCACGGTGCCGGGACAAGGGAGACCTTTGAGAGCTTGGCGCCGCAGCCCCTTTCTGATGGGGGGTGGTGATGAGTTTGCCGGGTCTCAGCCCTGGTGCCCGATGGGGTGTCCGGAGCCCGGGTTCATCCGCAGGGATGAGCTGCAGGAGCAGGTCTGGCAGTTCCTGTTTTTCGGGGCTGGCAGGTCCTGGTGTGAGCAGCATTTCCGGAGCCCCAGGACCTTCCCAGCCCTGGGGCAGCCGGAGAGACCCCGTCCTGGCTCTGCCACCCTGGCTTAGGAGGGGAAACTGAGGCAGGGAGGTGGCCGGGCTTACAGCCAGCATGGGTCAGGGGCAAATGGGGTCCCCCAGGGCACCCCAGCACCACCAGGGAGCCCCATCCTGCTCTCCCTGCCTTTTTTGGATGCACCCGGTCCCCATCCATCCCAGGAGGTGAAATGGGGACACTGGGCACGGGGACAGCATGTCCCCACAGTGTTCACACCCCGCAGCATGGAGAGGGGCCGTGTCCCTGCACTGGCACCCGATGGGGGGGTGACTATCCCCATCCCACCTCTGCGGTGATACGGGGCCTCCCCGGGTTTCCATGGAGACTGGCTGCTTTTCCGCTCTCCCCATTTTTCCTGCCGTTTCCTATCTCCTGGAGCCGGATCTCGGCCCCACCGTGGGGCTGCAGGAGGAGGTGAGCAGCAGGAGGGGCGGCAGGGGGGCACCCCATGGCCAGTAGCACCCATGGGTGCCTGGACACGCTCCCGGCTCCTCCCCGGCAGCTGTCGGGGGCCTTTTTGGGCACTGGGAGCTGCCGGAGGAGAAACCTGAGCCAGGGCCGGCGTCACCGGGAGCGGGACCGTGACCTCTGCCATGGGCGCTGCTGGGGACAGACACGCACGGGGTGTCCCTGCGCCCACCCCATGCACCGGCCGCTGAGTTGGGTGCTTTGGGGTGCAGTTCCCGGGGTCCTGGGGGTGCCCCAATGGCTGCTCATCCCCCCATTCCTTCCCTCCTTCCGGCAGATAAGCTCTTTGGGAAGCGGCTGCTCCAGGCCGGGCGCTACATCATGTCCCACAAGGCCTGGATGAAGACGGTGCCCACAGAGAACTGCGACGTGCTCATGACCTTCCCGGGTAGGGAGATGCTGGAGCCGCTGTGGGTGGTGGCACAGTAGGCATGGGGAGGGAATGGTGGGGATGGGCTGTGCTGGGAGATGTGGCCCATGCTGACCAGCGCCATGCAGACACCACCGATGACCACACGCTGCTCTGGCTCCTCAACCACATCCGCCTTGGCATCCCGGAGCTCATCGTGCAAGTCCGGCACCACAAGCACACCCATGTGTACGCCTTCTTCGTCACCGCCACCTATGAGAGGTGTGGTCCTGGCTGTGTCCTCAGCCCCTGCCATGGTCCCCGGGGTGTCCCCCACCGTGTCCCCAGCTCTGTTCCCTCTCCCGGCAGTTTGCTGCGTGGGGCCGATGAGATCGGGCTGCGGAAGCCGGTGAAAGCGGAGTTCGGAGGCGGAATGCGAAGCTTCTCCTGCGAGGAGGATTACATCTATGAGAACATCGAGAATGAGCTTTACTTCTTCACCTCTCAGGTGGGATGCAAGGGATGAGGGACATGGGGCAGGGAGGCGGGGATGTAGACGTGGGGATGCAGGGATACAGAGATATGGAGTACAGGGATGTGGGGATGCAGGAATGTGGGGATGCAGGGAAGTAGGCATGTGGGGACGCAGGTATGTAGGCATGTGGAGATGAAGGGGTGCAGAGATGTAGGCATGTGGAATACAGGGAAGTGAGATACAGGGATGTGGGGGTGCAAGGATGCAGGCATGTGGGGATACGGGATGCAGGGATACAGAGATGAGTGGATGCCAGGATGCAGGCATGTAGGGATGTGGGGATGCAGGATGCAGGGATGTGGGGATGCGGGGAGGCGGGGATGCAGGTATGTGCAGATGCACGATTGTGGGCATGTGGGGATGGATGCAGGGTGGGGATGCAGGGCAGAGATGCAGGGATGTGGGCAGGGAAGGCAGGTCCTCTTGCCTTCCCCAGGTGAAGCAGGGGATCAGGGACTGATCCAGCCAGCCCCCAAACTGGGGATGAGGCAGGTCCAGGGCTGAGAGGGGTTGGCGGGAGCATGTCCCGGGGCTGAACCCCGCTGCGGTGCTGCAGGAACGGCAAAACATCATCAGGTACTGGCTGGAGAACCTGCGCGCCAAGCAGGGCGAGTCACTGCACAACATCCACTTCCTTGAGGGGCAGCCCATCAGTGAGTACGGAACTGCCCCGCACACCCCTGTCACCGCGTGTCCCCATCCCCATGCAGGTCACCCCAAACTTCCCCATTGTCCTTCCGTGCTGGGGCCATGCGCGGATGCGCACGGGGGTGGTCTGCTCTGTGTCCCATCCCTTACGCTGTGCCCTGCGGCGCAGTCCCGGAGCTGGCGGCCCGCGGCGTCATCCAGCAGGTCTTCCCATTGCACGAGCAGAGGATCCTCAAGCGGCTCATGAAGTCCTGGGTGCAGGCGGTGTGCGAGGCCCAACCGCTTGGTATGGGGATGAGGCGGTGGCATGGGGACAATGGGGGGGTCCCAGCTCTGCTCATTGTCCCCCTCATGGTCCCCACAGATGAGATCTGTGACTACTTTGGGGTGAAAATCGCCATGTACTTTGCTTGGTTGGGCTTCTACACCTCGGCCATGGTGTACCCCGCAGTGTTCGGGTCCATCCTCTACACCTTCACTGAGAACGACCAGGTGAGAGGGATCAGGAAATGGGGTGAATCCCTGTTTCTGGGGTCAGAGGGGCTGTGTTCCACCTTTCCATCCCTCCTTGCTCCAGCCTTTCCCTATGATGCTTTAACGCTGTAACTCCCAAGCCTATGGTGATGGAGCTGCAGCAGCACCATGTGGCTCCCCAGAGCTGTGGGAGGGATGCTGGGGACAGGAGGGGACAGGCCCTGGTGCAGTGGGTGCTGTGGCTCCTGCAGACCAGCCAGGACATCTGCTGCGTGGTCTTTGCCATCTTCAACGTCATCTGGGCCACGCTTTTCCTCGAGGAGTGGAAGCGCCGCGGCGCTGAGTTTGCCTACAAATGGGGGACTTTGGACACCCCATCCGAGTCCATTGAGGAGCCGCGGCCACAGTTCAGGGTGAGCCCCAGCTGTGAGGGGAGTCCCCATGGCTGGGGGGTCCCCATGGCTGGGGGCTTCCTATGGCTGGGGGGTTCCTATGGCTGGGGGGTTCCTATGGCTGGGGGGTCCCCATGGCTGGGGGCTTCCTATGGCTGGGGGCTTCCTATGGCTGGGGACTTCCTATGGCTGGGGGGCTCCTATGGCTGGGGAGGGGCTTACTATGGCTGGGGGGTGCCTATAGCTGGGGGGCTCCTGTAGCTGGGGGGGGTCCTATGCCTGGGAGCATCCCCAGGGTTTGGGTCTGGCTGAGCCCCCCCTGACCACAATGAGCCCCTCAGGGATGTCTGTGCTGGGGTCACAGAGGGCTCCTTTGGGGTGCCTGCTGTGGCGAGGGTGACAAGTTCCTGCCCCCCCTTCATTAGGGCATTAAGAGGATCAGCCCCGTGACCAGCGCAGAGGAATTTTACTACCCGCCGTGGAAGCGCCTCCTGTTCCAGTGCCTGGTCAGCCTCCCCGTCTGCCTCACTTGCCTCTCCCTTGTCTTCCTCCTCATGCTGGGTTGCTTCCAGCTCCAGGCGAGTCTCATCCCACCATTCCAGGCTGGCAGCAGCCCCCAACGCTGAGCCTCACCCGTCCCCATCCCCCCCCCGCAGGAGTTTGTGCTGAGCATCCAAGAGCTGCCCCGCATCATCCAGTTCCTCCCCAAGATCCTCCTGGCCATCATTGTCACCGCCTGCGATGAGCTCTACAAGAAGATCGCATACTGGCTGAATGACATGGGTGTGCTGGGGATGGCACCCAGGGGTGCTGTGGGCAAGGCTGGGTGCTGGGACCCCCTCCCCTGAGCCCCCATCCTGAACCCCCTCCTCTGCTTTGCAGAGAACTATCGCCTGCAGAGTGCCTATGAGAAGCATCTCATCATCAAAATCGTCCTGGTGAGGGGAGATGGAGGGGACCAGAGGGGGATGGAGAGGGGATGGAGGGGGACAGAGAGGGATGGAGGGGACCAGAGGGGGATGGAGAGGGGATGGAGGGGGACAGAGAGGGATGGAGGGGACCAGAGGGGGATGGAGGGGACCAGAGGGGGATGGAGAGGGGATAGAGGGGGACAGAGAGGAATGCAGGGGACCAGAGGGGGTTGGAGGGTACCAGAGGCGGATAGAGGGGACCGGGGGGGGTTGGATGGGACCTGCGGGTCCCGGTGCCTCCCCGTGCTCACCGCTCTCGTCTCCCACAGTTTCAGTTTGTAAATTCATACCTGAGTCTTTTCTACATCGGTTTCTACCTCAAAGACATGGAGCGGCTGAAGGAGGTGAGGAGGGGCCGCGCCCGGGGGCAGCGGCGCCGCCCGGAGCCCCCCCGGCACCGCTCGGACCGACGTCCTCGACCCATCCCTGTCACCGTGTCCCCCCCTCCCGGAGGGGGTGTCCCCGCACTCCCACGCCGCGGTCCCTGGCTGCTGCTGCCGCTGTGCAGGGTCCCAGCTCCCGCTCCCGCTCACGGTGTCTCTCTGTCTCTGTCTGTTCTTCTGTCCCTTCCACAGCTCCTGCTCATCTTCTCTCTGTCCCAAAGCCTCGTGCGTCAGCTCAAAGAGGCTCTCCTCCCCTTCATCCTCCTCCACCTCCACCTCTCTCTCATCTTCTTTAAGGGCCTCCTGGGCTTTTGCTGGAGACTGGGAGTATCCAAAGTAGGAGCGGGGCTGCGGGGGGGGAGGCAGGGCATCCCCTTGCACCTCACCTCGGGACCCCCACACTGCCCTTCGGGAGGGATCCGGGCTCTGCTCCGGTCGGTGGCACAAGCTGAGGTCCCACCATCACTTGGCACCRAGGGGGGGGAGTGTCACAGGAGGGAGGAACGGGGCTGGGGTGATGCCAGGGGGACCCCGCGCACAGGGCGATGGGGATGCAGGGACACCGCATCCGCTGCCCTGTCCCGGGGGGGTGATGGCGTGTCCCTGTGTCCCCGTGTCCCCGCGCAGATGCTGGCCACGCTGCTCATCACCCGGCAGCTCCTGCAGAACGTCCGCGAGGTCTCACAGCCCCACTTGTACCGCCGCCTGCGCAGGGGGGACCTCAACCTCCGCAGCCTCCGCCAGCTCGCCCAGGCCCTGCTCTGCCTCCTCATCCCCCGCCGCCACCCCCCGGTGCCTTCCGACAGGGCCCGGGGTGAGAGGAAGTGTCTGAACGGCGGCTGCGGGGTCCCGGAGGAGGAGGAGGAGGAGGAAGAGCGCCGGGAGTCGGACTCGGAGGAGGAGAGCGCCCTGGACTGCGGGCTCAAGCTCAAGAAGGTGAGCTTCATTGAGAAGGCAGAGCGGCGCGGCACCGAGCCCGGTGCCGCCGAGGACGAGAGCTTCCTGGAGGAGGGCAGCCCCACCATGGTGGAGAAGGGCATGGACCCCGCGTCCGTGTTCGAGCTGTGCGAGGATGAGGATGAGGCCGAAGGTGCCCCCGGCAGCCAGGTCAAGGCAATGGAGCCGGCAGTGGTCCCGCGGGCCGGGCGCAGGAGGAGGGCGGCAGAGAGCCGGGAGGAAGAGGAGGGTGAGGAGGAAGGAACGAAGCGCAACCGTGCATCGTGGATCGACCCGCCGGAGGAGGACTACTCCACGCAGCTGACACAGGCAGAGGTGGAAAGCTGCATGAAGAAGTATGAGGTGAGCAGGGACATGGAGCTGGTGGGATGCAGCGTTCACCCCCCTGTCCCCATTGCAGCACCTTTCCTCTTCCTCGTCCTCCCCAGGACACCTTCCAGGACTACCAGGAGATGTTCATCCAGTTCGGGTACGTGGTGCTCTTCTCCTCCGCCTTCCCCCTGGCTGCCATGTGCGCGCTGGTGAACAACATCATTGAGATCCGGAGCGATGCCTTCAAGCTGTGCACGGGGCTCCAGCGCCCCTTTGGCCAACGCGTCGAGAGCATCGGGCAGTGGCAGGTGGGGTTTGGGGTGATGGGGGAGCTGGGGGGTCCCACCTCCCTTGGGGGGCTCATTCCTGGCACCGTGGCTCTTGCAGAAGGTGATGGAGGCCATGGGCATCTTGGCCATCGTGATCAACTGCTACCTGATTGCCCAGTGTGGGCAGCTCCAGCGCCTCTTCCCCTGGCTCAGCCCCGAGGGAGCCATCATCTCCGTGGTGGTGCTGGAGGTACAGTGTTTGTGTCTATGGCTGTTATGGTAGGGTTTCCCAGTGCATGATGAGGTGTTGAACCCCCCAGGCTGTTCTTTTGTGGTCTCTCCAGTCCCCCCCCATCCCTTCTGGGGAACGTTCCAGGAGAGGGCGGCAGTGCCCAGGATGGGGATGCTCATCCAGAACCGTGTTGATCCCCCTGCAGCACTTCGCCCTGTTCCTGAAGTACGTCATCCAAGTGGCCATCCCCGATATTCCCGCCTGGGTGGCTGAGGAGATGGCCAAGCTGGAATACCAGCGCCGTGAGGCCTTCAAGGTAGGAGCTGCCAGGATGGGACAGGCCCCTTCTCAGGGCTGAGCACGTGCCCGGGGTGTCCCGGTGTTGACGGGATCCCTGTTGCAGAAGCACGAGCGCCAGGCACAGCACCACTTCCAGCAGCAGCAGCGGCGCAAGCGGGAGGAGGAGGAGCGGCAGCGACACGCTGAGTACCAGGCCCGCAAGGAGCGGGAATCCAGCCGGGATGAAGCCAAGCCTGAGGCCACCGGACAGGACCCAGCCCACGAGAAGAGCCAGAGCAAAGGAAAAGGCTCTGGGGGCAGCTCGCACGGCGGCTCTGACAAGCCCAAGAGACCCAGCTCCCTCCTGGCCACCAACAACGTGATGAAGCTGAAGCAGATCATTCCTCTGCAGGGCAAGTTCCTCTCCGGGGGGGCCGGGGCCAGCAGCATGGCCACCACCAGGTCCCCSCAGTCCCCTACGGGCAGCGAGAACAAACTCCCTGGCTTCCTCAGCTTCAAGTTCCTGAAGTCCCCTGAGACTAAGCGGGACATGGGGACCGAGAAGGTGCAGTCGCCCACCAAGCCATTCAATCCCAGCAAGCTCTTCAACTTCAGCAAGTCCGAAGGGGCTGGGGGCAATGGTGCCGTGGCCACTGCGTCCCCCCAGCCCCGGCCCGGCCCCTCGATGGACACGGGTGAGCGGCCAGTGCCCAGCAAGTCCCATCTCAATGGGGTGCCAGAGGAAGGGAGCCGYGAGGAGCCGGAGAGCCGAGCGGAGGAGGAGAGCGGGGGCTATAAACTCTAACTGGAGCTGTGGGGGAGCAGRGATGAGGGGGAATGCGCGCTCCCTTCTCCAGGCAGCAGTTGCCATCATCGCCCATTTGCCTCCCCTCGCCGTCCCCTGACACCAGGAGCTGGCCCCTCGCTCTGCACCGTTCCCCCGTGCCACATCCCCTTGTGTACCTCCGGCCCCTCCACTGGGACCTGCTGCATCATGCACCAGGGACACCCAGCAAAGCGCTGTTGGATTTGGATTCGGAGCATCCTGACAGGTTTCCCTCCTGYGCCCCACCAGAGATGTCCCAGTCTGGCTCTGTGCCGTGAGCCCAGACATGAGCCTGAGGAGACTCACAGGGAGATGCTGTGGTCCAGCCCGAAGAGACAAGGAGAACTCGGTGCTGCCGGATCCACCAGGATCAGCTTGCTGAGCTCAGCACCATGTCTCTGATGGCAGATGGATGAGACCATGGCGGAGGGAGGAGCCCGATTCACCGTGCCTACAGCTCCTGCCGTACAGCCCCYGCTCCTGGCAGCCTCCACGTGGATTCCTTCCCAGCAGTAGACATTGTCCTGCCCGAAGTCCGGCCGGGAGGGAGGGGGGCGAGCGCCAGCACCCGGATTCTCATGCATGGGCAGCATTTCTTGCACTAAACCCCAATCCAACCSCAACGCAAGCCACTCTGCTCTGTTTCATGTGATGGCAGAGCCCGGCCGGGTGCGGGCAGCAGCCCCAGCGACTGCAACGCGAGCCGGGATCGGCCTTTTCCCGCTCCGCTTTCCCATGTCCTGGAATGATTGCGCATTAAGGCACTCGCGGAGCCTGGGGGAAGCAGCGGGGGGGGGGGGGGGGGGGGGGGGGGGGGGGGGGGGGGGGGGGGGGAAACGCGAGCCCTGGGCAGGGGCAGGGAGGGGGGTGGGAGCAGCTTCGCTTCTGCAGGGGCCGCTTCTGCCGCCGCCGGGTGTAGTTTTAGCGCTCGAAGAGCCGCGGCTCTGCGCTGTGCTGCTTCGCTGTGGGGGACAGGACCCCAGAGAGGACCCATCCGGCCCCCCACTGCCACCAGCCACCACCCATCTCCAAAGCAAGCAGGGGAGAGGCGGGGGGCTCTGGGGGCTGCCCCATCACTGTGCCTGGTCCAGGCCCGGGCGGCCTCACGGGGTCAGCGCATCCCTCTCTCCCTAAGGCCTGGGCTGTAGAAAACGTCGGGTTGTTCCCCCCATCCTTGTTTCTCTTTCTACATGTCATGTATTAGTTGTATTTGTCTTCAAATCAAGCCATTTTATACAGCAATAAGGGCGGAAGAGGGCAAAGGCTTTATCTGCTGCTCCTGTGCTGTGGACGCTCTCCAGGTCCATGGGCTCCATCTCCCACATTGGCTGGGGCCAGCCCCTGGGRGCACAGGGGCCACCCCAGCCGTGCCCCCTCCCAGCAGCACAGGATGCAGGAGAGATTCCTGGAGCGAGGGCAGGGATAAGGGAGCACCGGGACCGTGGGGCACAGCGAGGTCGGTACCAACACAGCCATGCCCTGACGGTTAAAGCACAGCAGGAGGAGAGAGCCCAGCCTGGCTGGGGGCACCAGGTAACCCAGTCCCCCCCTGCCTGCAGCACCCTGGGCACTGCAGAGCCCAAAGCTCAGCCCTTGCTTTCTGGTTCTCCATGTCACTGAGTGCTCAGGGCCAGCTCAGCTTTGCCCCCTCAAACACTCACCGGGCTTTTCCCTCCTGAGGGAGGGCTCCATCTCTTCCCATCCCGCTTGCAAAGGGGAGGGCAGGGCCCTGCTGCCCCCAGGACCCCCCTGCCCAGGGCATTTTTAACCATTTCTCCCTATAATAAAGTATTTCTACAAGCAGGCGCCTGTCTGGGATCTCCCTCTTTGGGGCAGTCGCTGTGCCAAGGAGGGAGGTGTTTGGGTTGCTTTATTCCTTTTTGTGTTTTATTGTGTTGGGAATTTAACAGAACTGAAGGGGGTTATTTATTTCTTTTTAATTTATTTTGTCATATTTTTGTAAAACCTGCAGAAATGCAATAAAAATCTATTTCAACAAACCTGAGGCCTTGGGCTCCATTCTTGCCTGCAGCATCGATCTGCTGCTGGAGGGGAAGGGGACAGTAGGGATGCTGCCACCCAGCACAGTCTTCTAACACAGGGCAAAGCCCCCCGGCAGTGACACATGAGGAATGACCCAAGTTCTCACTCTCTGCTCATTTATTCTAGACAGTATCAAACATGGAAGAGATGAATATAAATGTAAACCAAATGGCCTTGACATTAAACTAATGGTGGATTCCCACCCTCCCGAGATGCAGCTTCCAGGAAAACCACCTTCTTGGAGCCCCACGAGACAGGAACGTGTGGAAAAGAGGGAAATTCCTGTTGCAAAGCCAGGTTTGGAAGTGCCGCGGATGCTCYATGGCAAAAAGCCAGCCTGGGAGGAACAGGCTGGTGGAGTTAAAGCAGTTGAAGGTGAGAGAAAGCTCTGAGCTGGGTTGTGCCATGAGGCTGCCTTTCACTAAAAATACTCCGTAAAGCTCAGTAACAGCACCCTGGACTGGTTAATCACAACTGAATGCTTGGAAATGAGCACAACTCCAGACAAGGCAGCGACTCAGCTTTGACCATCCATTGAGGTCGCAGGCCACTTCTTGAAGGGATTTCTCTTCCCATAGCCCTATATCCCCAAAAGGAACACACCAGACACCTCATCCTGCTCCTCAGCCCCTCAGCCCTTTCCACACTCATCCCTAGCAAAGCAGGCAAGAGGATCTGACCTGTCTGATGTATCTACTATCATGACCCTCAAGAAAATCAAAGCACTTTGTGTATTGAACAGCAACATCCCAGGGGCTGCAGTGCTGCGATGGGAACAGGAACCCGTCATCAAATGTTCCTCTGAGTCACTAATGAAGTTGGCTGTGGCCATGAAGGTGAGGAAATGAGAAGCATGAAGAGCACAAAACACCACCATCACTGTGCACAAGGCAGCCATGAGTTGGTTTAGGGGAAGGAGCAGGAGAGCAGATGACSCATGGAAAACCCTGTCTGCAACAGCAAGTGCTGGTCCCCAGCACGCCAGCTCCCCTGGTGCCACGTCACCCGTGCACCCACCGCCCTGGAGGTGGCCAGCCACCTTCTCCTGGATGGAAAAGAAAATYCTGGTCGGAAATAGGGACAAAATCTCCCCAATGAACATTCCCTTCCAGGTTCACATCAGCAAAACGTGGAACTCCACCACGAAAGTTAAAGCCACCCATGCTTCTCAAAAGCATCAAGAACTCCCTTTTAATTCCTAGAACCACCCAATTCTAACATCATACAGAGAGTTCTTCAGGTCTGGGGACACTGGAACAGTTTTGCTTTAGAAACAGAATCTCAGTGGTGTTAGAGAGAATCTGAAGGCTGGGGTTTCATTCCCTCACTTCAGTTACATGCACGTTCTTCCCTGCAGGCCAGGTTCAGTCTTTTCGATATCTAGAAAATGGGGTTTTCTTCCCAGTGGAGAGAGATGAGGTTCATGCAATCCTTTATCCCTGGCATTCAACTCCCAAGATGACACACGTCTTCCACATAAACCACAACCCAGCTGCCTGCAGAGGCGCTTCAGGACAAGCTCCACAAGCCAGCGCTCTGACAGACGTTCAGCACAGGTTGGACACAACCATTGGCTCCACACTAAGCTGGGAGCTGCCACAGCCCCTCTGCACAACCTCCTCACTCAGCCCTTCTGGGCACTTACCAGCAGCAAACATCCCACGTGAGCTTCCAGACCGGACCTGGGGTGCTCGCTCTGCTGGGAGGGCACAGGCATTGCAAACCTGCAGCAGAGACGCGCTGCAGCACCGGCAGCACTGCCCGAAGGTCAGGCTGGGCTTAACCAAAGCCATGATGCAATTCCCCTCCTGGAGCACATCCTCTGTGCTGCTCCCAAAAATACCCTTCACTGTTGTTGAGGCATCTCTAAAGAAAAAGATTTCCCACTCTGGTCCACATCAAATAGATCCCAAACCCCCGACAGTGAGAGCTGAGCTGGAACACCTCGGTTCATGGTCAGCGTGTCACACAGCTCCTCTGCTGCCAGCCCGATGGCATTAATCTAGGAGATCAAATGAGTTTTCTTATTCCAGGTATGCAAGTCGTCTTAAAACATCTTAAAACCAGAAAATAAAGCTTGTGGTTCAGACAAGTGAGGAAACAAGAAGTAATGTAGCTGGTAGCTGCAGTGTTAAAGAGACAATCCAAGCCTCCTGCTTAGTCTTTGCTCTTAAGGCCAGTGTCAAGGAACTCACCAAAACATCAAGCTTTGAAGTTAAACCTGGCCTGTAGAGTGTCCAGCATGTTCCAAACCTGCCTCATATGACACAGCCCAAACCCTGACAACCAAGCTGCTGGTGAGGGGATGAAGCCCCTTCTCCTGGTGATCCCACTCCAAAGCCAACTTCCCACCCTTCCACAGGCAGAGCTGTTGATCCACCCCAGACAACCATGCACACGGCTCACAAACAGCTTGGCACACTGACCAGGATGACAGAAAACAGCACATGGGTTAAGTGTGGTCTTAGGGTTCATCACAAACTGAGCAACCAGCTCCCTACAGACAGCGGCTGTGCAAGCCACAACCCCAAACCCCGCTGGTGCTTCGTGTCTTGCCAAAACTAACAAAACAAGTTGTGGGTTTAAAATCAGACCTAACTTACCTAAATGACTCTAAAAGCCTGTTGTCTTCTAATGAAATACAGCTATACGTCCTGTTAGTGAAATGCAGCTAAGAAAACCTTCTGCCCACCTTAAATACTCCCATGGTAAAGAGTTTAGACCCACGACAGCCTCGGTGCGGGCTAAGCTGCAGCATCAGGGGAGACCAGCAGCTCCCAGCCTGGATCTCCATCCTGGTGCTCGCTGTTCTTTATAAGCACAGCTCTAGGAGCCAACCATCACCACAGACCCGTCCCCTCAGCGGTGAATTCACGCACCACCTTCAAGCCTATCCTCCCTTTCACCGTTTTCCCACCTCCAACTCTACATGAGTAGTGTTTGTTACTGGATCTCCCCTAAAAACAAAGAAGTGAGCATGAGATAGCAAGAGTTTCCCCTAAACACACTTGAGTTTCCCTGCACAGCAGTATCCTGACGTCAGAAAAAGGCAGTGCCTGACTTCTCGACAGTCTAAACTTACCCAGCAGGTTTCTAACTGCTCACAGGTGGCCAAGCTCCAGTGCTGTTTAACACAGGACAGAGGCTTGAGAAGGGGACAGTCCGCAGGAAGGGGCTGCTCCTACAGGGAGGAACACTCTTCTGCAGTTGGGCTTTGGAGCAAAGAGGTGCTATTCAACTCAAAAAAAAACAACCCAGAATTCTGATTGCTGACAAGTATCTCAAGTTTTCATTTAAAAACCCAAACCTTTAGTATACATCGGTAACAGAAACAATAGAAATACCACTATGCAGACAGATATAAAACCCCCTGAGGGCGGCTAAATCTCAGTCACTTTATAACAAGAGTTGGAATCAGAGGAGCTCAGTATTGTACACACAGTGTGGTAAGCAAACCCACAGGGCTTGGGTTTATCAACATTTGTTGGTGTTGGTTTCAATGCACTAAGGCACCAGGAAGTCACAGTTAGGCAAATGAGACCTTCCATGCAACATTCAAACCCGAGACACTTACCACGTACTAAACAGACAAGAATACAGGATCAAAGTGCAAGAGCTGGAAGACAGCACTGGAGCCAGCAGCAGCCTGGAGGAGGAAGGGAGGGAGCTCTGGCTTCAGGTTGGATGTAGAGAGCCTCAGTGCAGGGATCCAAAATCCACACTGCTTGTACACAGCCACCGATGCAACAAAACCAATACCCAACCAGTTAGACACTTAACAGTGCTCTGAAGCCTTGTTCCTTCAGTGTTTCCCAACTGCTTGAAAAAGGCAACTTGCTTTTACCTCCTAAAACCACTGATATATTGGCAAAGGTTCCCATAACCATCAAGACCAGTTGTAAAAGACACAGAGGGAACAAAGATGGGGGTTTACAACAGCAAGGAACTGCCAACTCTCTTTAATAGTACACCACGCTGGCTAGCGGAATAGCCAGCAAAGCTCAAACCTTGCTGAATCCACCAAGAATTATACAGCATTTTACAACTTGAAAGCACTGTACAGACATTGCTGCAAGGCTGCAGCTCTCCTGCTTTGCTACGCACACAGATTGGTCACACTTTACCACCAGCTGCACATCCGTTTCTTCCTCTGGTATCTCACAGCTCTTCAAAGGCTTTTTCAGCTTCAGCTTCACCCCACGAGGACGGTGATCTTCAATGTCTTGCACTGTGCACAAAAACACTTGCTGACAGCGTGGGGTCCTCTTGCCATCACCGGTAAATCATGCGGAAACCTAAGTCTATTTTATCTTCACCAACACAGTTGGCATTTTCAACGACATTCCAGTAATATGGAGGTTACTGCCATAGCAAAAAGGTTGGTTGGGGTTTGTTTTTGAGGCAGGTACAAAGTTCTAAACTATTTGGTGTTAAGTTCAGTTCATTGCATCAGAAACCTGGTGCCTAAAGGTACATTTAGAATTGCAATGTGAGCTGTGCCCTGCTCTTCCTAAGGGTCTGCCTTGCAACCTATGGTTGGCAGCAAGTTTCACTCCCTCTGCATTCCCTTCATTCCCAAACCTGAACATGTAATGGCCCTGGGCTGGATGAGAATGCCACGGAGAAAGGGAGAGCAGAACCCCTCAAAGCTCCCAGCTGCTGCAGCCACGCGAAATGAGGCTCGTCCAGGATCTCCAGAACAACATTACTGGGATTTTGTGGTGTTTAGGATTTGTTAACGCGGAAGAAATAAAACCCCACAGCTATAAATGCGACAATTTCGACTAACACAGTGTGAAGTCAGCTTCTTATGTTAAAGCAGACAAGATATCATTACTAAGCTACACCTTTCCTGTCCCCTTCAGGTGACAATGCTCATTTCCTTTGAGTCTCTGAACCTCTGAATCCAGCCAGACGACTTACAGGCCTCTGGTTTGGCTCTTCTCGAAGAGTCAGTGAAGGGTTCCAGGCAACAGGCACTGAACTGTCTGAGTCCGAGAGGAATTGGTCTTCACGAGAGACCATGGAAGCTCATGTTTTGATCAACTCCATTCTGCTATTGCAGCACAACACAACGTACCATTATTTGGAGCTGGCAGTTGAGCCAGAACTATATCCAGTTGCTGAGATGCTCCCAGACTTCTCCAGCGATAGGCTGCCTCCATCAGCTGCTGCTTACACACACTGGCGATCAACTACTCAGCACAGTAGAAGAGTATCCTTTTATTCCAATGGAGAAGTTGCACAGATCAGTTCATCCAAGACCAAGAGAAGGTTAGAATGTCAGAGCAACAAAAGCCACACACCTTTCACTTGAGTTCTCCATGAGCACTGATGCATGAGATAACGTGTGCCGCTGGAGGAGCGCGGCCCTTACACAACATACCAGAATACAACTGATTGATCAAGTTGAAAATACATTTGCTAAGATCAACGTAACCCTGAAGGACACTCATGTAGATTGGTTGGGTTTTGTTTTAGTGCAGTGCCAGTTTCAGAATATTGGAGGAAGAATGGTGAGGCCCCGCACTCACAGCTGGCCTGGGCACATCCAAAGAGGAGTTAAACCACCTGGAGTAGGTCAGTGGGTACGTCGAGAGCATGTATCTCTGGAGGGTTCTGGGATAACCCATGTCTCCTACCCAGGCTCCCATGGCCAGACCTGGGCAATAGGTAACAGATTCAAAACCTGCCAAAGTGACAGTGTTTTCAAAAGGAGGAGCTAAGGTTCTACTACAGCATTTACTCCATTGTTCCACCACTGCTCCGTCGGATTTACGGCATAAATAAAAAAATGGAGAGGACAAAAAAAAAATAAAGAGAAAAAATAAATATGTTGGCTCCTGGGAAGTCAGAAGTGGTTTGGGCTGCACAGTGGAAGGGGGAGAGATGGGGCAAAGGGCAAATTTACACACTTGGAGACAAAACAGGAAGCGCCTGTAAAGTATGACAGGAGGAATCCACGAGTTTAAGTGTCCTCGTTCATGTCCTGGCTGTCTGTCCGAGCAATTTTGCGGGGTGGCGCTGAGTTCTCACCTTCTATTTCCACCTGCTCTTGATCTCTCTTCTTTGCTGCATTCTGTTTGGACAGAGAAAGGCACAGTGAAACTCTCCAGAGGCCAGGATTCAGGTGGGAATATCAGGAGAATGCTTCTAGAAGTTTTTGGTGGCAATGACCTGACACACTGGAGGAGCAAACACTGTTTTGCCAAAGCCAAAAGATGCTGCTTCTACACTGTTCTTGACATTTGGGGGTGGGACTGACCCACCATTGATCTCAGCACCTTTTAGTTCTAGATCTCAAATACTGCATAAACCTGAGGAAGACCCTCTTTCCCACTGCTCTGAGGCAGTCCCTGAACACCTCAGAATCTTCCAAACTCTTCTGTCACACACAAATCCTTTCTCTTTAGCTTCAAGATTCCTGATTATTTTACCTTTGCCCGTGCTCTTCCACAACCTCTGCTCTGGCCATCATTGCACTCACTGCTTCCACATCACTCCTCAGTCATCCATCACCTTGCTCCCAGCACACCCAACCCAAGTATCCCAGTTTCCCAGTCACAAACGCTGGCTAAAGCACATTTGTGTGCTGCTCATAAGAGAGCTCAGATTTTGTACCCAAGGTACTCACACAGCCTTGTGTGCTCAAGTTCTGCACAAGCTCATCTGCCTTCCCCCCACAGCCCTGCGAGCTAAGAACAGCTTTACTCTCACCATAAAGTAGCCACAGAGGCACAGGGAGACCATCTGCCAAGGTCACAAAGGAAAACTGCAGTGAGAGGGAGCTGGAAGTGCAGGCTCCAAGTTCTAGACTAAACACTGAGTTAACGTCCCTCACATTGGAAGGGAAGGAAAAGTTGTTTGGGGTTTTTAAGAACAGAGCGAGCCTCCCTGCACTGTGTTCTTTCCGAAGCACAGCTTGCTCTTTCTTTTCATTAACTCTTCAATCTTGTGATGAACGTTGAGCTCAATAAGCCTAAAGCAGCACATCAAGAATGTTGAAGGAAATACAAGCATACCTTTTTGTCCCACTGCTGATGTAAATAGCGCAAGAGGATATTTGTCTTTTCTGTTACGATGACTGCCAAGAAAAAGAGAGAGAGAAACCCAGGTCATGTCCAAGATCAGAGGCCCAGAGATTCCATTTTAAAGATGACTTTTAAAATGGTGCAGTAACTGCCATGTTGCTTCCCATGGTGCTTCTTAATGAGAGGACAGCATGAAGGGACACCCACTGCTTCAGAAGCATCCAGAAGCACAAACCCAAGGACTGGACACACTCTGCTCATCACTGGCGTGGTGGTTTCATAAAGTATCACCTCATCTGAAGTTTAAACCAAGGGGGATTATGTGTACCCCAGGTTTGGAGTATTAGATCTGTACCAAGGTATTAAACCCCTCACAACTTTAGCAGGGCACTTACTTTGTTCAGATGGATATTCCCTCGTGGGAAGATAAACTGATGGTCTCCTATTCTGTAGAGGAATTACAACAGTTACAGGACAAAGACAGCAACAAGTGGGGTTTTAAGCCAAGCACAACTAAATCAACCAAAAGGCCCTTGTTAACCCAGGCTACAAGTGCACTGTGATATCCTGCCCTGGCTGTGGGATACTGTGAGGCTCCAGCTTTTTAACACCCACACAGAAAGGAGAATGTCCAGTTTTTGACATGTTTTTCAGGACTCTTAAAGAATGGAGAAATAATACAAGCACCACATATGTGGCCTGGCTGATGTAAGCCACATTCCTCACCAAAGCAAGCAGGAAGTTGGCCTTGCCAAGCTCAGCTGACGAACTCTCAGCTGTGATCACACACGGGTTTTAAGAATCAAAAGCCTCATTGGAAGTTTCTTTTAGTCAAGCAGCCTTTGAGCCCCACAAGGAAACCTTCCCCCCAAAGGATGTGGCAATACTTACTGATGCTTTACATACAGAATCCGCATGGAATCTGCTGAAGTTGCTTTTGTTGTAGACTGGTAATCCTTTCAAAAAATCTGCCTGGAAAGACACAGGATACAAAGAAGTAGGTGAGGAAAGAATATGATCATTGGCCTGAAGGAGTCACTCGGGTCATTCAGATGAAGAGCTGCAGGAACTGAAGGATGCTGCCGGGTCCCAGCTACTGAGATGGTTCTTGGATACTGAAACCCACCCAAACTGCCTTCTTAAAGCCAATTCCCAACTTCTGCATTTCATAGAATCCCAGCCTGGTTTGGGTTGAAGGGACCTTAAAGCTCATCCAGTTCCAACCGCCTACCATGGGCAGGGACACCTTCCACTGGAGCAGCTTGCTCCAAGCCCCTGTGTCCAACCTGGCCTTGAGCACTGCCAGGGATGGGGCAGCCACAGCTTCTTTGGCTCATTCTATCCCCAAAGTTGAGTAATTCAATGAGAAAGCTGCTGATTCAGGCTCTTTTGGCAGGGATGTGTCCACAGAGGGGAGTTTGGACACAGACACATCTGCACCATTGATGGGCAGTAGTTTACCAGCACAAACCACAACATCACACCAGAAACTGCCCCAGCCACACCACTGCCTGGAGGCCTTGACCACCCTAGCACAGCAAACCAGTTGCTCTTTCACCTTCCCAGTTAACATTCTTTGTTATAGGCAAGGTTGGCTCCACAGAGCAATGAGAGCCTCCAAAGCCCAATTCTTATCACAGCTTACCAGCCTGGGTCCACTTCATTATCTTTTGGAAAGGATCCCATCCTGCACACATCAAGGCTCCTGGTAATTCCAAACCAAACTAACCCCAAGTCCTGCACTGCTGCTCACCCAGCCCAGCAGAGCTGTTTGCTGAACAGGAACCCTGCAGAGCCCTCTTGGTTTACTGAAGCCACAGCAGCACGGAACAGGCATTTCCTTCTCTGAAGTGAAACAGGAAGGTGGGAGCAGAACATTCTGGGGTCAAACAGAGAACTGAGCTTCAAAGTGTGGTGGAGCCCCTCTACTCACAGCAGAGACAAAGGATGATGGGAGAAATGTCTTGAAAAGAAAGAGAAGATGGGGAATAAATGTGAGATGAAGAGAGAGAAGCCCCAAAATGTTCCTTCTCAGTCATTCAACCTGCCGTAAAATGCCTCAAGATTCCATGCCTGTTGCACTGACCACAGAAGGATTCCACTCCAGGACGTACATCCCCTTGTTCTGAAGCAGTTTGAGAAGGACAGTGAAACAGCAGCTGAGAAATCATTTAATTCCAGGGTTAGAAACAACCCTGGAAATGCTGCCACAAAGCTGCCAGGGGGGAAGAGGCCATTTTCACTTCACTCAAGTGAACCCTCCATTATGAACCCTCCATATTCCATTCACATCCAAGAGGCATCATTGGCCAAACACGATTCATACTTCTGGTTTTAACAACTCTCCTGACATTCTGGTTTCCACCCTCAACCCTTCCCATACACTTGAGTTTAAGAATAACCTTGAACCTGGGCTCAAACAGGGAACTGCAGCTTCCTCCTGCCCATCTTAACCCCCCAACACTGGTTCCCTGCGCCTTCACCCACAGGTTCCCTAGGACAGAATCCATCTCCCACCAGCTCAGCACTTCCCACCTCTGTCCTGACGGGTTCTGCTGTTCCCACTTCCACCGAGAGTGAACTAATTCCACGACCCTGGTGAGAAGGAACTGTAAAAACACCTTGTTACACCTCAAAGCATCTCACCTTCCTGGTGCAGGACATTGGCTCCAGCAGCCTCAGCCAGAGCCAAGCACAGCCTTGATTGCTGCTCCTGCAGCAGAACCTGGTAACTCATTGGGTTTAGCACCATTTAGAAGAATGGGAAATAGCTGCTCTTACTTGGGAGCACATAGCTTCGAGTATCCCTTCAATAAGCTACAGCTCTCCTCAAGTTCCTCACGTTAAGCTATTCCTTATTTTCCAGCCAGGATTTAGTCCAGCAGAGCCCACATTTCCCTGGGAAGAGGCTGGATTCCAGCTCTCCGCAGGGATTCCACACTGGAGTTTCCCAGGAGAGCGAGTTACGTCCTGTGAACGTGGTTACAATTATCAACCCAAATGCAATTTAAATGGTGAATGTGGGGCTCCCCCCAAAACTGGAGCAGGGTCTCGAGCAGGCTCACAACCAGGAAGGTTATAACACTCAACTCTAACAGGTCCCTGGCTCTTGGCCACCACCTTTCCTGTGCTCAGCAATAGGGACACCAAAGTGGCTGAGCAGATGAGGCTTCTCCAACCCTGCACATCGAGCACTCATCTCCAGCCCAGCTGAGAAGCACAGCAAATCCTGCTGGATCCAATCCCCCCCTCACAGGAAGTGCCTGGACTCACATTCCTGGCTATTCAGAAGGAGACAATACTCCAAGTGCAATGATATGCATCTGCTCCAAGGGCAGCAGTTAAATAAGCCCCAGGAGGTCACTGCTGTGGTCACAGCCCTGTGGGACACCCAGTCACACCTCCCATGAGGACACACTCCCCAAGTGCCTCCTGCCACTCTTTAACCAAAGAAACTTCCCCCTGGCCAAGCTGCTGGAAGTGAAAGCCCAGCACCAAACCCAGCAGATGCCTCATGGCCTCTGAGGAAAGGCAAAGGCCCCCAAAACCAGCACGATTTTGCAACCTCCAAGACAACAGTGGTTCCTTCTACAACTGGGGAAGTGAGGTAGAGGTGGGATGCAGCTACTGCATCAACAAGTGTGCTCAGCTTCCTAGGAGGGTAACAGTCCTCATCTAAAGGAAAAAAGGTAGAACCCCCCCCCCCCATATTCTGTTCCCCATTCCCTGCTTTTGAAAGGAACTGCTCCAGAAGACAAGGCCCAGCACAGAGAAGCTGAAACAAGGGCTCAGCCCCAGCACAATGCTTGTGGGTTAGAGAGAACCGATGACCACAGGCTTAGGAAGAGCCACCTCAACTTTCAGCCGTGGTACATGGGCACCACAGGGACTGGTCTTATCCTGGTTACTGAGCTCCTGAAGGGACGCAAGGAAAACTCTCTCCAATTGTTGCAAAGGGAGGGAAGGAGACGGGGAGCCTCTCGGCTACCACAGCCTAACACCACCAGCTCAAGTGCCTGCTGCTGCTGCTGAGGGAGTACGGAAAGGACTGAACCCCTTCCACAGGCCCCTCAGTGCGCTGCAGCGCTGGGGATGGGGGAGCACCCTAAGCCTTGGGGTGCTCCGAGTCCCCACTGCTGCTCTCCAGACACCACCCCCCCGGCAGCCCCCGGCCCTCAGACCCCATCCCTGCGGGGGGGGAAGGCCCCTCAGCCCGGAGGAGCCCCTGTCCCCCGGCTGTGTTGGGGAACAGCCCACACCCCCCAGCAACCCTCAAGCACTCCCACTGTGGAACCCTTTCACCCTCCCGGCCTAAGGAAGGGCCAAGCCCCCGGCTCAGGGCGTCCCTCCCCTCCTCATTCCCGCACCCCTGGGGGGGACCCCTCCACCCGGGGGTGCCTGCGGGTGGGGTACACCCGGCCTCGGGCCACAGCAACCCCCCGCGCCCCGCTCGTTAGAGACGTGCAACACACGGGCCTGGGGGGCCCCCGTCCCCGCAGCGAGCGCGGCACCACCCACCCCGCAGCGCGCAGCCCCGGCTCCCCCCGGCCCCGCCGCGCCGAGGCCCCGGGCACCGGAGGGCGCAGGCCCTGCCAGGGCCGGAGGCGGCCGCGGCCTCTCCGTGGCCGGGCGGGGCGGGGCGGCGGAGCGGGGCCGGCGGGGCGGCAGCGGCGGTGCCGGGGCTCCACGGGCCGCGGTGCGGGCTCGGCAGCGCTCCGGGGGCGCCGCCATTTCGGGGGGAGCAGCACCTACCATCTTCACCGCCGCTACCGGGAGAGCCGCGCCTCGGCCCGCCCACCGCCCGCCGCTGCCCACCCCGCGCGCCGCGATTGGCCCGCGCCCCGCGGCGCTCGCGTCCTATTGGTCACCGCGCCCGTCACTCAACGCGTGGGGTTCCGCGGAGGGAGGCGGGGGGAACGGTCGGGGCGCGGGGCGGGAGGACCCGGATGTAGCGCGGGGCACGCTGGGAAATGCAGTTCTCGCCCTGCTTCCCGCGGCCCCCGTTACCGGAGGCGCCGCTCCATAGGCGCCTCATTAGCAGCGGCCAAAAGCCATTCCCCCCCTCCACCGCATTTCCAGCCCAGAACCGGCGCCCCGATCATGAAGGAACTCAGGGGAGCGGAACAGGCAGAGGCACTGCAGTGACGTTTTGCGCTCAATTAGCGCTGGGCTTTAATGACAGCTCGTGTTTTCAGCAGTTTCTCTTTGAATCACACATACAAAGGGACACCGGGAGCACGATTCACAACGCAGGCATTAAACCAACACCCTCCGGGCCTCCCCTTCAGCCAGCATGACTCCTCGCACTCTCCTGCCACACGACAGACGCGTGTGCGCAGCCCCCTAGGCACAGGTACCCCGCTTGGGTCACTCCAAAGCTTCAGGCTTGCCCCACAAGCAGAGCCCTCAGTGGGTCAGAGACTTCCTGCCCTTCAGCATGCGCCGCAGGATGACCTCGATGCCCGCCGGCGTGCTGATGCGCTTGATCCAGCCGTGGGTCCGTTTGCGCTTCCGGTTGTTGGGCTGATACTCGTTGCCTCGCGCTTTGGTGCGGATCTGCTGGTGGGTCCAGGGGGACACGGGGCCGGGGCTGATTCCTACCGGCTTGAAGGAG
Organism: Aratinga solstitialis; assembly: GCA_902168055.1. Taxonomy (NCBI): domain Eukaryota; kingdom Metazoa; phylum Chordata; class Aves; order Psittaciformes; family Psittacidae; genus Aratinga; species Aratinga solstitialis. The sequence goes on along the minus strand of CABHOG010000087.1, from coordinate 151,736 downwards.
AAGTGGCTTCTGAGGGGCAGCTCCAGGGACCCGGAGAGCACAGCGGCTGTGCGGAGCTGGAAAGAGCCGGCTGCAGTGTGCTGCAAGAGGAGAAACCTTTGGAAACGGAGAAAAGCACCATCAGAGCAGTGAGATGCGCGCCCGGCGCTGCTGCGGACGAGACGATAACGGGACCTGTGGAGCCACGAGGGACGCGGCTGACCCTGCCGCAGGGGCCCGCGTCCCTCCCCAGCCCAGGGCGCGCTCACGGCGGGGAACGGCGCGCCCGGGGGGCGGGAACAGCGCACCCGGGGGGAGGGAACCCGAGGGGAGGGAACAGCGCACCCGGGGGTCAGGAACGGCGCACCCGGGGGGAGGGAACCCGAGGGGAGGGAACAGCGCACCGGGGGAACGGTAACAGCGCACCGGGGAGCGGTAACAGCGCACCGGGGAGCGGTAACAGCGCACCGGGGAGCGGTAACAGCGCACCGGGGGAACGGTAACAGCGCACCGGGGCGGTAGCGCCGCTCCCCGCCCGCTCCCTCCCGCGTTACCTGCGTCCCACAGCGCAGCCCAGCGCGGCCATCGCCCTCCGCCCGCCACGGCCAACACCGCCCTGCCAACAACCCCGCCCGCTATTGGCTCCCTCCATTCAGCCGCAGACGCAGCGTGCCGCAACGGCTGATGGGGCTTGTAGTCATGGTACGGGGGGGCGCTGAGCTGTTACCATGGCAACGGCCGCCGGTATCGGCCTTGCGGAGCGCCGCCGCCTCATGCCAGGCGCAAACCGGCCCGAAGCCGCCTCTGAACGATCGTCCGTTCCTCGGCAGGGCGGTTCTGCCGCCGCCAGCACCGGCGTTTGTGCCCCTCTGGGACAGGAGGCCCGGGGCACCGCGCACCGCCGCCGTTGCGGCCGCCTCGGCTCTGGGGGGGTGTCCCCTGGTTACCCCGCACCGCCGGGACAGGCAGCRTGGGGCTGGGGTGGGAGCCTGAAGAGGGTAAAGCGGCAGCGGAGCCCCCCATCCCGTGTGCTCCAATGGGTGTGTATGCTCTGGGTTGTTGTGTCCCCGCCATAAATCAGCCTGTGGGGGTGAGGGGGTGTGATGGCAGCACCCCCGAAGCCACGGCTGTGCATACAAACCCAATAGACAGCCATGAGGTGATGGTCGTGCTCCTGGTCCAGCTGCTGCGATCTGCAGCTTCCTGCTGAGCACACCCATGCTGAGCTCTGACACGCTCGTGGCAAGGACGCCCTTGTGACACCTACACCCTCGCGACACTGGCACCCTCATGGCACCAACAACCATCATGGCACTGACACCCTTGTGACACTGACACCATCGTGGCACCTACATACTCGTGGCACTGACAC
>CABHOG010000087.1:139279-149337 GCA_902168055.1 Aratinga solstitialis | reverse complement strand
GGCACTGACACCCTTGTGACACTGACAGCATCGTGGCACTGACACCACTGTGGCACTGACACCATCATGGCACTGACACCATCATGGCACCTACACACTCGTGGCACTGACACACTTGTGGCACTGACACCATCGTGGCACCTACATACTCATGGCACTGACACCATTGTGACACTGACACCGTAGTGGCACCTACATACTCATGGCACTGACACACTTGTATTACTGACACCCTTGTGGCACTGACACCATTGTGGCACTGACACCATCGTGGCACCTACACACTTGTGGCACTGACACACTCGTGGCACTGACACCCTTGTGGCACTGACACCATCATGGCACCAACACCCTCTTGGCCTTTAGCAGCCACAAATACCAGCAGGGTGAGAAAATAGTGCCCGGTAACTGAAGGGCCTCCCCTCCCTGGAAAGGATGAGCCCTCCTGCCCCCCCTCGCTGCTGGCAGCACCCCCGCAGGCGACGCAGGGCCTTGCTTTGACTGGCACGTCTCCCTGTCTGTCACACCGAGAGCCCTCCTCTTTAGGAGGGATTTAAGGGGCTTTCTATGGCTATAGACCACAAGGACAAACAGTCCCCCCAAAGCCCAGAGCTCCGTTATGAGGCCTCTCCTGGGGAGAAGATGGAAGGAGAAATGTTGGTCTCAAGCAGATGAGCTGAGCTGAAGGCATCTCTGCAGCCTTCCCAGCCAGACAGGCACAGCAACCTGGAGCGGCAGGAGCGGAGAAGCTGAGCAGCCTTCCCTAGCTGCAGCCTGCATCCTGCACCAGCTCCCTCTGCCTCGGCCAGCTCTGCCTCTCCTGCAAGATTTAAGCCTTTTCCTTTGCAAGCTCGACTCCTGCCCATCCTTGTCAATAAATGAGGTGAGCATCCTCTCATTCCTCTCTTCCTTTGTGCCGAGGGCTTGGAGCACAAGCAGTGATGTAGGACATGCCCTGAGGGAGGAAGGTGCAGAGCAACGGAGGGGGGGGTGTCAAAATAGCCAAAAGATGGGTTTCTTTTCCCAAAGGTGACGAGAAGGGATCTGAGAGGCATCAGCTGGGCTTGCAGGGCGGGAGGAAAGCAGCCTCGCAGCGGCACTGCACTACTTGTGCTTCAATCCCCCTGTTCTAACCGCGGGGTTAGAAAACGCTGCCTGGCGATGCAAGTTAAAGGCCAGCTCCTGTTGTGATGCAATGGCAGTGAGTGGTTGCCGGCTCTGCCCTGCTGTTGCTATGTGCGTGGCAAATCTGCTCTGCTTCCCGTTTGCAGCCCGGGGGGGCACCTGCACGCAGCGCAGGGGGGCGAGATTCTTCCTTCTCCTGCCTCCTTCCCATGGCTCCCTCCAGCCTGCTGMTGGAGGATGCTCACTTCCAAAGGAATCCAGCCTTGCTGCGGCTCTGCGGGCAGAGCAGGAGCTTTGGGAAGCAGAGGGGGGGTAAGCAGCATTCCAGAGGTCACACACGGGTTACCCCGCTGTGCATTGCATGAGCTTTTGTTTCTCAAGGTCCTCTTCCTTCCTAAAGAGCCTGTGGCCGGTGGGCAGCGCGGCTCCGGGCTGTGTCCTGCTCTCCATCCACGCTCCTTCTGCGCTCACTGTGGTTTGTCTTCGTCCTCTGGGACCCTCAGTGGAGCCCTGCTGCCTGCAGGCAGGGATCAGACTCCCTTCCCCAGGGAAGGAGCCTCATCCCTGCCCGTGCTGAGGATCTCAGGGCTGCCTCCATGCTTTTCTATTTGTATGCCTGATAAACCCTTCCTGTCTGCTTACTCCTCATAAAGCTGCTGTAATTCCACCAGGACATGGAAGCTGGGTAGAGCAGAATAAACCCAGGTGCTTGCCACCCACCACCTGAGGTGGCTTTTTCACCTTCCTCCAGGGGGAAGTTGCCTTTGCAGGGCCCAGATGGAGCAGCACAACCATTTTCTTGCTTGCAGCCAAGATCAGGGCTTCACCAGACCTTCTCTTGCTCGATGCCGCAGTTTCTCCACTTCRTTCCCAGGGAATGACTACAGAGGCTGGAAAGAGCATCACAATATTTGCCCATTCCTCAGGAGTGGCATTTGGCACCGTTAGCACTCATGAGCCCCGATGGGAAGGGATTAGAGCTGAACGAAACCTTATGGCAAGTCRGGTTCTGGCCACAGCACAGCCYCTGCTCCTCTCTGGCACCTCTCCTCCAAGGTCTTGAAAGGAATTAGCAGCTATGGAGTCCCTGCTGCTCCCAAGGCTCTGTGCAGGGAAGGRGACGGAGGTGCTGAGCAGAGCTTGGACTCACTGGTCTCCATAGGGAAGTTCATGGCCATCAGCTCCAGCTCTGACTCCCTCTTGTGCTGTCCCTGCAGTAAATGGTGCTTTTGGCTTGCTTAGTGGGATGAAATGTTTTACCAGGCATGGTATGGGAGGAGGAGGAGATCTTTGTTATTCCCAGCACCCYGGACAGGTGGGACATCAGCTGTCTCCCGCCCTGTGTGCAGGGACCCAGCAGGAACAGTACCACCACAAGAGACAGGATCGGGATGCTGTTCGGAGCAGGGATGGTGAGGGAAGAGCCTGGCATGGCCATTAAGTGTGTCACATCCCTTGGGCAGATGTGGTGTGAGCACTGTGCTGAAATACCACTCCGTGTGCTCCATGTCACCTACGCAGGCTGTACATCAGCCCCACAGGCTCTATGCTACCTACACAGGCTCTATGTCAGCCCCACAGGCTCTATGTCAGCCCCATGTTGCTGCCTGTCCCATTATCCCATCAGGTTTTCCACATCCCATTTTGTCCCATTTTCCTCCAGCTGTGCTGTGGTACCATCGAGTTGTTAAAAGCCAAGGAGCTGAAGTAGGTCAGGGAGTTGTTTTTCCCCAGCAGGGATAGTCTCTGCAGTGGCAGGAAGAGGGAAGCTGAATTCCACATGGATGCTCCAGGACTAGAGCTGAACCTGGGCAATGAATGATCCTCCTGGGGTTAATCCCAGCATCCTCTCTCTGATGGGAGCTGTTCCCTGGGGGAAGACATAATTGGGGGGGGGGGCACGATGTGGGGTGATGCCATCCACCTCCCCAAGCCGTGTCCTCAGCCTCAAGGGACATGGAGAGCGGTGGCGGGTTGATGCATTGTTGTGCCTGGCCTTATGCAACCGGAATCTCACTCTCTGCCGGGAGTGCCAATGGAAGGCTGCTGGGATGGAGGAGGATGTGGAGGGAAGCAGCTCATCGCCATGGTTACCAGCATCTTTGCAAAGTTCTTCACATCCATCTGCTTTCATTTCCAGCCCTTTTCATTGCATGGAAAGAACATCCCTGGATGTTTCTGGCTGCAGCAGCCGGTGTGGTAGGGTAGAGGATGCGTGTGGGAGGTGAGAGACGCATGTGCTTCGCCTCCCAGCCCCAGAGATGAAGCCTGACATCGAGTCAAGTCACTTCCCCTCCTGTTCCTCCATTCCCCACCTTGCCGATGAATGGCTCAGCCAGGATGTGCTTGCTGATGGGATTCGGGTGGTATTTTCCCAGTTGGATACCCAGCAGTGACTGATGCATCCTGGACCATAGGTGGATCTTAGTAGAGGTGGCTCAGCTCTGCTGAATGGCCTCTCTCTTGCAACAGCATCCAGGCTTGGACCCAGAGCTGCTGATGCTGGAAGGTGGCTCYGTGGCCCAAGCCTGGATCCGTGCTGGATCTGCTGCAGCATCCTGACCCATAGAGCCTTCCAGCAAATCAATGCTGGAATGAACAGGCTGGACTAATTGAGTTCATCCTGGAATGTTAATCAATAGTGAGCCAGTTTGGCCACAACTCCTGGTTAGAATCCAGGCAGAGATCGTCAGCACCCTGTGAAATGGAGATGCAGGCAAAGCCAGGCTCTATGCAGATCAGGGGCAGGATCACATCCAGGTCTCACAGGCTGAGCCCAGGGGGACTGTGCCCAGTGCAGGGTGGGCAGAGCTGGCAGAGGACTTGCAGTCGTGCCCATGTGAGGCTCAGACTCTGCCTGCTTTCCCCTTTCCCTCTGGGTTTTGTGCTTCCCCCATCACTCTGTTCAGCATCTCCAGCTCAGCGCTTCTCAGGGATCAAGAGCAGCCCAAGCCTGGCACCAGCCTGGTGCTTGAAAGCACAGCAAGAGCAGTGCTGTGGCCATCCCAGTGCAGCTTCCAGCCAGGGCTCCAGCCAGTCTGGTGCCCAGCCCCTTGCCATCAGGGGATGGAGTTGGCTTCTCCTTCCCAGGGCTCTGAAACCTCCTGCTCTTGCTCCCCAGCTTGGATGGGTGCATCCCTGGAGCAGCACAAGGCAGGTGACAGTGTTTAGCACAGTGCTTGGCCAGGCCCTGCACTGGAGGAGCTCTCCAGCCAGCAGCAAGGGGACAGAGCACCAGAGACCAGCTCTGCTGCGTGTCCAGCACCTAGAGCCTTGCATGGACTTTGCAAAGTGCCCATAATCCTGCCAAGTGCTCAGGGGACCTAATGGGGCTGCTCCTGGCAGCATCACTGCCATTTAGACATTCAGTTTCCCCCCAGGAACTCTTTGCCTTCTCCTTCCCTCTTGCAGGAGCAGTAGGGAGAGCCCCTGTGCTCATCACCTGCTGTTCTTCTGTGCCCATCAGCATCAATAATTCACCCTGTTTAGCTTCAGCAATACTAAACCCCCATCACGCTGCCAGCCAGGGAGGCATAGACCCCCCGGTCCTCTCCAGAGACACCCCAGTGCCACCAGCTTTTCCTGCCCTGTATCTGCCTTTGCTCTGGGCTGTGCTCGGTGGTCCCAGCATCCAGAGCCCTTCTTCTAGATCCACCTGAGCACATCTGGAAGAGCACATGTCAGGGAAGGAGCCTTGGGGACAGCAAGGACAGTGCCATGTCCCCCCATCATGTGTGGTGCTGGGGAGGGTGCTGGGTCACTCCCAGTTCTCTCACTGTGCTCTTTCCAGACATGGCTTGTGGAATGACTTTAATGAAAACCTCCATCTCCCATCCCTGTAATTCCATCTCCCACTGCTTGTGGTGGTGGTTACACTAGAGATACAGATAGATATATTTGATTGGGATAAAGAATGCAGTTTCATCGCTGGATCCTTCCTGAGCTCCATAGTTGGTGCCAGAAATAGCATGTTCATTCCAAACAGGCTTTTCTTTGTGYGTTCCTTCCCTCACCTGGAGCGGTTCCCTTCTTGGAGGCCCACAGGGCACTGCATGGGCTGGAGCTCATCTCTGCAGGGCCAGCGTGTGTCACACCAGCTCAGTGACAGGGACACGGCCCAGGCAGAACTGGCTGCGGAGGCAGTGCTGGCTTCATCTGTGATCTGAAACTGAAGCATGTTTGAAGGTGGCTAAGGGCTGTGGATTTGGGGAGCACCACATTCACTCCCCAGCGCATCCCTGAAGGCCCATCCTGCCATCACTTATGGCTTTGCCTATGGCTGGCAGCAGAGCAGGCAGGGACAAGGCTGTCCCCAGTCCCCCGTGCCACAGCCAGGACCTCCAGCAGTTCCCCAGCTGGCACAGGATGCCCAAATAAGTGGTAAATGCCCCATCCCTGGCAGTGTTCAAGGCCAGGTTGGACAGGGTTTGGAGCAACCTGCTCTAGTGGAAGGTGTCCCTGCCCATGACAGAGGGTTGGAACTGGATGATCTTAAGGTCCTTTCCAAACCATTCCATGATTCTATTAACCTGCCTCCTCCTTCCCCCCCTCTTGCCTTCACTGCAGGGAGCATAATGCTGAACAGCATCACCGATGGGCTCCTGTGCTGCCTGATGGGCAAGACAACCAATGCTGTGGGGCCACTGGACAGCGTTGAGTCCAGCAATGGCTACAGCTTCATGGAGGTGAAACCGGGGAGGATCCTGCGGGTGAGGCACAGCGCACCCCCCCGCCTGGCCCCAGAGGGTGCTGAGGAGCCACAGCACCCACGGGGCACAGTGCACTGCAAGCGCAGGATCACTGTGTACCGCAACGGACAGCTGGTGATCGAGAACCTGGGCGATGCCGTCCGCTCCGAGATCCTGCACTGCCACAGCAGCTCCGGGGAGCCCAACAGCACCGTGGAGCTGGAGCTGTCGGACGTGGCCGGGCAAGCTCCCTCACAGGGTCCCACCGGCACACCAGGATGTGCCACACGGGAAGCGGGTGCTGCGCCCGGGAAGCGGCGGAAGCGTAAGCCCAAGAAAGTCATCACCATCGACTGCAAGAAGCAGATCACGAGCTGCAAAGGGACGCACAGTGACGTGGTCCTGTTCTTCATCCACGGCGTAGGGGGCTCGCTGGACATCTGGAAGGAGCAGCTGGACTTCTTTGCCAAGCTGGGCTATGAAGTGGTGGCTCCCGACCTGGCCGGCCACGGCTGCAGCTCCGCGCCCCAGATTGCCGCAGCATACACCTTCTATGCGCTGGCCGAGGACATGAGGGCCGTGTTCAAGCGCTACGCCAAGAAGAGGAACATCTTGATAGGACACTCGTATGGGTAAGGGACCAGGGGGGTCCCAGGAGGGGTGGATTCGGCCCTGCACCTTGTCCTCTCCTTGTTAGCAAGCACCCACCAGAGCCTGCGCTTGAAGGAGAAGCAGAGGAGGGCTGTGGGGTTATCCCTCAGTTCTGATCRCCTGCATCTTGGTGTGTGTCTCTGGGTGCAGCTAATCCCAGAGCACGGCCTATAAATAGAGTAAGCCCAAGCAAGTCAATTAGATGGAGACTAAGCTGTGCAGAAAGCTGCACTTGGAGGAAAGGGAACTGGAGCCAGGCTCCAGCAGGATTAGATCGGAAGGACAAGGCTGGTCCAGGCTGGTAAGCACCCAAATGGGTCCCAGCACCCTGCTGTGGTTGTGCTCAGCCCCTCTGCCCAGGCATTGCAGGGCACCAGCTGTGGAGTTTGACTGGGGTTACCCTGCCCCATAGAGGTGCCCCCACAGGTCAAACAGGAGGAGCTCTGGCCATGGATCCTTGGGATGCGGCATCCTCGATGCCACGGGGTCAGAGCACGGTCCCCATGTCTGTCTCTTCTCACGGGGTCAGAGCACGGTCCCCATGTCTGTCTCTTCTCACAGGGTGTCCTTCTGCACCTTCCTTGCCCACGAGTACCCAGACCTTGTCCATAAGGTGATCATGATCAACGGAGGAGGCCCAACAGCACTGGAGCCCAGTCTCTGCTCCATCTTCAACATGCCCACCTGTGTGCTGCACTGCCTGTCCCCGTGCCTGGCCTGGAGCTTCCTCAAGTGAGTGTTCATCCCGTGCCCTGCCAGCAGCATCCCCCATGCTTCCATCCCCCCGGTGCCACTGGCTTAACCCTCTGCCCATGCTCGCTCCATCCCACAGGGCTGGCTTTGCTCGCCAGGGTGCCAAAGAGAAGCAGCTGCTGAAGGAAGGCAATGCCTTCAACGTGTCCTCCTTCGTGCTGCGCGCCATGATGAGTGGGCAGTACTGGCCCGAGGGGGACGAGGTTTACCATGCAGAGCTCGCCGTGCCTGTGCTCCTGGTCCATGGCATGCACGACAAGTTCGTCCCTGTGGAGGAGGACCAGCGAATGGCTGAGGTATGGGATGGAGCTGGGCTGGGTGAGGGTTCTGCAATGCAGAGGGCTCATCCCAGCACTGACACCCACCACTGTGTTCCTGCAGATCCTGCTCATTGCCTTCCTGAAGGTGATCGATGAGGGCAGCCACATGGTGATGATGGAGTGTCCCGAGACAGTAAACACACTGCTCCACGAGTTCGTCCTGTGGGAGCCCGAGACACCAGCAGGGGACGGGCAAGGGGAGAAGAAATAAGGCAGCAGGACGTGGTGACCGGGCTGCTCCCATGGGAGAGATGTTTCAAAGTGGAGTGGAGGCCGTCCTTGCTGGGAGCTCAGCCACTTTTCTTTCCCGGCCACGGTGGAGGCTGGTGGTGGAGCATGGAGGCTCCCCTGGGCACAGGGCCGGCAGCAGGATCACGGCAAGACCTGGTCCCCATCCCTCTGGGGACAGCACGGTAGCCGCTGGAGCGACTTCATCCTCTTACTTTGTAGTATTCTTTTCTCCCGGGGACAGAGAGGAGGCAACTGTGGGGAGACTGCTCCCACTGCAGCAAAATGGGAAGAACTGGGAACATTCCTCCAGGGAGAGGGTATTGACTCTGGCTACAGGAGCTGAGCTGGGATTGCTTTGGGAAGCCAGAAGTTCCTTGGCCTTGAGGGGCTTATTGCTGTGGTGGCCAGCAGTTCCTGCCTGCACAGCCAGGAGGTGAGGATGAGGARGTGACCTGCTCCTGTGGGCACAGAAGGATGGTCAGCTCCTGCCACAGTGGGACTGGCATGGCTGTGGTGGGGAGGACAACACCAACCCGGAGCTCTCCCGCTGTCCCCGTCCCTGCAGTCACGTCCCCAGCCACCATCGCTTTATGTGCCACAGTGTTGGCTTCTGCTCCCTCCCACTGCCGCATCCTTCAAGTGTCAGAGCCATCAACATGCAGCAACTCCCACAGCTCCGTTCGCCCTTCCCAGCTTCCAGCTCCTCCATGACTCCGGGACTCACCACCTGCTCCTGGACTACATTCCCACCAGGATAGCACCCATTCCTCGCTGCACTGGGGGAGCAGCAAGACACCATCCCATTGCTGCTCTGTCTGGCCTTGCCGATGACTCCTTTATGGATCCATGGGGTCTTGGAGCAACACAGCAGCACTAGAGCAAACCACAACCTCCTGATGGCAATGGACACCCGGTTGTTACCTACTGACCCTGTTCTGTACATAGCTACTCCCCTCTGCGCTTTGCATCCCACTGCCAGGAGCCGGGCAGGACCCAGAAGGTACATGAGAAGTGTTGGGGAACTGGGTGCTGCCATAGGGATGCACTGGGATGTGGGAGCCAGAGCAAGCCAGAGGGATGCTGCAGCCTCCCCAGAGAGCTGCTCCCTGCTTTGCTTCCCTCTTATTTCCCCTCATCTAAACCAAAGAAACAACCGAGCCCATGGAAACCTCACCCTTGCCCCATATCCCACCCAACCCCTCCTCACCCCAATGGGGCTGACACCACATCAAGGCAACCGGCTTGGCTCCAGGGGCTCCTGGCTGGGCCCTGGGTCAGTGCAGGACCCACCTGCACCACAGCTTCCCCATGGCTGAGCCCAGCTTTGTCCACAGACTGAGTAATGAAGAAGAGGAAGGGCCCTCTGGAGCCAGCCTGGGGGTGACCCTGTGACGGGTGTCCCCAGCAGCCCCTGCMCTGCCACCACAACCTGTCTCATAATGAGAATTTTAACGCCCCTGCATTCCGATGGTTTCCACAAGCCCCTCCCGTGCAGCACACTTCCCACGCCATCCTGGCCAGGGGACCCCACACAGCACCCCAGGGTTTGCAATGAGGGCACCCAGAAACACCCCAAAACACAGCTTTGCCCCAACCGTGACACCCCCCACAGGCAGCTCCTGGTGTCCAGCTCCAGGCCACAGCTCCTCAAGCTCCATTGGCCACAGAGCCTGTGTCCTTGTACCCACATTGCTCATGCTGTGGCCAAGGCAAACCATGCACCCTGACCCTGCCGCTGCGCTAGTGTCATTCCCCCCAGTAAAGCTGTGTTCTACCTTGTGTCTGAGTCCATGGGGAAGGGATGTGCCAGGCACAGGGGAGAGGCCTGGGAAGGGAACCACAGGCAGCTTGGATTTCTTAGCCAAAATAAAAGGCCTGCAGTGATTTATTTATCTCCTTGGAGAGAAAGAGAGAAACTCTCAGCAGTGCTCACAACATCAAACCTGCAACCAGAGCGCATCCACCTCCTGCTAGAGGGCAAGAGGGGAGGTGCAGGCACAGGCTACCCCAACCAACACCCCAGCACAGCACCCCAGGGTGCTCAGTGCCCACCCTAGACGTCCACTGGCCGGAGCTGCCACTCGCCCTCTGCCAGGAAGATGCTCATGKCCATGTGCAGCATGTGAACSCCAAGGCGCTGGCGCCGCACCGCTGGCCAGTATGCCACCGTGCTGTAGCACAGCCCCTTCTTCTGGTTGGTGATGGTCTGCAGCCCTGTGGGGACAGGGTCACCACCCACTGACACAGCCCCCTGCTTGCACCAGCACCCATTGACACAGCCCCCTGCTCC
>CABHOG010000087.1:59561-137836 GCA_902168055.1 Aratinga solstitialis | reverse complement strand
AGCACAGGCACCTCCAAAGGCACCGGGAGCCCCACCAGCCCCGGTAGCACTGGCAGCACAGGCAGCCTCACGCCAGCGCACAGGGACCAGCCAGGCCACGGGGCACCCCGGGCTCCCCCACTGGCCTGTTCTGGTGTGTCCCCAGCAGCTCCTCCGGCCGCCGCAGGTAGAGCTCTCTGGTGAGCGCCGTGATGGGCCCTGGCTCATCCCGCAGCGCCCGCAGCCGCCGGCACAGGCCCCTTCATCCGAGAGGGGCCGCGGCGGTGCCGTGTCCTCATGGCCGGGGCTGTGGTGCTCGGAGGGTGCCCGGTCCCGGTCCCGCTCCTCGCACTCGAGGTGCTCCTGGGTGCCGGGGGGGCACTGCCGGGGCCCGCGGTGCCAGGAGGCGGCAGAAGCGTCTGTGGAGCCACAGGGGCTGCAGCGTCCCCAAGGGCAAAGGGTCCCGGCACCCAGAGCCACCCTCCAGCACCCTGAAGGTGGCACAGGGGGAGCCCTGAGCATCTGCTGGGGGGCGCTGGGGGTGCCCACGGTCCTCAGGGACCAGCAGCACTGTGGGGCTGGAGCCAGGGGAGCTGCTGGGGGCTCCAGGGAGGAGCACAGTGTCACCCAAAGAGCCTGTCTCCTCTCTGTCCCCACTGCACACATCTGTGCCCTGTGTGGTGACACAGTGCCCTGAGGCGGTGGCAGGATCCCTGGGGACACCCCAGGGTGCTCTGACCCCGGGGGGGCCTCCGTGGCATCTCCAATGTGTCATCAAAAAGGGAGGAGGAAGAGGAGGCACCGAAGCGCTCTGCAGAGGCCAGGAGGCGGCTCCTGGTCCTGGGGGTGACGTGGTGGTACATGAGGGGCTCCTGYGGGATGACATCCCCAGTGATGAGCCTGGGAAGAGGCCCTGGGGTGCAGGAGGGGGAACCCTGGAGGCGGCACCCCTGGAGCTGGGTGAGGAGCTCCTCTACATCACCCTTGTCCGAAGCATCCTCACTGCAAGGGGCTGCCCCTGAGGCTCCTGTGAAACCTTCACCCTCCACCCGCTCTGGGGCTAGGGGGTGCTGGGGGGGGGCAGTTCTGTGGCACCAGCTCCGCGTGGGGAAGGGGCTTCACCCAGCTTCAGCCCTGCGGAGCAGCAACACCGAGCCCCCAGGGTCTCCAGGGCATTAATGAAGCACTCTGTCACTGCTGCTGTCCCCAGGGCTGCCAYCGTGCCCAGGAGCCTCAGGGATTGCCCCGAGTTTCCCCAAGATCCTGCTGCAACGCTGGGGCTGGCGCAGGGACCCACCAGGACCAAACACCTGCGGGGGACAGGGACCGGGGACAACCTGAGCGCAGGGCTGTGGGAGAACCAGGGGGGTACCCCCTGAACCTCCCACCATGGTCCTGCTCCGGGGTCCCTCTCTGAGCTCATTTCCATCCGAGAGCAGCGTGCTGGAGGCGAGAGGATGCAGGGACACAGCTGAGCCCCCGGGGTCCCCCTGGGGCCATGGGGCAAGGGAGGGGATGGAGAGGAATGGGAGGGGCCCCCTCAAACCACTGCAGCCCCCTGGCTCCTGCAGCAGGGACCCGGCCYCGGGGAGCGCAGCGCAGATGCTGCCTTCAGTGGCATCCCCAGTCAGGAAGGACGGGGAGAGCCCGGGCGCCCCCAGGTCTGGGAACAGAGATGAGGGTCAGTGTCCACTCCAAACTGGGGGGGAAGACCTGGATGAGCCCCCAGCACCAGCCAGGCTCTTCACCCTCTGCAGACCATCCCCAGGCGCGCTGTGAGCCCCAGYCCCGCAGGAGCCACACTCCGTGTCCCTGCTCCCGGTCCATGGCTCGTGTCCCATCCTGCAGGGCGGGGACATGACTGCCACCAGCACCGCTGCCCGGGCCACCAAAGGGTGACATGGTGACAAGGTCCCGGCAGAGACAGCAGCTCCAAGGGGCAGAAGCAACCCGAGCCCCTGACTCCTGGGAACCCCGAGCTACCCCCGGCACAGCTCAAGCGGTGGTCAGGGTCACGTTATCACCCCCCGTGCGGACGCCCCTGTGCCACCATCCCCCCCCAGGACCTGCACCCTCCGAGTGCCGGCACCGGAGCGGACCCCCCCACACCCGCATCAGTGCATGCAGGGGTACCCCGGCGCTGCAGCACATGCAACGCGTCCCTCTCCCGATGTAACGGTGGAACTGCGGAGAGCGCGCACATCTCATCCACAACCCCCGTCCCAGCCCCAGCCCCAGCCCCAGCCCCAAACCCAACCCCAGCCCCAGTCCCAGTTCCCGTCCCAAACCCAACCCCAACCCCAAACCCAACCCCAACCCCAAACCCAAACCCAACCCCAACCCCAACCCCAACCCCAACCCCAACCCCAGCCCCAGCCCCAAACCCAACCCCAGCCCCAGTTCCCGTCCCAACCCCAACCCCCGTCCCAGCCCCACCCCCGGTCCCGATCCCCCCACGGCTCTCGCAGCCCCGCACCGTTCACGCCGCGCACGCGCAGCGACCCCCCACCCGTTCGAACGCCCCGCGAGCAGGCGCTCCGCGCTCTCATTGGCTGGCGAGCGCAGCGCACGGCAGGGAGAGGCGGGGCTAAAGCTCCCAGCGCTCCCAGTGCCCCCCAACAGCCGCACCATCACGGCCCAGTACCCCCCAGGAACCGCACTGCCCCACACGAGCATCAGCAGCCACAACCCCCCCAGACGCCCACACCCGAGGGTGACACCAACCTCCCGTCCCACAGCTCCCAACCCCGGCGCAGGAGCCACATCATCAGCACAACACGGGTCAGGAACCGCCCCTTCTCTTTCCCCCAGCGCCATTCCCGGGCCGGTATCCCCCCCCCCGCTCAGACGGTGGCCTCGATCTCCGGGGGCTCATCCTCCGCCAGCAGTCCGTAGGCTGCGTGCGTCTGGAAGGGGCGCTGCAGCGGATGCGCCAGCAGCTTGGCCATGCAGTTGTGCAGCTCCACAGCCGGCCCCGACAGCAACACCTCGTACTTGTAGTTGGTGCCTTTGGTGTCCAGGCTGCTGAAGAAGCTGTACATCTCCTGGGGAGGGGACACAGAGGGGGTGAGCTGACCCCTGCTGTAGCGGAGAGGATGCCCCAGCCCACATTTACCTTCCAGCTCGTCTCATCGTCCTTCTCCTCCACCCCGTTGTGGATGTAGACAATGTCAAAGAAGAAGTAGGGACACTGCAGCATCTTCTGCAGGGTGAGAAGCCAGGAATGGCTCTTCCACACATTGGGATGCACATGGAGCTGCCAAGCTCACCCGCAGTGGGAACAAGGTGAGGATCTACCTTCATGTGCTCTGACATGGAGAACTGGGGCTGGCAGCCTGGGCGGCCAAACACCAGGATGGTCCGGACCACGTAAGGTGGAGGGATGGTCTGAACATTCTCTGTCACCGGCAGCTCAATCTTCTGCTGGCTGCAGCACGAGGATGGAGGCGGCTCAGAGATCCCTGTACCAACACCTTAGGGAACATCCCTGCCTCCTTAAAACAACACCCCAACAGCTCCAGGATGGGGAAGCAGCACACCCCCCCCAAGAGCTCTTTGGGGTGATGTTCTAATAGCCAAGCAGAAGACTGGGGATCCCAACCCCCCGCAGCTGTACTCACATCAGGTTGAAGAGTCCTTCCAGATCTGCAGTCCCAGGTAAGGACAGATCCCAGCACCCAGACCCCTGCCCACCCCAGGGACCTCCTGCACCCTCTATGGCGGGAGGCAATGGCACCGGGCACCCTGGATGGACCAGGGTGGGGAGAAAACACCACTAAGTGAGTGTTTGGTGGGTCTGGAGGCTCCGGTGTTAAACTGGGGCTTGGCTTGGGGGCTTGGTTTGACCCTCCAGCTTCACAGGCTCACTCAGCTGCCAGGATGCCAGTGAGCTACTGCCATCTGCAGGCAACGGGCTTGGAGGGTCCCCACTTACGCTCAAGTGACCCCATTTTGCAACCAAAGGACCCCTTTTGCACCCTTGCAGGGTCCTGGCCCCTCCCCGTCTCAGCCCCATAGGTGGTGGGATACTGAAGGACTTGCAGACGACAGTCTCCAGGTCATAGAGGCAGCTGCAGACCTCACGGGGGTCTGAGGTGAACCCTGAGAGCTGAGAGGAATCGGCGTGAGGGGGTGAGGAGCCATCCCCGTCCCCATCCCATCCATCCCATCCCCACTCACCCATGTGGCATCGTTGTTCACCACCACCAGCGCGAACTCATGGCACTTGTCAATCTTGTGCTTCGTCCTCACAAACATCTCGATCATCTTCTGGGAGATGTTCAGTGCATTGGTCTTGGACCTGCCGCCGGGGCCAGAGCTCAGCGAGGACCCCTCGGTCCCCACGCCAGGATGGGGGTCCCTTTGCCAGCCCAACCAGGTGCATCCCCCAACACTCACCCATTAAAGGACTCCAGCTTGGGCAGCGCCATCTCCTCTGCCAGATCCAAGCAGATGATCTATGTGGGACAGCACCACGGCTGAGCCCCATCCGCCCGCAGCCCCTCACGGCGGCGGTAGGGCTGCTCCGACCCCCTGCACACACTCACCACCTTCTCGGGGCAGTTTACGCGCGGGGTCTTGACCTGCACCTCGGTGTGCGGGGCGGGGCCGGGCCAGGCGGTGCCGTGGGCCGCGGTGGCCGTGCCCTGGGGGCTGCCGTCGGCGCTGGCCGCCTCCCCCTCGCCCTCGCTGCGGTTGCCGACGCTGGTCTGGGCGCTCAGCGCTCGGTCCTCGGCACCCTCCGGGTTCGAGCGCGTTCGGGGCCGCGGCTCCGGCGCCTTCTCCTCCTCCTCCTCGGCGGCGCTGCCCGGCTCCGAAGTGTCCATTCCGCAGCCGCGCTTCATCGGGGAGCGACGCCGGAGCCTGGGGGGGGATCGGCGCTGATGGGGCCCCCCCAGACCCAGGCTTTGTGCACCGCTGCCCCAGGTCCCCCCCCCCGCTCCCTGAACCCTTCCAATGCACCCCCCATGCACCCCTTTCCCACGCACCCCCCGCCCCGCGCATCCCGTTCCACGCAGCGCCCGTTCCCGGCACTCACCCCCGCGGCGCCCCCCGCGCGCTCACCCGCCCTCGGCCTCGCGGGCACCGACCGGAAGCGGATTCTAGAGGGGGCTGCTGGGAATTGTAGTTTCGGGGGGGAGGCGTTCCCGCCGGGAGCCACAAACACCCTCGTGTCCCAAATACCCATGTACCCCCTGCACCCCAAATACCCATGTACCCCCTGCACCCCAAATACCCACGTACCCCCTGCACCACAAATACCCATGTACCCCCTGCACCCCAAATACCCACGTACCCACTGCACCCCAAATACCCACGTACCCACTGCATCCCAAATACCCACGTACCCCCTGCACCCCAAATACCCACGTACCCACTGCATCCCAAATAGCCACGTACCCACTGCACCCCAAATACCCACGTACCTCCTGCACCCCAAATAGCCACGTACCTCCTGCACCCCAAATACCCACGTACCCCCTGCACCCCAAATACCCACGTACCCACTGCATCCCAAATAGGCATGTACCCCCTGCACCCCAAATACCCATGTACCCCCTGCACCCCAAATACCCATGTACCCACTGCATCCCAAACAGCCATGTACCCCCCTGCACCCCAAATACCCACGTACCCCCTGCACCCCAAATACCCATGTACCCACTGCGTCCCAAACAGCCATGTACCCCCCTGCGCCCCAAATACCCATGTACCCACTGCATCCCAAATACCCATGTACCCACTGCATCCCAAATAGCCATGTACCTCCTGCACCCATGTGCTGCCCTTGCCCCCAAATACTCATTTACCTGCCCGTACCCCAAATACCCCTGCAGCACCTCTTTGCACCCCGAACTCCACCCTGCAGCACTTAAACAYCCTCACACTGCCCACAGCGCTCCTGAGCTGGGTCCCCTCTGGTCCTGCACACTCTRGCACCCTACGCAATCCCTTCCAGCACCCCACATGCTCATGCATCCCTCTGCACCCTCAGATTCCCCCTAAAACTCCAAGGGGTGCTCAAGGACACAAAGCTGGATGCATCCTCCTGCCTGGGTGCCATGGGGAGGGTGCAATGTGGGGCTGCAGTGCCGTGGGGCAGAGCAGAGAGGACAGTGTTGGGGGGCAGAGCCCCCCTGGACGGCTCCTGCACGGTTATGGGGCAGCGCAACAGTTAAGTGCAGGAGGCTGCACCGGGGCTGCAAGGAAGAGGAAATCTCAGCAGGAACAAGGGCCGGGAAAGGCCCAGGGCAGGGAAAGGCCCAGAGGCGCAGCCAGGACGTGCCGGGAGCCCCAAGCGTGGCCCTGGGACCAGCCCTGGCCAGGGGCGCTGCTGCCTGCGGGAGGCAGCTGGGATGGAGAAGGCAAGTGGGGTGTCTCATGGGATGGGCACTGCCAGGGGCTTGCTCCCGCRTGGCTGGGGCTTCCTCATGCCCCCGCGGGTGTCCCTTGGCCATGGGTGTCTCCRGTCGTGGCAAATCCTGGTGGGCACCAGCCCCTCCAAGCCCGGGTGCCAGCTGGGGCCAGGGTGGATGGATGGATGGATGCTCCTGCAGCCCCCACAGCCTGCAGAGGGAGAAGAAGAAGAGGAGGACAAAAAGGACGAGGATGGTGAGAACACAGCGGAGGACATCGAGGGCATCCTGCGCTATGAGCAGCGCATCACTGGGCTGCTGGCCACGGTGGCCCAGCTGCACCGGAGAGCAGAGCAGCTCCAGTGCYGCACCAGCAGGTAGCAGAATGCTGCAGCCATGGGGCACTGGGACATGGCACTGCCCTGGTGCACCCCATTTCTGCTCTTCACCCTGCAGGGAGGATGAGGAGAGCTGGGAGGGCACTTGCAGCCACCCCACTTCCAGCCCACAGCAACACCACCTCGACGGCCCACGCAGTGCTGCCAYGGGTCCGGGAGGTGAGTGCACTGTGTGTGCCATGCCATGCACACTGCAGGGACCTCACCCCGTACTCCCTCTCCCCAGYCCACAGCCCCGACCTCTTCGCGGACCTGCAGCACGTCGTGAGCTCGCTGGAACGCACCGTCTTCTCCCGGCACTGGCACCAGCACCGGCGCCGGCAGCAGCACGCACCGGTGTGGCCTATGCCCAGCAAGGAGTGGGCACGAGCAGCCAAGGTGAGCCACAGCAACGTGGTCGGCCCAGATGCCAAGTGGATGGGCATCGGTTGACCGGCTCCCTGTACCCCCAGAGCCTGGAGGAGCTGGACCGGRGCCCGGGATGGGCCGGGCAGGCGATGGGACAGGCTCCGGAGGAGGGAGCAGCAGAGGAGGCGGAGGTGGCGGCAGCAGCGTCGAGGAACGCGGCTCTGCGGGCAGCCCTGGGACACCGCGAAGAGGAGCTGAGCCGGGCCACGGCGGCGCTGCGGGCACTGCGAGGAGAGCGCGACCGGCTGCAGCTCAAGGTGCGCGCCGTGGGCACGGCGAGGGAGGGGGCAATGCCCTGGGTCAGCCCCCAGGGCTCAGCCCCGTGCGTGGCGCAGGTCCGCGACTTGCGGGATGCTCTGTCCAGGCTGGAGGAGCCGGGGGGCTCCGGGAGTGACACCGCCGGGCTCGGCAGCCCCCCGGTGCACAGGGGACCCCAGGTGAGTGCACGGGGGGAGCCTGCCCGGTGCCGCACTCTGCCTGTCCCGGTGCCGGGTTCTGCCTGTCCTGGTGCCAGTCCCGGTGCCAGGTTCTGCCTGTCCCGGTGCCRGGTTCTGCCTGTCMCGGTGCCTGCCCCTGCCTGTCCCGGTGCCTGTCCCGGTGCCTGTCCCGGCCTCTGCCTGTCCCCTCTGCAGGACTTGCCCCAGTGCAGTGAGGATGCTCAGCCCCACAGCCCCCTCTCCCCCCAACCCTCGGAAGGTCCCAGCCAAGAGCAGGAGGAGCGGGTGCAGCAGCTACAGGGGTGAGTGTGTCCACCCCTCCTCACTGGTGGGAAAACCGAGGCACGGGCCGCGGTTAACGGTGGGGGCCATGTCCCTGACAAGGCTGCAAGAGGTGAACCGGGAGCTGGCGGCCGCGCTGCAGGACTGCAAGAGCTACACGGAGCGGCTCAGCATGGTGCTGGGGCAGCACGAGTCCTGCAGCACCGCGCTGCACCTGGCTCTGCGCTACAGGTGGGGACGCAGGGACATGGGGACACAGGGGACACAGCCCGCAGTGCCACACTGAGCCCCTCTCCCTGCAGCGAGCACTGTGGGGGGGCCTACGCCGCCCTCCTTGACCTGATGTGGGCAAAGGTGCGCCGGGAGGAGGATGGGGCCCAGGCGGGTGAGTGATAAGTGGGGGGCTGCAGGGTTGGGGGGATCTGGGGAGTTCATGGGGAGGATGGTGGGGGGATGTACTAGGGAATGTCGGGGGATGAAGAGGGGATGTGGGAGGGACGCAGCAGARATGCACAAGAGATGCTGGAGGGTGTCAGGAGGATGTTGGGGGGATGCAGGGGGAATGCAGGAAGGTATCGAGAGGGAATGCAGGGAGGTATTTAGGAGATGCAGGGAGATATTAAGGGGATGCACGGAAATTGTTGGGAGGATGCTGGGCAGATGCATGTGGTTATCAGGGGGATGCAGGATAGATGCTGGAGGACCCCAGTCCCCAGCACAGTCCCCATGGGTGTACACACTGAAGAGGGACATGACCACTGTGTGCTCCATGCCTAGGAGCCATGGTGCAGCAGAGCCCAGGGCATGGATGGGGGTCCAGCTCGATGCCAAAGGAGAGGCCACAGCTCCAGGGCCGAGCGGAGCCGGATGTGCAGGAGGAGAGTGGGCACAGCAGCTCCACCGCTCTGCAGAGGTACCAGGATGACAGCGAAGCATAATGCTGGGCTGTGCCCAGGGTGGCACCGTGTCCCCTGTACCCACCCCAACCTGCACCCTCATCCYGCAGCATCCCAGCACCATGCGGGATGGAGGAGGGGGCCCTGCGCGAGCACATCCGCCGGCTGCGCGAGGAGCAGGTGGCCGTGGAGGCTTCTCTGCAGGACCCCCCAGCACCCAGCAGCACCCATCACAGCGAGGAGACCCGGGCCCGTGCCGAGAGGGTGCTGCAGGAAGCCCGGGCCCAGCTGTCCGGCTGGAGACGGCCAGAGAAAGCGGAGCTGCTGCAGGAGCTGGCGATGATAAAGGTGGGACGTTGTGGGGCTGAGCATGGGTCTCTTCACGGCTCTCTGCAGAGAAGGCTGCGTGGAGACCTCAGAGCAGCTTCCTGTATCTGAAGGGGGCTACAAGGATACGGGAGAGGGACTGTAGTGATAGGGCAAGGGGTGATGGGTTTAAACTTAAACAGGGGAAGTTCAGGTTGGAGATAAGGCAGAAGTTCTTCCCTGTGAGGGTGGCGAGGCACTGGAACAGGGTGCCCAGAGAAGTGGAAAATGCTCCATCCCTGACAGTGTTCAAGGCCAGGTTGAGCAGGTTGGGTGACATGGTCTAGTGTAAGACATCCATGCCCATGGTAGGGGGTTGGAACTGGATGATCTTGAGGTCTTTTCCAACCCAGACCATTCCGTGATTCTATGATCTGAGCCATAGAGCTGGGAGAAGGGCAGGGGGTGATGCACAGCAGGAGGGAACGGAGCCGTGCCTCAGTTTCCCCATCCTGGTGATGATGCTGCTGCCCTGCCAGGAGGCCATGGCTGACTTGAAGATGCGGTTGCAGTTGGTGGAGAGGGAGAAGCGAGGTCTGGAGGTGCTGGCAGCTGCGCAGGGCCCGCGGGAGGCTGCGTTGCGCCTGGTGCTCCAGCACCTGCAGTGGGAGAAGGATGAGGGGTTCGACCACCCCCCCAGCAGCTCCAGCAGCAGCAAGGAGGTGAGGATTGCTCCCACTTGCCCATGGGGACCTTCCCCAGGGGCTGGAGGTCTCCCCAGGGATGGGACCCACATCCGGCTTCTTCAGGATGCTCAAAGTGGCCAGATGGGAGCAGCAGCTCCCCGGCACCCTCCCGGCCCGGCGAGGATGGGGGAAGAGCTGCTCCGTACACTGACCCGGTAAGATCCCTCCGTGTTCATACACGGAGCGCTGTGGCGCGCTCAGGGACATTCCAGACATGGGGATGTCCCCCAGGACGGAGGAGCTGCGCTCAAGGGCGCGGGCCCTGGTGCATACCCTGGAGGACAGCAGCGCATTCAGCCGCGCGCAGCAGGCACAGTGTGCCACCATCACCGCAGACTTCTTCCATGCTCACAGGTAGGCACGAGGCTCCTCCACCAGGCACGTTGGGTGCAACTTCTCCTCGTACACCCCTGAGTGCCTTCCTGCATGTCCTGCTGGCACATCACCCCCTGCTTGCTCCAGATCCCTTCTTGCACATCCACAGTGTGTGGTTCCTACCTCCACAATCCCTCCTTCCTGCCCCCCCTAAAAGCGCAGTCCCTTCTTGCCCCCACTAAAACCTCTGCCATATATTGCATATCCCCAATGGGTGGTCTTTCCCTGCACACCCCAAAAGCACAATCCCTCCCCGCACACCCCCAAATATGTGATCCCTTCTTGCACACCCCAAAAAGCACAGTCCCACCTTGCACATCCCTGATACCCAATCCCTTCCTGCGCTCACTCCAAAAGCACAGTCCCACTTTGCGCACCCCAAACCATGGTCCCATGSTGCACATCCAGTCCTTTGCACACCTTAGAAACATGGTCCCGCCTTGCACACCCCTAGCACATCATCTCCTCCTGTTCAMCCCAAGAGCTCTGTCCCTTCCTGCACACCCCAAACTCGGGTCCGCCAATCACAGCCCCCTCGGTACGGTGCTGAGCATGGTGCAGGTGCAGTGCGGTGGTGGTGCAGTGCTCGGCGGTGCCGAGTGCAGTGCTGAGCGCGGTGCAGTGCTCGGTGTGGTGCTGAGCGCCGTGAGATGCTCGGTGCGGTGCCTGGTGCGGCGCTGAGCGCGRTGTCCGGTGCAGCGCTCGGTGCGGTGCTGAGCGCGGTGCAAGTGGTCTGTGCGKTGCTGAGAGCGGCRCAGTGCCCGACGCGGTGCTGAGCGSGGTGCTGAGCGCGGTACCCGGTGCAGTGCTCGGTGCAGCGCTCGGCGCGGTGCGGGGCGGTGCGGAGTGCCCGGCGCGGTGCTGAGCGCGGTGCCGGTGCCCTCAGCGCGCTGGCCCTGGCGTACCGCGGCGCCCGGCGGAAGCAGGCGGCTCAGCTGCGGCGGCTGGAGGGGCAGGCAGGGGCCCTGCGCAGGCAGCACGCGCGGCAGACGCAGGCGCTCACCCGCAGGCTGCACAGCCTGGAGCAGGGCACGGCCGGCAGCGAGACCTGCATCTAGAGACCCCCGAGACCCCACCGTGCCGGCAGGACCCCGCTGTGTCCCCAGGGAGAATAAACCACCGATGCTCGTGGCTCCACTGCCCCCACCGTGGTGCAGGTTTTGGGGGGAGGGGGGTTGCGTTTGGAGGGGCTCGGGAAGCCGGACCCGGAGCTCGGCTCAACCACGGAACAAAGGGCCAACACACACCCACACACACACACACACCCCCGCTGTCTCCCGGCGCAGATGAAGCCATTTCGTTAGCCCTGATGTGGGATCAAAGGTGACGGCAGTGGCCGTGGCTGCGGGGCCATGCATATTCAGGAGGGAAGAGGAGCAGTGACCCCTCGCCGGGGGCATCCTCCCTGTGATGGGGGTGGGCAGCAGTGGGGTTGAATCCAGCAGCTGGAACCCTGGAACACTGAGGGCTTGGATAGCGGAGCTGGGCTGAGTGTGGGTCTCCAGTGGGCGGATGGGCAGGGGCACAGGCACAACGTGGGTGGAAGGGAAACTGAGGCACGGAGGTTTACATAGGCTCAAATGGGGCCTGCAGCTCCCCAGAGAGATCCTGCAGCAGAGTTCAAGGCTCTGGATCAATATCAAGAGCTGTGGGAATGGAGAGGGCTGAATGGCAGGGATGCAATAATGTGGAGATGKAGGGATGGAGGGATGSAGGGATGCAGGGATGCAGGATGGGGTTGCAATGACACGGCTGCAAGGTTATGGGCATGCAGGGCTGCAGGGTTCTGAGCATGCAGGGCTGCAGGTTTGTGGGCATGCAGGGCTGTAGGGCAGGGATGCAGTGATGGAGGTAGTGGGATACAGGGATGAAGAGATGTGGGGATGCAATGACACAGGGTGGAGGGAAGTGGGGATGCAGCTCACCCCTCCAAGCTGCCTGTGCCTCTGCCCCCATCACCTCACCACAGCACCCCTCCGACATGGGGACAGAGGCTGGTTAAAGAGCAATTCCCAGCATCCAAATCACTGAGTTGGGGGGGCTGCCTGTGCTGCCCCAGCCCCTGTCCCTGCTGCCCCCTCTCGTGCCTGGCTCCGTAGGGGGGTCCCGGTGGCGTGGAGGGGCTGACCCGCAGGTTGAAGGTCAGGGCTCTGCTCTCAGACCCCTTTTCAGATTCAAATGGGCTCCCGGGGGCTTTGTGCAGGGTCAGRCTCCGTGAGAGCCGCATGAAAGGGCCGGGGCAGCCGGAGTGGCCTCAGCGCTGGGTGCCAGGAGGAGGATGAGGCAGCTGGGACCCACTCGAGGGGTCCCCCCCGCTGACCCCAGGGCCTGACTGGGATCCCCAGGGGCACCGGTGGGGATGGGGTGATCCCAGCTGTGGATGGGGGTCCCAGTGCTGTCCTGCCTGCCAGGCTGCTGGCACAGCATGAGATGGCTTGGCACAGTGCAGCATGGCATGGCACAGCACAGCACGGTATGGTATGGTGCAGCATGGCACAGCAAAGCACGGTATGGTATGGTGCAGTATGGCACAGTGCAGCACAATGCAGCATGGCACAGCATGGCACAGCAAGGTGCAGGCCGGTGGGACCCCCCTGCTTTCCCCACTGTCACCCCAATGTGCACCCAGAAACCTGCAGCTCCCCTGGGAAGGCTCCACATAGCAGTTCATGACTCCACCAGTCCAGCCTGCTCCCTGCCTCAGTTTCCCCTCTGTCGTGGCTACAGTAACCCCCTGGCACCCCCCAGTAGCATGGCCCAGTGTGGGGCTGCCCCCCATCCCCTGGGATTGCGGGTCCGGGGGGGGCACAGTGGGGGAGGAAGGAGCGAYGGGATCAAGGAGGTGGGAGGGGATTCGTGTCCCCCAGGGAGTGAGCATCCAATGGGGCCTGGGGCGCGGGATCTGATATCCCGGGAATGCAGGGCAGGGAGCAGCCCTCGCGGGAGGGGCGGGGGGGGGGTCATGTCTCCCTTTGCCTCAGTGCAGGGCTGGGGGCAAACCTGCGGCACTGGGGGGGTGGTGGTAAAACCACCGCTCCATGGGAAGAGAGATCCCAGTGTGTGTGTGGTGACCCCACACGTGTGTGCACCCTGCTGCATGTTCCATGCACGTGCATGTGCACACGGTGGGTGGAGGTGTGTTTGCTGCATGGGTGCTCCCTGTGCTGTGCCRTGGGGCAGCTGTGGGGCGCAGGGCTGTGCCCAAGGATCCGAGGAGCGGTGGCACTGCTGCTGCTTGCCTCCCTTTGTCCTTCGCTGATGGCAGTGCAGCCGCAGTTGTGCCCTGAAAGGTCACCACATTCCAGGGTGGGACCATCGGGGACCCCCCGCCCATGAGGGGCCCTTCACCTCTCTGCAGGCTCCAGCGCAGCTCCTGCCTGCCCTCGGCACGTCCACATGTGCCCACGGCAGGAGCCGGCCTCAGGGATGAGGCACTGAGGAGCGTGGTTGGGCCTCGGCATCCTCCAGGGCACAGCGGAGACAGATCCTGCTCAGATCAGACGTGTGGGTTCTCATGGGGGCAGACAGATGGATGTGGTGGTGTCCATTTAACCCCCCCGGGAAGCTCCCACRAGGGGTTGGCAGACGGAATGGCTGCCCCACAGCCTGGATGACRGGAACCAGGATGCAGAAGAAATGGGGTCAGGGATGGTGGTGCTGGTATCTGGCTTTTTGGTGCTGCTGGCACCCAGCTCTCCATCGGCACAGCCATGAACCAGGCCCTGCCCTGGCACACTTTGGCAAGGGTTGCTCAGTCACCCTCCAGCCCAAAGGAGGATCATCACTGCCACCCATATCCCAACACCACAGCTGGCTCTGRCCCCGGAATCCTCATGGAGCCCCGTCGGCGCCTCCCCATCGCGCCAGACTCTTTCCCCGGGGCACCGGGGCGGCACGAAATGCACTGGCAGCTCCCGGGGSCCCTTTTGTGCAGCGGAGGCAGTGGAGCAGCGCGAGGAAGGAGGAATTCCTCCGGAGATCAAACGCCTTCTCCAACTGGACACCGACGTCAAAACAAGGCCGGTTCCCAGCGCGGGGCTGGAGCCATGCAGGGGAGAAGATCCAATTTCCTCCTTTGTTCCTGGATTATTATTTTTTGCAGGGGGCAGGAGGCGGGAGTGGGGCAGGGAAAGGGCCATAAATCACAGCCTGACACAAGAGAAAGGAGAAGCAGGGCTGGCTGCAGGTGGGGGTGAGCCCCCTGCCCAGAATGGAACCCACCCCCCCCCCCCTCCAGCCCAGCCCCTTCTCAGCCAGCTCTGGCTTCCTGACCACAGCAGCCGCGGTGGCATTGGCCCTTGCCAGGCATCTCGGTGTGGCTGCATTAGCAGGTACCTGTGGTGAGCAGAGATCCCTCCAGGCAGGAGGAAATGGAGGTTTATTTATGGCCAAAGGTGTAATCCATCCACCTCTGCTGCACCCCAGCTCCTCCAGCTCCCCTTTCATGGGGTTTTTTATACCCGTCCCGCTTCGCTTTGCCTTCCCCTTATCCCCAGTGGAGGTGCTGGCCCTGGTGCGTGGGTTGGGAATGCCAAGGATGGCACCATGAGGCACCACAAGGGTCCTGGCAGCTCTGATCAACATCAGCATCCTTGGGGTCCCCCCATGGGGATAGGCCTGCCCCAAGGGTACACCGGGGGGAATGGGACAGGGGTGCATGGGGACCCCATCTCTGCACTGTGCCTGCTGGACTTCACCCGCAAAGTGAAGGGGAACAGAGCGGTGCTGGAGCTACTGGGGCCACCACAGCATGGCCAGGAGGAGAGTTTGTCCCGCAGGTGAAAGGCGAAGGGAGGGTGATCCCACAGGGCTGCTCCCGGGTCAAACACCTTTCCCAAAGCTTGTTTCTTCGTTAACAATTAACGAAGCACCAGAACCCAGAGCCCGCGGGGCGGCCGTACGGGTCTGACCTGATGAACCGCATTACGAACAGGGCTGCAGCCACCCGGCCTCAGCCGTGGGGCCAGAGGGACCCTTGGTGCCACCGGAGCACCCCAAGGGCACAGCCCCTGCCCTCGTGCCCCCCACATGAGCCGTGGAGCTGCAGCCTCGTGCTACTGGCTGTAATTAAAGATCCCGTTGGGGCTGTTGGCAAGAGGATGGGATTCCCAATACTGGCGGCTTGGCCATGGGCCAGGCCTGGGAATCACTTCCCACCCACATCCCCCGATCCACAGCCCCCTGCGGCATCACACCATGTGGTGACACAGCCCCTTGTCCCCAAGGGCAGCCCTTGCCACACCGCTGCAGCTTAGAGGTCACTTGCTGTGGGGACCAAGGGCCGCAGCTGTAACCGCAGCCATAACTGCAGCCGGTTAGAGTGCCATGGCCCGGCACACCGGCGAGACAGCGAAGGGCCCTGCTCCCCAGAGGCCGTCGCAGGGGCCGCATCCAACCACCTCCGGTACCCAAACGGGCCCTTCCACCGCCCTGCCCGCACCCGGCACCGCAACCCAGGCCGCAGCCGGCTCCGCCACAGCCGGTACCACGGCCCACGGAGCCGCCCAGCCCCAGTCGTGCCCAGCCCCGGCTCCCGGCTGCGGTGCGGAGCGGTGCCCGCCCGGTCCCTGTGTGTTCCCCCCCCCCACGCGATGCGGCTGGGCGGGGGAGGGGGGCCGCCCGGTGCTGCGGGGCCGGGGCCGGGGCCGGGGCAGGACCCGGCGGGCGGCGAGCGGAAGGGGAGGAGGACGGGGAGGAGCATCCAGGGCGGCCACCGCGGCAGCGGCTGAACTTTGCTCTTTCGCGGGAGGCGGGGAGAGCCCCGGGGCTCGGCGGAGCGGGTCTCACCGGACCCAGACCGGGACCGGGCTGCATGTACCGGCGGCGGCGGCGGGGCCCATAGGGGCGAGGGCGGGCCGGGGCAGCGCCGCCTCCTTCTCCTCCTCCTTCCCTGCCGGTGCCGCGGAGCGGAGAAGCCACCGGGGGCGGGCAGCGGCGGCCCCCGCATGCGGCCGAGCCCTGGGGCTGCCGCCGCGCCCGGAGCCGCCGCGCCCCGCGGGGGGATGCGCCGCGCCGCGTCCCGCTCCCGCCGCCGCAAAGTTTCCGCGGGGCCCCCCCGTTAATGGTTGGGGGGGGGAAGGAAAGGAGGAAGCCCTGGAATAGAAGAAGAAGGGGGGGCGGAACAAAACCCCCTCCCTGAAAACCCCGAACCTGCCGCCACCCCCCAAAAAAAACTTGCTCAACTCGTTCCGGGAGGCGCTGGGCGCCGCGCACCGCTCCATGCGGCGGCGGGGCCGGCGCTGAGCCCTGGGGCCGCGGAGCCATGGCCATGGTGGCCGGCGGCTGGGGCGAGCCCAACGGCGGCGGCGGCGGCGGCGGGGAGGAGGCGGCGTCCCCGGCGGGCGGCGGCAGCGACGCGGAGCACGGCGAGGAGGAGCGGGCCGGGGCGCCGGTGGACTGCGTGGTGTGCGGGGACAAGTCCAGCGGGAAGCACTACGGGGTCTTCACCTGCGAGGGCTGCAAGAGCTTCTTCAAGCGCAGCATCCGCAGGAACCTCAGCTACACCTGCAGGTAGGGACGGCGGCGCCGGAGGAGGGATGCGGGGGGACCCCGGGCTGCCAGAGCCCTGGCAGAGTGGCAGCTTCCCGGTGCCCCCCGATGCGGCTTCCCAGTGGCCTTCGATGTGGCTCCGCGCTGGCCCCGGTGTGGCTCTGCACTGGCCCACAGTGCAGGCTCTATGCTGGTTCTGGTGYGGCTGCCTGGTGGCCCCGGTGCGGATCCCCAACGTGGCTCCGCAGTGGCCCTGCTGTGGAGCACGCACTGGCCCCGCTGCAGCACTAACAGGGGCCCCACTGCAGCCACAGAGTGGCTCCTGGTGCTCTGTACCTCACATAAGCACCGTTCTGCCCGGAGCATCCACAGTCCCGCGATGGATCCCTGAGGGGGACGAGTGCTCTGCCACAGCCGGTGTCCAGATCCTCAATGTTGCCTGGCTCTACTCTGGCCTTAACCACTGTTCAGGGTCATGGTTTGCTCCAGTCACGGCCACTCTACTGGGAGGAAGCACCGGTGCAGCACCGAGTGTCATTTAACTGGAGGTGTCAAGAGCGCAGTGTGCTGCGGACACTGAGCTGAGGAGAAGGGCTACAGCAGGTCAGGGCCCACCATCAGGGCCAGGATGTGACCCCTACAAAGTTTTGAGCTGCAAATAACTCCGGGGTTCCGGTTGGGCTCAGAATGAGCATYGGGCTGGCTGGCACTTGGTGGGGGACCACATCTCTGGGCTGGTTTTGGGGTGTATATAGGGCGGAAATGTGTATTTAGGGGCTCACCTGCCAGTCTGGATCCATATGCGAGCGTTTCCAGGGGTATTGGCTAAACCAGGGAGGGTGCTGTGAGGATGACATGGGAACCCACAGCCTGCTGGAAAGGGGGCACCCCACCTCTGCACCCCACTTTCTTCCCCCCTGAAGGGGTCTGGCTGCTTTGAGCTTCATCTGGTGGTGCTGAGATGCCTCAGGAAGGGAAAGGGCAGCGCTGCTGCTGCGGCAGAAGCCGGCTCGGAGCCGCCTTGCTCTCGTTTGGGCGGCCTAGATTCATCCTCCCCCGTGCACAGCACCTCCTCTCCCGGCAGCTCCCGGCACCGGCACCGCCGGGTCCTGGCTGACGTCAGCTTGAGCCACTCATGGCTGTGGAGTGGGGCCCTGGAACTGACAGTGTGGGGCAGGGGGCAGTTCTTACTGCCAGTTCTTACTGGTCCTCCCCATCGGATGCAGCGTGTGCAGATGCAGTGTGTGCATCACCCCTGGCCCTGCCTCAGTTTCCCCATCTGATCATCAGGATCCACCGAGTTCAGGACTAATGATGCGGAGATGGGGAATACACATGGCTCTTGAGAAATCCCACTGTCCTGGAACAAAGGAAAGGCTAATTTGGGGCTCCCTGCATGAGGGATGGGCTCTGTGTCCCAGATGCTGCTTAGGTGCAGGGCTGTTGGAGGGCCTTCACCTATGAGCATCCCAGATTTTATCGTGTCCTTGTCACCTTGGGCACCTACTTCAAATGTTTTGGGKTTTTTTTGCCTTCCTCTTTGTGCTGGGAAGTGATTTTGGTGCCATAGAGAAACGTTGGTTTTCCAAGTAGGGAGTAAAGTGTTGGAGGGGCCGGGAACAATGCTCCCCCGGCAGTGCTGGCATCTGCTTTGTTCACCGAGTCAAAAGCTGCATCAAGCCAAGATTGCTCTAATTTGAATATTAAAAGTGAGTTGGATTCAGTTTAGTTCTTGCACTAAATAATTACACGTTCTAATTACATAATTAGCACAGTATACGCCTTTTCTGTTCTCACCCCTTCGCAGGTTGGTGCAGCTTATCCGTGTGAAAACTTGGTT
Source organism: Aratinga solstitialis (assembly GCA_902168055.1). Taxonomy (NCBI): domain Eukaryota; kingdom Metazoa; phylum Chordata; class Aves; order Psittaciformes; family Psittacidae; genus Aratinga; species Aratinga solstitialis. The sequence continues at coordinate 119,324 of CABHOG010000087.1, read as the reverse complement.
GCGGGTGAGCTGCTGTGGGGAGCCGACATGGGTTTGTGGGGAGGGGGGTTTCCCGGTGCTGGGAATGTGCCCGAGGCCACAGYGAGGATCAGCCGGGTCCAATGCAGGCTTCGGCCGCGGTGCCGGCAGCTTTGCTTGCGGCCCTGSTGAAGATGTGAGCTGTCGGGGTGAGGAGCTATCGCTACTGCTTCACCGCTGGAATAACTTTCTATCAGCAACACGTTTTAGACTGCGCGAAGCGCAGCGGTGATGTTCGGGGTGAATTAATTCTGGTCGGAGCGCGGTGGGAATCCCTGCCTGGCTCGCCTCTGGAGTCGTGTAGGGATGAGGAGATTCATGTCAGGATTCCCAGGCAGAGCCTGAGCTGCTGCCGGACGCATCCCAGCCCTGTCTGAGCCTCCCTGGTGCTGCTTAAACAACCTTCATTTATTTCTGGATTCCTGATACTCCCCTTTCCCTCCCCAGGAAAAGGGATGTGGGATGTAAGTGCCCGGTGTCACTGGTGCCCCACTGCACCCCTCAGCCGTGTGAGAACCGTGGGGGCCAGCAGATGCTGGGCATCAGAGCTGGTGGGGCTTGGATGCTGGTGATGCTGTTCAGGAGCGGTGGTGGCTGGGTTGGTGGTGGCTGGTGCCACACTGCATGGTGCAGGGCTACCCAGTGCCTGCAGCTCCTTGCCCAGGCTTGCCCAGGCTGCAAGAGTGCTTGGTGAGACCCCACACTGGGTCTGATTGAGGCCAGACCTCATGGAGAACACAGGGCTGTACCACCACCGTGGCGGACCCCCGGGGGTCTCAGGCTCAGCACCCACCCGGTAGGAAATAGTTGGAATTCCTCACATGTTTGGTGGGGGGGTGGGGGGTGGGTGGGTGCTGCCCGGATACGGGAGCATCACTCCCCAGCACCCATCCCGAGGATGGGAGCCCCGGGGGTGTCTCCAGCTTCCCTGCAGCCCAGGGCAACGCTGGCAACACGCAAGGGCAGCCTCTGCCGTAGAAGCTCGCTGTTTCCATAGCATCTGCGAGCGCCCGTGGCACAACCACGGCCAATGCCGCGCTCGAGGGGAAGGGCTTTGTCCGGAGCTGGTGGGGGGAGGTGGGTGCAGGGACTCCCCCCACAGCAGCATCACATCGTTCCTCACTGGCACCTCCTCATCCTGGTCCTGGTCCTGCCCCCAGGTCCAACCGCGACTGCCAGATTGACCAGCACCACCGCAACCAATGCCAGTACTGCCGCCTGAAGAAGTGCTTCCGCGTGGGAATGAGGAAGGAAGGTAACGCCAGCGCCGCAGGGATGGGGAAGCTTCCCTAGGGCTCCCAGTGCTTGCTTTGCTCCCCCACTTCTCTGCAACCCCCATTAGCAGCAAACCCTCTCACGCACACACCCCCCGCCGATTGCCCCCTTTGTCTTTTCCCTCCTTGATTCCCAATCCCTGCGAGTAACACAGGTGGTGTTTGTTTGGAAAAGCCAGAGCTAATAAGGGGACACACTGGAGCCAGGACGGCCCAGGGCACAGTGGAGGTCCCACTGCAGCTGCACTGGTCCCCTGGCTGCTTCCTTGCTTCCCATCACCTCTGGGTGTGAACCCCAAATGCTACTGTAAAGGGGATGAAGCTTTTAGCCCCACTTCTCAAATCCCAGAGCAGGATGTGGCTGTGCCATGGCACGTATGGGGATGGAGAAGCTGGAGCCACAGCAGGGCTTGGCGCGGGCTCTGCTCATGGCAGGTGGCATTGATGTGAGGAGCAAAGAGGGAAGGATACTGGAAGCAGGACAGTAATTCCCTCCTTTCCAGAGGAGTGGAGATGGCATTATTGCCACTTAGCATGATTTAGAGCTCTCATTTAAGTGGCTCATGAACAGCCCATAAATTAATTACTAGGGACTGAGCAAATAGTGGGCGCTAATGGTGGGGGGAGGGAGCTGAGAAATGGCTCTCCCTGAATGCAATTATGGGGGGGAGTGCCCTGGGGTTAACGGCACTTCCAGGATGGATGTTTTAGTTGCACATAAATGATTGCCACCATGGGATGACCTTGGGTGGCAACTGCAGCTGGCACAGGGGGCCATGGTGCTGCTGGCACACCTGGTTTGGCATGGCACGACACGGAGGCCATGGCCAAGCTGTGGTGCTGGCACCCTGGGAGTAACTAACGAGTCACTGGGATGTTAAATGGATTAATGCGGGGGGAGCAGCGTGTGGCACACACCACCTCCCTCTCCCATAGAGCCTGAAAGCTGCCTCTTGTTCTTGGGGTGGATGAGAGGTCCATCTGTGATGCTGGAGGGTGGTGGGAGCATCCTGCATGCTTCCTGCATGGGGTAGAGGGATGCAGGCAGACGCCTCTTCTTCTTGTCCCCAGCCGTGCAGCGGGGCCGGATCCCCCCCAGCCACTCCAGCACCAGCCCCAACGCACTGCCCAGCGGGGAGTACTTCAATGGGCAGCCGGTGTCAGAGCTCATCTCACAGCTCCTGCGGGCTGAGCCCTACCCCGCCGCCCGCTATGGCTCGCAGTACGCGCAGCAGGGCAGCGTCATGGGCATCGACAACATCTGTGAGCTGGCCGCGCGCCTCCTCTTCAGCACGGTGGAATGGGCCCGGAACATTCCCTTCTTCCCAGAGCTGCCCGTCTCTGACCAAGTGGCGCTGCTGCGGCTGAGCTGGAGCGAGCTCTTTGTCCTCAATGCGGCGCAGTCGGCACTGCCGCTGCACATGGCCCCGCTGCTGGCTGCTGCCGGCTTCCACGCCTCCCCCATGTCGGCCGACCGCGTTGTCTCCTTCATGGACCAGATCCGCATCTTCCAGGATCAGGTGGAGAAGCTCAATCGGCTCCAGGTGGATTCGGCCGAGTACAGCTGCCTCAAAGCCATCGCGCTCTTCACGCCAGGTAGGTTGGAGCCACCGTCCCATGGTGAGCCCCCTCCCCCAGGGAGCATCTGCCCCCTATTTTCCTGGGATTTTGGGCTCCAGAGAATCATAGAATCCTAAAATGGTTTGGGTTGGAAGGGGCCTTAAAGCTCAGCCAGTTCCAACCCCCTGCCACAGGCAGGGACACCTTCCACTAGAGCAGCTTGCTCCAAGCGCTGTCCAACTTGGCCTTGTCCTCATGCCCTGGCACTTCTCCAGCATGGTTTGCAGCATCCCAGCTTGTCCATCCGGGTGCAGGGATGAGCTTTCCCAGGACGATGAGGATGAGAATGAGCCCTGCAGGAAAACAAATACCTCCCTATACACTGGGGGAGAATCTCGGGGAGCCCCATCCCTTGGTCCATCCATGCTTATCTTTGTGCCTGGTTCTTCCTGGTGGGAATGAGCCTGCAGCGACCCGTTGCAGCCAGAGGGGCCCAAGCCATGCTCTTGCACCATGCTGTATCCCCTGATGCAGTGAGGAGCAGTGGGGCAGGAGTGTGGCCATGGCAGCGGGTTGAGGAGAGGGACTCACCGTGGATATCAGCGGGGAGCTGCCATCACTGACCCTTCTCCATCCCACCCCTCCTGCAGATGCCTGTGGCCTGTCAGACCCGGCGCACGTGGAGAGCTTGCAGGAGAAGGCTCAGGTGGCCCTCACAGAGTATGTGCGGGCACAGTACCCATCGCAACCGCAGCGCTTTGGGCGGCTGCTGCTGCGGCTCCCAGCTCTCCGTGCCGTGCCGGCCGCACTCATCTCGCAGCTCTTCTTCATGAGGCTGGTGGGGAAGACGCCCATCGAAACACTAATCAGGGACATGCTGCTGTCTGGGAGCACCTTCAACTGGCCCTACGGGACAGGGCAGTAGGGGACAGACACCCCACAGCTGCACCCAGATTTCCTCCCATGCCCCGAGATGGTGCCGTCCCCCAGGAGCCCTGAACTGCGCTGGTCCCTGCACCACTCCCCCCAAAAGCAATGGGGTCACGGCGTTGTCCTCCTCAAGCTGAAGGTACTGGCCCTGCTGCTGCCATTGGACACTGAACTCTTCTGCACCCCATGAAGTGGAGCTCCCCAATGCCTTGGTCCCATCCCCCAGGGAGCTTGGAGGATCCCCAGGGCTGGTCCCTTGCTCTGCCACTGCATCAGAGCCCAGGGAAGGGGACACCATTCACTAGCTGCCCCTCCAAATCTGAATGTCAGATGGTGGGAGGCTTGGAGAGAAGATGCTGGGAGGTGGGACCAGCCAGACTGGAGCACAGAGGGTCCCCTGGTGACACAGAGCTGTCTGCTGTGGGACCCCCTTTGTGCCCTCCCCACCCTCCAGTGCTGGCAGTGATGGAAAAAGGGTCATTTTAAACCCCTTTAAGCCCTGCAACACATGCCCAGCCTCGAGGACTGAAACACTGAGCTTGGAGCAGCCCCATTTTGGGGGGTGGGCTTGTCTGGGCCTGGTGCAAATTCCACACCCGCCCACCCCCGGCACTTTCCACTGAAGCATCTTCACTGTTGGGGCATGGGGAAGGGTACACAGGAGGGGTTGGGGGTACAGTGGAGGAGAAGGGGGCACAGGGGTGGCTGATGGGGTCCAGGCACCATGCAGGGCTCATTCACTGCTGCTGCGCTTGGTGCTTTACCCCCCCTTTGGGCCACATCCAGCACCCACCACCATCCCCACACTGGGGGATATGGGAGACAGCAGCCCCCTCCCCACACTCTCTACATCCCTGGGCCTCATTATTACTTTCTAAGCCAAGTTTGGGGAGGAAAGGAGACACTGGGAGGGGACGAAAATGGGTGATGCTGCTGCAGGGGGGGGCTTTGTCCCCAGGGCTGAGCCACAGTGGAGGAAGGGACTTGTGGGGGCAGAGCCACCTTGGAAGGATGGAGATACCTCATGGCCTCTGATCCCATATGGTCCCATGGGTGCAGGATTAGAGGCCATGGTGGGGGTGTGTGTGTCCCCCCAGGACTCTGCTTCTCAGGAGCTGGAGGCAGGAGTAGCCGCAGGAGTTGTCGTTTAGATTGATTCACTGCAAATATAACCCTTGTTCAATGATACTTAACAAATGAAGTCAATAAAAGATGTTTCTTACAAGAGAGGGGCTGATTCTGCTGCGAGGCTGTAGTCCACCCTGGGGTGATGGGGGAGATGGAGCCCCCCCATACCAAAGGCACTCTAAGACACCTAAGATGGGATGAGATTTGGAAACACCAGGGCTTTGCAGGGGGCTTCCTCGGTGATGTTCAACACAGGATCCTTTGGGAAGAAAGGATCCCATTGGGGAAGATCAGGATCGGGGAAGCAGGAGCCAGCACAGAGGTTTGTACTTTGGTTTTGGGGGGGTGGGTTGGTGTTTCCCCTAACAGGGTGCTCCCCCCGCCAGCCCTGCTGCTGCCCCTTCCACTCCAGCACTGATCTAAAATCAATAGATACTATTTATTTAATATTAAAAAAGAGAATTACACAGTTTCAGCCAGTTCCTTATAAAAGATGATCCCTGCCTAAAGGGGGGGCTCAGGGAATGTGGGGTTGTTCCCCCCAGCAGCCCCACTGAGGGATGCTCAGCCTCATCCAGCACATCCCTGTGGGGCTGCAGCCACATTTGGTACCCAGACCCTGGTGCTGGCAGAGGCAGACGGGGGCTGCAAACCCTGCCCCCCCCCGACATATTTACAGCAGCAGGAGGGGACCCACAGCCTCAAAAGCACAAGAAGTGGGGGGAGCATGGAGGGGGCACTCCAGCAGCCCCAGCGCCCTTGGCATCAACATTATGGGGTGGCTTCAAATGGTGGCGCTGGGTTTTGTCAATAGAAACAAAGGTACAAAAGGCACCAAAACCCTTTGGGGGGTGGATGGGGAGCCCCTCGAGCCCATCCTGCCGTGGTGGTGCTGGGGGGGGCACAGGCTACCCCCGCACCTTGTCGTAGGCTTTCACCATCCGCTTGATGTGGAAGAGTTTGTTGCGGAGGGTTCTGGTCTCCAGCTTCTTGGCCTGGTAGTCAGGGCTCTGGAAGGCAGCACAGGAGCAGCTTCAGTGGTGGGGGACAGGGGAAGAGGGGGCACAGCTTCCACCTTCCTCACCTGCATAGCACCAACCCAGCCCCACAGAAACAGGGGAGAGCTTGGGAAGTTCTTCCCTAAGAGGGCTGTGGGACACTGGGATGGGTTGAATGGAGAAGCCGTGGCTGCCCCATCCCTGGCAGTGTTCAAGGCCAGGTTGGACACAGGGGCTTGGAGCAACCTGCTCTAGTGGAAGGTGTCCCTGTCGGTGTCAGGGGTTGGAGCTGGATGAGCTTTGAGGTCCCTTCCCACCCAAATCATTCCAGGATTCCATGTACTCACCCACTGTAGGTCCTTCAGCCTGTTGTACTCCTCTGCAACATCCTGTGAAAGGAACAGGCAGGAGGTGGGGGTTGCAACTGCCCAGCACAATGAGGGTGTTCCCACGGGAACAAGGACTTCCCTGCCGCATCCCTAATGCCCCAAAGTATCCCAAGGCCCCACAGCATCCACCCTCAATGCCCTGAAGCACCCCAAATGCTCCACAACATCCATCCCCAATGCTCTGAAATATCCCAGATACTCCACAGCATCTACCCTAGTGCCCGACAGCATCCTGAGACCCTGCAGCATCCCAGATGCTCCCCAGCATCCATCCCTTGCCTCCCACAGTGTCCCAACAACATCCCTGTGGCTCCCACAGACCTGATACTGGGGACTGTCTTCAGAGATGCTGTCGATCTCTTTGCTGAGCTGGTTGATGCGGTCACTGACGCTGTCCACCTCGGTGCGGAGCTGCCGGTAGCGCTTCAGATCTGTGTCAAACTCCTGCTTGTACCTCTGCCGGGTGCTGTCTGAGGTGATGGGCGGGTAGAGGCTGCAGAGAGGGGCAGGGTCAGGCCCTAAAGGGGGCAGTTCCGGATGTTGGGGTGCTCCACGGGGTCCTCCCCTACCTCTCCCACTGCTCCCGGTCCCCCTCATCGCCGGACTCCACGGCCGTGGTGTAGTCAGTCTCATACTGGGAGTCCTCCAGGTCAGGGTGGCGGCGGCGGCGGCGCCCACGGCGCGCGGGGGCTCTGCTGGGCTTCTCCTCCGGCACACTGGGGCTGAGCCCCTTGTCCGGCTGGTCACTGCAGGGGACACGGGGACATCAGCCAGTGCCCAGGCCAGGGAATGGCTTGGGATGGAAAGGATCTTAAGCTCATCCAGTTCCATGTCACCCAAGGCTCTGCCCAACCCTTGAGGGTCCCCCTGCACCCCAGAGCCCCCCATTCAGCTGCTCACCTGCGGGTGCTGTAGGTGCCAGGGGGGTACAACCTGTCCTGGGAGCTGTAGCTGTACGCAGGGGGGCTGTAGGGCGGCGCAGTGATGGGGCTCGTCGGCTTCTCCGAGTAGGCGAGCGTGGCGGTCTCGTCCTGCACGCTGGTCCTGTCCGCCACGTTCTTCACCTGCGGCAGGGAGAAGTGTCAGGATGGGATAGGGGGACACTTGGGACGTGGCACATGGAGACATYGGAATCCATCCCAGAAACCCCAGAGCAGCTGTGGCAGGGGGATAAGCAATGGCAATGGGGCGTCCCACACAGCTATGCAGAGCAAAAGTTGGGGGGCAAGGGATGGGGGAGCCCCACAGAGCATCATTTGGGAACGGGGAGGCTGCAGGAGAAGGGCCCACAGACCCCAGTGGGCAAAGCCACACACAGGGGAGTCCCACTGGGACGTGGTCACAGATGGACACCCAGCTCTGCAATCCCAGGGTGACCCCGCCAGGCTCTGCAGGGGGCTGCATTCCCACCTCATCCAGCATCACCTCCCCCAGGCCCCCCGCTGCTGCCCCAGCACAGCCAGGGCTCCTCAAGGAGGACATGGGGCATCCGTGTGTCCCTCCTCCCGCTTCCTTCCTGCCCTTTGTGGGTTGTTTGTGCCGGAAGCCGGTCCCTGCTCTGCCYGGGACAGTGGCCCTGGGGACGTCACCGCCAGCTCCATCCGGCAAAGCCGCTTCCTCCTGTGCTTCCCACTAACGAAGACACCGTTAACTGGGGGCCCTGTCCCCACTCTGCCTGATGGAGCCGGTGTGAAGACAGCCACGTCCCTGTGCCACAGCAGGACACGGCTCAAGCCTGCTCGAAGGTCACCCCTTTATCTCAGTCCCAACCACAAACAGGGAACAAGGTGTCCCAGGAGGGTTTCACACCCTGGCGCCTTCCCACTGCTGCATCCCCACGAGTGGGGATGTGCGACCGGTGGGATGGTGGCATTGGGCAGAGTGGGGACAATCCAAAGGGCAGGGGAGGGGGTGCTCGGGTCCTGCTCCCCCCGCCCCCCCGCGAGCCAGGAAATGCTTTGCAAGGGAGGGACTTGGGAGAAAAACAAATAAATCCGAACAAAAGGCATTTCTGCAGCATGAACAAGAAATGAGAGCTGCAGCAGGGGCAGGCGCAGGGACACGCACTGGGACGAGCGGCTCCGAGCTCAGCTCCAGCTCTGCTTTGAAATGTTGAGATAAACCTGGGGCTCCGGTGGGAAACCTAACGCCCGAGCATCCCCAGGTCACCCCAGGGATGGGATGGGGACAGGGCTTGGGCAGCACCCTGAGAGCTGTGCTCTGGGGTCTCCTTCCCTATGGATCCTGCAGCCTCCCTGCAGAGACATTGGCTCTGGGAGCTAGAGCAAGGACAGGATGGGGCATACCCCAGTACACAGTGGGGCCAGGCTGGAACCAGCACCTCCCCAGGGTCCCCCACCCAAGGAACACAGGCTTTAGAACACTAACAGCACTGGTTTGGGCACCGCAAAGCCCCAGCGTCCTCTGCAGCACAACCACATAGAGCAGAGTTAATCATTGCCGTGACTGAAACCAAAGGGTGCTGCAGGGCAGTGACTCGGGGCTGGTATCCTCAAGCACAGAGCGACAAAGGAACCCAGAGAGGGGCTTTGGACAAGGGGCTGTAGGGACAGAACAAGGGGAATGGCTTTAACCTGCCAGAGGGGAGAGCTCTTCCCTGTGAGGGTGCTGAGGCGCTGGCACAGGGTGCCCAGAGAAGCTGTGGGTGCCCCATCCCTGGCAGTGTTCAGGGGTTGGAGCTGGATGAGCTTTAAGGTCCCTTCCCACTCAAACCATCCCGTGATTCTATGACCCAGAGCCTCAGCACTGTGCTCCTGGCATCCTGCCCATCAGATCCCACCCTGTTTGTCTTTCAGGGAGTTTGAGTCCAGCTCAAAGCCTCGTTGTGCCAGTGGGGAATGGAACCAGCTGGCAAAAGACACAGCACCCAAACGGGGTGGCAGGGAGGGACCTGGTGAGCACCGAGCACAGCATCGCACCAGTAGCGATAACACCGTACCCGAAGCAAACACACCAGCACCGGGCACACAGAGACTCCTGTCACAAAGCCGTGTCCAGGCTGGGAACAGGGAATGGCATAGGCTCAGCACAGCCCCAGGATCCCCAACCCAACACTGCTCTGGGCACGTTCAGCCCCGCTGAGGAAGGGCAGGCAGGGAGGATGCTCATGTGGGGATACAGGGTACCCTACCCCAGGTACCCATCAGCATCCCCAGCCCACACTGGGACTCACCCACTCCTCCACATTGGGACCCTCCGGGACCACTGGCACCTTATCCCAGTAGATATTTTGCTTCCCGTACTTCCAGATCTTGCTCCGTGTCTTGTGAGCGAAGAAGCAGATGAGGCAGAGCAGGATGACAATGAGGAACCCGCAGAAGATGGCCACGGCCTGAACGGGTGCAGAGAAGGGGAGGGCTGTGAAGACCCTATCCCTGGGTCTTGAGTAGCCTGCACCTCCCTGTGCTGAGTGGGAATTGATCCCCTCATTCCAAAATCCTTCTSCTGTCGAATCCCCTCCATGGCGGAAGCAGAGGGGCAGAATCCCCCCTGTGCTGGGCAGCCAGGATAGAGCCCATCATGGGTTCAGGAGCTTTTGGCACCAGATTTGCCCATGGGAAGAGGACATGTTTGGGGCTCAGGTGCAGCAAGATCCCTGCCCTGATGGTTTTCCATGAGCCACATCCCTGGAGCTGCACCAGCACCAAGGCTGGGCGAGGACAAGTCAGGCCACACTTGGCCTTTGCATGGAGCAGGAGCAGTGCAGGCACCTCAGCTCCCCATGCTCAGGACGCAGGAATGTGGCACAGCCAGCCCGGCCAGATGGGAACCGGCAGCGCCAGTCCCAGCCCATGTGCCATGCAACATCCCTGCTGGCCCCAGCCGAAACCCAGGCTCAGGAGCTTGGTTTTGAGGGTTCATGCTGCCCCAGTGACCTTTTAGGGCTCCTGAGACAGGCCAGCAGCATCAGGGGTGCCTGGGGAGAGCTGGCACTGCTTGGCAGCCTGAGCCAGCACCCAGCCTTGCTCAAACACATTTACAACCGAGGAGGCCAAAGTACCAGACACCAGGTCTGTGTCAGGACAACAGCCCGTCCCTCCCCGAAACTCCCTGGTGGCAAAGCGCCAGGCTGGGGTCCAGTCCCAGCAGCTTCCCCCTGCCCTCTGCAGCCACCAAACCCACTAAAGACATCATGGGAACCCCCCGGCTGCACACCCATCCAAAGGGCAGGACTGTGGTCACCAATGCTCTCCCTGCCCTTGCTCAGCATCACGTTTGAAGCAGAGTAAGGAAGGAGGGGGGTCTGGCCAGAGCTGGGGGGTCCCTCCTCACCTCCTGGGGGTCCACGGTGCAGTAGTGGTAGAGGTACTGGTTCAGGTAGGTGCCGCTGCTGTAGATCTGGTTGCACATGGTAAGCAAGGGGTTGTAGTAGTAACTGCCGGTCATCTGCGCCTGTGGGCTGACGCCGACAACGTAGATGATGGAGGCGATGAGCATGAGGAAGGCCAGCACGGCGCAGGCCACGATCACCACCAGGTAGAAGCGGCGGGAGCGGGAGCTGCGGGATTTGCTGATGCTGGCCACAAAGAGCCCCAACTGTGCGAGGAAGCACAGCACGGCCATGGCGATCATGAAGCCGTTGGCTGTCCGCGGGTTGGTAACGCTGCCATAGTAGCTCCCGTAGCCGTAGCCATAGTTCAATCCGCTGCCGTAGTAGCCGGAGCCATAGAAGCCCCCCAGGCTGTTGCCATAGAGCCCCCCGTAGCCATAGCCATACTCCCAGGCCAGGGTGGAGGCCACGCAGGCGAAGATGGCGATGCAGAGCAGGATGACTACCACCTCCAGGATCCGCACCACGCTGGGCGGTGAGCTCCACTTGTAGAAGTGCTGCGGCACATCCTCCATGTAGTAGGAGCCCGGTGGGGGAGAGCGGGCACCAGTGCCGTTGCCGTAATCACCCGTGGGGGACCCGTAGCCCGTGGGGGGCCCGTAGCCCATGGGGGGGCTGTCGTAGGTCTTCATGCTTCAGAAGAACCTGGTGGGGAGAAGGAGCTGTGGGAGCTGGTTGTGCACCAGGGCAGCGCAAGGCAGGACTGACGGGTGTCTCTGCACACCCGATGGGGACTTTGGTCCCCGTCACCAGCCCAATGGCACTGTCAACACACACCTGTGCCCAGCACCACCAGAGTCAGTGCGGCTCGTGGGGAAACTGAGGTACGGGAGGACTGACTCAGCCAGCATCACCCAGCAGAGCTGCCCAGACACAGCCCAGCCCTGCTCCATGCACCAGCCCTGACCCCCCTCGACTCCCTGACCACCAGACCCCATCTGAATGAAGTGGATTGTTCCAGGTCTAATTAAACCAGAAAAGCTCTTACCCAAGGGCAGTGTTAACCCCGAGGCTCTCTCTGTAAGCAGATCCACTGGATTAAATAATAACAACAAGAAACACACATCAGCAGCACCTCAGCGAAAAGCAGCAAAGTGCTTTCAAAGATTTGGGGGGGGGGTTTCCCTTAAAATGGATGCAAAACACACCCCCCTCCCCCCCAGTGCAGAGACCCCCGACCCAGACACCCCATCATGGAGCACGAGAAACCTGAATCCCTGTGGGAAACCCAACCCCGACAGTGCAGGATGAGGCCCCTGGGTTAGGGGTGGGCTGGAGGGTGGCACCCACTGACCCACAGCAAGAATGGGCTTCCTGGGGCTCGGACAGCAGCTCCCCCAGCGCGGCTTCAGGGGGTCCCGGTTCTGCCCGCCCCGCCGCCCCGGGGACCCCCGCCCGAGCACAGGGCAGCAGCGAGGACCGCCCCCCCCCCCTCCGCAGGGTCTCAGGCTCCCGGAGCGGTAACGGGGACGCGGCGACCCGACGCACCCCCGGTGGCGGCGCGGAGGACACGGGTCCGGGAGTGCCTTCCCTGCTGCGGGGGCACCGGGCCCGACACCGACCCCCGGGAGGAGTCGCCGCCTCTCGCCTTCCATCCTCCGGGGCTGCGGGAGCCCCGGTACCGGTGGAGAGTTCTGTGATGTTTCAGGGGACGTCGATATCAGTGGGGACCCCGGTACCGTGGAGACCACGGCGTCGGTACTGCTAGGGATCCGCTGAGGACCCCGGTACCATCGGGGACACCGGTGCAGCTACTGGTGGGGCCCGCGGTCCCGGTGTGGAGCCCGGTGGGCACCGCGGTGCGCGCACGAGCGGCGGGGAAGAAAGGACCCTCCTCCCGCACACGGCCGGGAGCGAGGAGACCCTCTGTGCGCCCTCCGGTACCGCGAACCCGCTCGCCCCCCGCTGCCGCTCCCGGTGCCAGTACCGGGGCTCCCGTCGGACGCGGCACCACTCACCTGCCCGCGCCTCCGCCTCTTTGTTCACCTTAAAATGGCAGCCGGGAGCGGCGCCGGGCGCTGCGGGAGATCGGCCCCGGCCCGGCCCCGGTTTCCGCCTCCGGGGAGGGGTGCGAGGGGAGGGAGGGGGACAGAGCCCCAGGGGCCGCCCCCCGCTCCCGCCGCCGTTTCCCAGCGCCGCGGCCCCGCGGGAGGTTGATTAAAGTGCAAGGAGTGAAGTAAGGGGGAGCCCGAAATGGGGGTGCGGGGGGGAGCACCCCGGGTTGGGGCCCTCTGGGGGTCTGAGCTCTTCCCCCCTCCGTTGTTTGCTTGGGGACAGAAGGGTCCTATGAGAGCAGGGCAGGGGATGCACCAAGACCCCCCTGAAAACACCACTGTGCTTTATTAACCCAGTTCTACACACACACACACACCCAACCCCCCAAATCACACGGGGTGCAGCCAGGACCTGGATCCCACACAGGACCAGGCAGCACTCACCCGGTTCCTGGGGCTCCCTGAGTGCACAGGGCACCCAAAAGACCCCAAAAGCGGCAGCACGGGGAGCCCTGGATTCACCCTCAGTGCCCAGGTGGGTGCAATGGCAGTATCATCACCCTGTTCCCCGGCACCCAGCCCCTGCGCTCCCCCCCGGGATCCCGGGGCCGGTGCCATGGTGTCAGTGCGGAAGCTCAGAAGGTTCCAGCGCAGTCACGATCGTACTCCTGGATCCGCGCCTTGATGTGCGTCAGCTTCTGCTTCAGGTACTCACAGCGCTGCTGCTTGGCCAGGAAGGCCCAATCATGACGGATTGAGCTCAGCCAGGAGGAACCCAGCACCATGCCCTGGCACCAGGGTCCCGCCGTGCCCTGAGGACCCCCCCAAACAGTGGGGAATGGGGAGAAACACCATGGGGCTTGCAGGAAGAGATCATGAGCCCTTCCCCTGTTTACCTTCTTCCTCATGTACTCATGCAAGACATGGGCCATCCTGCTCCTATCCTGTGGGACAAAGACACATCCGGGAGCCCTGGGGGCTCGGCCCGATGGAGCGGGGCCCTAATGAGAAGTGAAGGGTGAGCTGAGAAGTGAGGAGTGAGCCGAGGAGTGAGGAATGAGAACCTCACCCCGGGCACAGCCAGAAATGCTCCTGCTCCTTCATTTCCCMGCAGTTCATTTTCCTTGGAGCACTGCTGGTGCAGGATCCTGCATGTCCACACATCCCCTCCAGCCCCCCCAACCCACTGTACCCCCCCAGATCATCCCCACCCTGCAGAGACGTCCCAACTCAACACACCCAATGGGCCCACTGTGCTGCTGGTGCCTTGCCAGTGCTGCCGGCCTCCAGCTCCCTGGGGAGCATGCTGCGGATCTCCCAGAGCAGATCCGTGTATTCCCACAGCTGATCCTGGAAGACGCCCTTGTAGCCTTCCCGCTGCCGGGAGCTCCAGATCACCGGATACCTTCTGCATGGCCATAAGTACAAGAGGCTCAGGGCATTKCAGGTCCCCAGGGTCCTGTGGCCATTTCCATCCCTACAGGAGTCACTTACACCACATAGTCTGGGAGAGCGTGTGGCCGAGGTGCCAGCCCGGGGGGGACGGAGCTGGCCCCTGGCTTCTCCCACCCCTTGGCAGAGGAGATGCTCTCTGTGGGTCTCCCTGATGCCACCACCTCATCCTTGAAGGTGACGCGCCGGGCGCAGGCTGCTGGCGGCTTTAGAACATCAGGGAGAGGGGTGAGGCTGACCGGCTGCTGTGGTGGGGGGCGCAGGGGAGGATCGCCTGCTGCTGTCCCCGCTCCCGGTGGTGGCGGGACTCCCCGGGACATCCCGGTGCTTCCCCATTTGGAGTGGCAGGAGGCTGAGGGCCGGGCAGAGCAGTGCCGGGAGGATGAGGATGATGAGCAGGACCCCCGCCAGGCAGGTGATGCTGGTGAGGTGGGGGCCATGGTGCAGCCCCCCGAGGGCGATGGTGCTAGCGTTTGCCACTGCCACTGCCAGGAACGGGAAGCACAGGAGTCTGTTGAGAGCCAGGAGTGTCCCCCAGCCCCAGTAGGATGGGGGGGAGCAGCCAGGTTGCCCCCAGCCCCCATGAACCCCCAGATRGGACTTGGTGCAGGTGAAGCCAAATGTCTCCAGCCCAGCCTCAGGGCTCCATACCCGGTTCCTCGGCCATTGGCTCCCAGCAGATTTGGGGTGCTGGGGGTCCCCTGTGCGTATCTGGCGGCTGCTTCTCTTCCCTTTGTCTGGGCTGAGACCCGCTGGAGGAGAGGCCCYGAGATGAGCAGGGATGGGAGCAAACCCCATGGCAAGACCACACAGATCGTGGTGTTACCAACCCTTTTTGTGTGCCTCAGTTTCCCCTGTGGGGCCATTTGCCTGGCCCCTGCTGCCCCTTCCCCATTGCTCACCAGGGACTTAAAAGTGGCCACTAAAGGGGAATGTCACCTCCCCTGCTGTGAGCTTCAGCCTGGAAACCCAGGGTGGGCAGAAGCAGGGATGTGCTGGAGCCCTTCTAGGTGGGGAACGGTCCCCCCCCCCCCCAAGGATGCCGTGGATGTGCCGGACCCATTCCAGGCAGACCCCGCTGTCGCTCCCAGGCTCCGTGTCCCCATGTCACCCCCTGCAGGACACCATGAAGCCGCCAGGCCCCCGCCGTTACCTGCCCGTCCCATGGTGGGATCCTGCCCCGGGGGTCACCGCGACGTCCCGCGGTGGCCTCGGCCCGGCAYCAGCGTTAAACATTAACAGCAACGCACCACCCCTGGCGCACCGCGGGGCTGGAACCGCCCCGGCTCCGGTACAGCCCCACCGGGGGCCGCTTCCTGCACCCACCTCCGCAGGGCCCCTGCACCAGGTTTGGCTTTGCACAGGGGGAGCCCGGGGACCCCAACACGGCCCCATCACCACTCCCCACCCGCTGCTATGAGCTCCCCACAACCTGCCCCACTGTAAGGTGGGGGGTGCAAGCTCCCCCGGTGACGTTTGGAGCCCCACATCAGT
This sequence comes from Aratinga solstitialis, assembly GCA_902168055.1. Lineage (NCBI taxonomy): Eukaryota > Metazoa > Chordata > Aves > Psittaciformes > Psittacidae > Aratinga > Aratinga solstitialis. The sequence goes on along the minus strand of CABHOG010000087.1, from coordinate 103,736 downwards.
CCCATCTCACCCTCCAAGGCTCCCAAAACGGGAACCCCTTTGCAGTGAGGGGGGGCTGCAGAGACCCACCCCCGTGCATGCCCCCCACCCTGGACCCTGTGTGTCCCCCCCCACTGTGAGCAGAGAGTGACGCATCCAGTTCAGCCTCCTTTAATGTGCACCTCAGCCCCCTCCCTCCCCGGGCCTCACAAAACTGAGGATGCCGGCTGGGGAGCGGGGGGGGGGGGGGGGGGGGGGGGGGGGGGGGGGGGGGGGGGGGGGGGGGGGGGGGGGGGGGGGCGTTTAGAGCCATGGGGGTCCTGGCCCACCCCAGTGCAAGGGGCCGGGCTCAATATTGCATCCAGGATCTCCCAGCACGGTACAGTGGTAGGTTCCATTGTGACCCCCCTCCCCTCCACCCCCCATTTTACAGATGGGGAAACTGAGGCACAGAGAGGGGATGTGACTTTGCAAAGGTCACTTTGTGGCAGAGCCAAGAACAGACACCCTCCCTCCCCCAAATCCTTCACCCCCAAGGTTCAGTCCTGCCCTCACCATGGGCTCAGCCTCCCCCTCCACGCAAGACCCCCGGTGTCCCCCACCCTGTCCCCAGCATCCACCCCCCCAAACCCAGAGGGGAAGCCCCCAGAACCCCCCAAAACACTCAGGGCTCCTGGTTTCACCCCCCCCCCCCCCCCCCCCCCCCCCCCCCCCCCCCCCCCCCCCCCCCCCCCCCCCCCCCCCCCCCCCCCCCCCCCCTTCCCCCCCCCCCCCCCCGCCTCTTACCTTCCCACCCCCCCAGCTCCTGCCCTCCCAGAGCAGCTCCATCCCTCCCTTGGCCTGCTCCTGCCCAGCCAGGGCTGCTCCTGTCCCCCCAGGGCTGCTCCATTCCCCCCCTGGCTGCTCCATCACCTCCCAGGGCTGCTCCTGACCCCCCAGAGCCGCTCCATCACCCCCACCAGCTGCTCCCCTCCCCTCCCCAGGATGCTCCATCACCCCTGGCACAGCAGCTCCTGCATCCCCCACCATCACCCCACCATACAAGCCCTCCTGGAGGCCAGGGCTCACTTCCCATCAGGCTGGGGCCGGGGAGGGCCATGGGATGGCCCAGGGAGGGTTTCCAGCCTCACACCAGCACAGTGAACGCAGGAAATTTATACAGGGCTTTACAGAACAAAGCTACTGAAATCAGCCACACGATGGCCAAGACATAAAGAGGGGCCCCGCTTGCGTGTGCGTGTCTCCTGCACCCCATCATCCGCTGTCCGAGGAGGTGGGGGGGGCGGTGGAGGGGGCACGGGGGGCCCGTGTTGGGGTGCAGGGGGCAGTGGCGGGGCAGAGCCGGGGGGCCCAGCTCCCCAGGAGCTCGCGCTGCTGCTGCCCCAGCGCCTGGCTCACCAGCGCCGGCAGCGCCCGCAGGCTCAGCCCCAGCGCCTCCAGTTTGCTCTCCAGGGCACCCAAGCGCTTCTCCAGGTCCTCGTGGCGCTCCTGCAGCTCTGAGACCATGTCGTACATGATGTTCTGGGTCTAAGGGGGGAATAGATGGGGGTGGCAGTAAGCACTGGGAACCCCCTCCCCAGCAGGGGGGTCCCTGCAGATTCCACCCCATCATCATCACTCACCTTTGCCAGGTCCACCAACGTGTTGGCCTGGTCGTTGAGCTTCCGCTGCTCCATCTTCACACTCCTCAATCTGCAGAGACACAGGGGGGCAGGGTTAAGGGCAGCGACACCCCCATAGAGCCCACACCCCCTGCAGAACCCCAACATGCAGCCCACGCCCCCCCCACAAGCACAGCCTCCATTGTCACCCCACACAAGCTGTGCTGCTGTGTGCCCCCCCCCCAATTATTTTGCAGCAAGGAGCCCATGCAGAGGAGGAGCAGCCAGAGGACAGGAGCAGCCCCGCAGGGTGAACTTACTTCTGAGCTCTGCAGGGACAGGGCAGAACAGAGACAAAACACAACAGCAGGTTTAATACCACCACGAAGAGCGCAGGGAGACAACAGCAGACGCAGCACCGGCCTCCCCGCAGTGTCCCCCCAAGCTGGGCACCCCTCAATCCCCCCCCACCAAAGCAGGAGGCACCCAGAGGCTCACAGCCCCCAGCTCTGCTCCCTGGTGAACAGACACATCAATCCCCAACCACCGGGTACCCCTGTGGTCACCCCAGCATCACCATCCACATCCCAAACCCCTTGGGAAAGCATCCCACAGCTGGGATGGGGACAAGGGACAACCTGGCTCCCAACCCCAGGATCCAGGGAAGGAAGTGCCTGGATCCGCTGGGAAAAATCTCCTGGTAGGAAGCAGGTAAAGGTTTGGCACTTACTGATGGATGGCTTGGAGGAACTTACGCTGGTGTTTCCGAACTTTGGCATGGTCGATCTTCTTCACCAGCTTGGTGTGTTTGTAGATGAGCCACGTTTCCCTGAGTACGTTGGCAGCAGCATTTTTCACCTAGAAGCAGGGGAGCACCAGTATCAGGGATGGAAGAAGGGGCTGGTCCCATGGTTGGTGGGGATGAGGAGTGGGTCTTACCCGCTTTGTTAGCTGCGTATCCATCATGAAGTTGTGCACATGTTTCTCTGCTTTGGTGAGCTCCAGCTTCCTGGCAACCACAGCGACCACCAGTGCCGTGCAGCCGGCACCCTGCGGGCACAGAGCCCCGTGGTGAGGGCAGGAGCAGGGGGCTCAGTGCTGTGTCCCCCCAGTCCCACTGCTGGTGCTCACCATGATGCCGGTGAGCAGACACACGCCCTTCCCGCAGTAGGTGTGTGGCACCATGTCCCCATAGCCGATGGAAAGGAAGGTGATGGAGATCAACCACATGGCCCCCAAGAAGTTGCTGGTCACCTCCTGCTTGTCRTGGTACCTGCCCAGGGCCGAACGCAGCCGCTGTCACTGCACGGGGCCGGTGCCACCACATGCCGCGCACTTTGCCCATCAGTGGCTGCAGCCAGGAGGGTCCCCAAGCTCCCAGCCATGCTCCTGGCACGCAGGGACACTGGGTATGGCCACCCAGGGGTGAGGACAGCCCCCAGAATGAGGATAACGGGGTGATGCGTGTGGAGCAGCAGCCCCCAGACCTGGATGGCAGCAACCTCCATCCTCTTGAAGCCCCCCCTGACCACGGGAACCCCGGCCACGGGACTATGACATGCGGGGAGCAGTGGGGAGCCAGAGGGGAGAATAGGGGATGAAGCAAATGGGAACAAGCCRGGGAGGGGGGGTTGGGCTGAAGCAAGCAGCGAGGCATTTAGGATTGCTGCACCGCTCCTTTGGGCTTGGAACCTCAGCTGGCCCCACAGGGCCACCAGCCCAAGGATGGCACCCCATGGTGTACCCCAGCCTGGGGCAGGGGAGCTGCGGTGCCTCCCACTCCTCTCCATCCTCTCCAGGAACACCTGAGACTCCTCTGTGCTTGTTAAGAAGGGGAAACACAAAGCAACAGCCAGAGCCACGAAAAAGCCCTTTGGAGACTCAGCTTAGAGACATGAAGGATCCAGCGGCTCCTCTGGCTCAGCTGTGCTCCTTGCTGGGGGTTCCCCCCTACTGGGGTCACCCCAGGACCCACAGCGACTCCTGCAGCAAACCCATCCTTCCGAGAGCACCCTGAGAGCTGGGGCAGCAGCACCCACGCTCCAGGCCCCCCAAACACTGCAATGGGACCCCCGGCTCATGCCCCCAGCACAGGGGGCACAGTAAGCAGCTGCTGAGGTTCCAAGCAGAAAAGGGCTCCAGCCCCTTTCACGCCCACGGCCTCTTTGCTCCCACCCAGGTCCTTGACACCCTCCCCCCCACGCTGGCTGCAGCTAATCCTAAACCCTGGGTAGCAGAAGCTGGGGGGGACGTCCCGTGCAGGACGCGCTCTCGGTCCCTGGGGTGACTCACAGTTTGTCCCTGCAAGCAGCAGAGTATCAGGGAGGGAAAACAAGAGCAGTTAATGCACATCCCGGGGGTGGAGCGGCCGAGAAGGGATGAGCACGGGCTGGGCACCGGCACAAGCATCCCGGCATCCTGGCAGGCACAGCTGAGGAGCACGGGCCACGTCCCATGTGAGACCCCCAGCTCCTCCTGATGCACCCCAGGGAGCTGGGGGGGGGGCTTGTGAGAGGGCTGGTGGTCCAGCCACCCTCTCCTTGCCTTGGTTTTGGCTTGGCAAAACCTCTGTTGCCACCACTTGAGATATGAGGGTCTCACTGGGGAGTTCTGCCCCTCTTCTCCAAGGGGATTCTTCTCTCCCGCCAGCCCAGCCAGGGTCTGCACCGTGTGTCCTCAGCTGCACCCCAGCCCTGTGCCCCGCACCAGAGAGCACCCCCCGCACCTCTCGCACACTCGGACTGTCCAGGCAGCGATGATCCAGGAGGAGATGCTGAAGACGAGGAGGACAGTGCCGGGGCAGATGGTCATGAGGGTCTTCATGACGAAGCGTGTGTTGAAGTTGATCTTGTTGAGGGCACCGATGCTGCGGGAGGAGGCRTCAGTGAAGAGCTTGCTGTGCAGCAGCATGACGCGCCCGATCAGGTACAGCCGCAAGAACATGGGGATGGAAAGGATGATGTCCACATCGGCGTCGGCCACCGAGGCAGCGTAGGTGAAGGCCAACCGTGCTGTCCAGGTAAAGAGGTACTGCCCGGGGATGGGGTGGATGGCACAGACGATCAGCTCCAGCGCGATGAAGAAGATGCGCTCGTAGGTCATGGCGATGCGCCAGTCATCGGCACCGTTATCCACCATGAAGAGCTGCAGGGAGGAACGAAAGGATGAGGGGGGACGGGTGCTAGGACCCCTGGGGTGGTGCAGCCCCAGTGAGCACACACTGATGGGAGCCTCTCACCTGGATCTCTCTGGCATGGTACATGACGATGAGCCCCAGGAGGATGATGGTCGAGAGGCTGATAAGGCATTTCAGTGCAAATGAGTACGAGGACTCCTAAGAGGAAGCAGGCACCATGAGCCTTGACGGACCGACCTGGGCTCCTACCATCCCCCCAGCGCTCCCACTACCTTGTTGTAGACCCCCCAGGACAGCTCCGTCTCTGTGACCATGACCACGATGCCAAACATCCCAAAGATGAGGGCGTAATCGCTGAGGCGCTTCCTCTTCTCGAAGAGGGCTCGCCGGTGCCCCAGCCTGTACCCGATATTCTGGTTCCTTCGGGGTCCCCGGCCCCTGTCCTCGGCCGCATCCTGCCCTGGGGACGCTGCCAGTTCGGGATCTGGAGCCCCGGGCTGCTCTGGGCTGGACACCACCACCTCGAGGCCGGGGGAACGGCGGGGTCGCAGCGGTTGGGTCTCGGTCTCCAGCGGGTGCAGGGTGTGTGTGGATGCGTTCAGGGGGCCCCGGGGCCGTGCCACCCCCCCATTGTATCGGCAGCTGCTCATGGCTCTAGCAGGGGGGGCACCGGGCGATCCCGCATGGCTCAGCGGCGCCGGGGCGACCTGCGGGACACGGCAACGGCGTCGGGTCCCCAGCACCGGCACCCTCACCCCGGGGCACGTGCTGCCCGCGTGCCGGCCCCGACGGACGCGCCCTGCCCGTGGGGACGGGTCCCACACCCGGGGACCGCAGCCGCCTCCCTCCGGCCGCTCCCCCCCCCGCGGTGGGCAGCGAGCGCAGGACGGGTCCTGCCGCGGGGCGCCCCGGGCTCGCCCCTACCCTCGGCCCCGCGGGACCGAGCYGCGCGCTTCCGCCGCGCGCCCGACTGCGGGGCTGCCGCTGGGGCTCTGCCCCCGGCCCCGCCCCCGCCCGGTACCTTCCGCCGCCGCCGCCGCAGCCCCGCTCGGTCCCGGGGGCGCGCGGCGGCGGAACCAGAGCGCTCGAGAGGGCGGGGCGGAAGCGGCGCGGGGGCAGCTCATTGGCGGGGACCATCCACGCCTCCCCGTGACGTAAGACACGCCCCGCCCCCCGCCCCGCCCCCCCGCCCCCCTCCMYKCSCYCCCCGCGCCCCCAGWCCCGCWCCCCCCCAGCACCCCCTCCAGCCCCACGTGACACCCGTAGCACACCCCCGTCACCCTCCCCCTCCCCCCAGCTCCATTGCCCTGGGCCCCTGCATCCGAAGCCCCTTATCCTCCCCCCATGCACCCCCCCGTGCACCCCCTCCATCCCCCCCATGCCATCCCCCGCATCCCCGCTACATCCCCTCAGTCCTCTTCCATGCACCCCCTCCCCCCCCCCCCCAATGCCGTAGCAGCTCCTGCACCCCCCCCGTACCTGCTTGGGCTCCCCCGGTCCAGCCGGGTGGGGCCTTGAGGCATCAGGGGGTGGAGGGTCGAGGCTTGGCACGGGGGGGGTCGGGGGGTCCTGGTGCCATGGACTGCCCTCCACACCTGGCCACAGAGCAGATGTGGTGTTAGGGGGTCCCCAAACACCCCCCAGGGGGTCACTGTGTCTCATGTCCCCACCGTGCACCCCCAGGCCCCACAGAGCCAGCGCAGCCCCTCCAGCACTGGGGGGTCCCACAGCAGCGAGCACAGACCCCGCAGCAGAAGGTGCTCCATTGCAGCCAGCACCGAGCCCAGCACTGCCAGCCCCAGTGACGTTATGTTGCACAAGCAGCCCCAGCGCACAACAGCCTGCACTGCTCAAAAGGCCCCGTTGCACGACGGGCTGTGTTGCACGAACAGCCCATTGCACACCGGGCTGCAGTGCATGAAAGGCCCCATCACGTGAACAGCCCCGTTGCACACCGGGCTGCGTTGCACAAACACCCCACTGCACACTGGGCTGCACCGGAGCGACAGCCCCGTTGCACAATGGGCCTCAACACCCCGGTGCAGGGCCCATGGTGGCACTGACAGCACCGGCAGCACTGGGCCTGGGGCTGGTCTCTGCATGGGGATCCAGGGGGTTCTGGCCTCTCCCCCGGTGCGGCTGCAGCTCCCGGGTCTCTGGTCTCCTGCTGCAGCCCATCCCGGTAACGTCCCTAACCTGGCATCGCTGCATCCCCCCACCTTGTCCTCGTCCCTCCAGGTACAGGGACACCGGAAAGGGGGTGCTGCCACCAGCATCCCCCATCCATAGGGACCCCTTCCCCATTCCCAATGGACGCGCTGCAGACGGGGAAGGTGTTTTCCTGCCCCTCGGGAGCAACGGCCGGGCCTCAGTGCCCGGCTGCTCCTGGTGCGCATCCGGCATTGCTGGCTCCCCTCCAGAGCCGGATCATTTTCTCTCCATTCTGCCAAATTTATCGTAGGAAAATGGGCTCCGATTTCCTTTTACTGTTCGGGTGGGGAATAAAACCCTACCTGGAGGGGGGGGGGGGKATGTGGTGTTCCAGGGCTCCAGCCCCAGGCCTCTTCAACACCGCAGCTCCAGAGCCGTGCCAGGGACCAGCACTCACCCCACGGCCTGGAAAACTTCTTGGCACCAGGAATGGGGCAGGTGAAGCCACCCCCGATGGGTGACAGTAAACATCTTGTGGTCATGTCACTAACAGCTCCTACTGGTGGCAATCCAAATGTGCCCTATTAAATCCTCCCCCTGTCAGGACATCCATACAAATGTTTCCAGCAGGATTCAGCACCCCGAGGGTTCATTCAAACTGTGAGGGCATGAGGGGGGCCTCTGCCCCTTGTCCCTTATCTGTGACCGGTAGCTGCATCCCCAGGGATGCACGGGTAGGATGCACAGCACAGGAGTTCCCCGTGTCACCCCCCCCCCCATCGCAGGGCCGGGTCCATGGTGGGTACCCCCGGCCTCAGCCATTGAATGCCCTTGAGCCACAGCCCTGAGTGTGGCTGCGCTCAGCAGCTCCCAGTGATGCGGCAGCCCCAGTGTCGCAGGGGGGCTCCTGTCACCCCACGGCAGCACTGGGACATGGTCTCACCTTCCCAGAGGGATGTGGGGGGGATCCTTGGGGACATGGGGGGATCCTGCCCTCAGATGTCACCGGCTTTAAAGAGAAGCTGGCTCTGGGATGGATGGGAACGGTGAGAAAAGGGGTGCTCAGGGGGACCCCGTCTGGGGCAGCCACACCTCACCCAGCACAGAGCAGTGACATGGATGGGGGGAACATAGTTTGACCCCACTATAATTGGGCTGCAGCAGCCCCCAGAGCCCTGGGGGTGGCTGTGCGGTGTCAGTGGGACCCCCGCCCACATGCCCCGCAGCACAGTGACAGTGCCTGGGAGCAACTGCAGAGGAGGAGGGTGCAGCTAAAAATAGAGGTGGGCAGCGAAAGGCTCCCGCTGGGGATTTATTTATCACCCGCTCGCTAATTCCTGCTTGGGAACTGCGGGCCTGGGCAGGGAGGGGCAGGAATCTGGGGGAGCAGTGGGTGCCATGGCCATGGAACGGCAACCATGCTGGGGGGAAGCAGGGACCGCCCCACACCATGGCACAGGGGCTCATGGCACAGCCCCGGGGCTCCCCGCTGCCAGCATGGGCTTTATGGGTGCACAAAGCGCATCAGAGCCCTCASAGCCCTTCCCTTGTCCCCCCAAACCTCTCGCAGTGGCCCCGGTTCCCGCTGCCACCAAGACCTGGCCATATGTCCCAGGCTGTGGAGCATCTGTTGGTGCCAGCAGGAGCCCCCGGCCCCCGCACACCTGCTGCCATGGGGCTGGATGAGGGGTGAGCACCATTGCTGCCCTCTGAGGGCAGGGCAATGAGGCTGACCACAGTTTGGGGACCATCTGAGCCCCTTTGGGCTGGCAGAGGCACCAGCATAAGGCCACTAAACTCCTAAAGAGACCAGGATAGCACAGCCAAGCCCTTGTCCCCATGGGACCCCTGGCTCACCAGCAGCCAGGGCAACCCCGTCCCTCCATGTCCACCACAGTGCATCAGGGTGGGTGCAAAGGGGCAGAGCCCTGTACCAGGGATGCCCAACACAGGATCTGGCCCATTCCCACCCATGGGGTTGTGGGGAGGGTCGATCTGTGGGTCCCATGGCACAAGGGGAGCTGCAAGGCATGGCACATGGGGACACCCAAAGCTCCYGTCCCCACACAGGGGAATCCCCGGCTTTTCCTGGGGTCTCCCGGCGATAAACCCTCCACAGAGCCCCACCGASACGCYGTGGGGCTGGATCGGGCCATGGGGGGATGGCAGCGGTAGCACCGGTGTCCCCAGGGCCTCCCCAGTCCCCTCTTAGCACAGGGGGAACCCCGTCCCCAGCCCTCCCACCTCAGGAGGGGACGGGCCATGGGGACACCCTACCTGCGCGCGTGCCTGCCGGGTGCTGTGCGGTGCGGAGYGGGGGGAGTCCAGGCTCCCCACGGCCCCCCTTTGGCTGCCACRGCATCGGCGGCCCCAGACAAAGCCCTGCGCAGGGTTCTCCTGCCGCCGCCCCCCACCGCCGCTCGGCTCCGGCAAAGGACAAAGCCGCTTCGCGTGGCTGCCCCCGCCGGGTCACCGCGGATCCCCCCCCGGGCAGCCAATTGGGGGACACGGGCGTCCCCGCGGTCCTCGCACCGCTATGGGGTAGGGGGGGCTCCTCTAAACCTCGCAGACCCCTGTGGAGAGCCCCACGACCGCCCTGCCAGGAGAGGGGTCCCCGCGGCCACCAACCCAGCGCAGGTACCCCAAGGTCACAGGGAAGGGCAGGAGGGCCCCACGCACCCACCGCCTCGACGGCTGCACCACAGCACATTGAGGCCACGAGAGCCCGATGGTGCCAGACCTTGCCAAGAGTCCTCAGCACCAACCCTGGGCTTGGCCTCGCCATGGCCTCAGGCCCCGCCAGTACCGGTGCCACACTGCGTGCCGGCGTCACGCCGGAAAGAGTGAGGAACAGGGGGCTCTGTGGTTGTGGTGGGTGCTGAGCTGGGTGCTGGCTCCCCYGGGCCTGTCCTTGGGGCCACGTCTCACCGGTGCTGTGCTGGCAGCCAAACCCTGTCACCAGGGAGCACCAAGAGCCCCCGTTCTCTCAACCGGTTCGGCCGTGCTCCCCTTCACAGCCTCATGGCTTCAATCTCTGCGGCCACACTGTCCCCAAGGACAAAGACTCCCAAATCCCTTGACTCCAGCAGCAGCGGATTGCCCAAAACAAAGGGTGTCCCCGCTCTGGGGACCCACACCCAGAGGAAGCCATCCCCAAGGTCTCCGCCAGTGCTGCCCACAAGGTTCCCACCGTTGCCATCGCTGGGGTTCCCCACCGCTGCCCCCTCCCCCAGGGTTCCCCCAGTTCTCCCCCGCCCGCCTGCTCACTTGCCGCGGCCCCGTGCTCTGGGGGGCGCCGGGACGAGCCGGGGTACCGGGTGAGGGCGGCGGGGACACGGTGGGGCCGCTGCCGCTGGAGCGCGGTGGCGATGGCAGCCGAGCTACGGCGCGTGTGGAAGCCGCGGCGCGGGGGGGGGGGGGGAAGAACCGGGGGTGCTTCCCCGCCCCACACCCCGCGCCCCCCCGCACAGCGGGCGCTGACCTTGAGGCCGCGGCGCCGGCGGAGGATGGGGGGGAGAACGGTATTTTTAGCCGGGTACTGTCACTCCCATCGTGTCCCCATTGTCGCCGCCGTGGGCTGCCCCAAACCGCCCCCCACCGGCTCCCCGGGAGCAGCTTTGGGGTGCTGAATGGGTCCTGCGTGGTCCCGCACCCCCAGAGCCGCGGGGTGCCCTAGGGGTCTCCTTCCCAAGGAGCCACAGTGCATCCTCCCCTGCCCCTCTGCATCCCCTCTGTGCCGGGGGGGGGGGGGGTTCCACACAAGCTGGGGGGTCCCCATGATCCAGGGAATCCCCAAGAATCAGGGGGATCCCCAGGAGTCGGGCGGATCCCCAGGAGGGAGAGGAGATCCCAGGAATCAGGGGGATCCTCGGGGGGGAATCCCCAAAAGTTAGGGGGTTCCCCAGCACCAGCAGGTCTTCAGGAGCTATGGCGAGGGGGTGTTCCAGAAGCTGGGGGGGATCCCCCGGAGCCTGGGAGGATGCCAAGAATCAGGAGGAACCTCAGGAGCTGGGGGGTTCCCAGGAGCTATGGGGGGGGGGKTTCCCCAAACAACCATTAACCCCCCCCATCCTAACGCACCCACCTGCAGACAGACCCCGGCCTCTGCTGCCCCCGGGCGCTGCCGCCGGTGACCATGGCCTGGCGTCGGTGGAGAGCCCGGTGCGCCGGGAGGTTCCGCCGGCGGCGCGGGATGAGCCGGGGGCCGGGGGCGCCTCGGGTCCCGCCTGGCCCCACGCGGCTGCTCCGTGCCTCGGTTTCCCCAGCGCGGGGAGTGCCGGGGCGGGCGCGGCGGCGCCGGTGCTGCTGTGGCTCTGCTCACCCCGCGCAGCCGCGCACGCCGGCAGCCCCGCTATTGTCTACAGCTAAATATAACCGCACCGGGCTCCCCCGCTGCCGCGGCTGCAAGCGCCCACAGCACCGCCACCGCCAGCGCCATCCACCCGCGGTGCCCCCGTCTGCACCCAAAGCAGCCCGCTGTGAGCGGGACCCAGCGCCCGCGGTGACACCGGGACCGTGCGCCCCCCATCCCGCGGCACCACGGTGGGGACCTGGGGTCCCCCTCCCGCCGGGCCCCGGCTCGATGTGCATCCGTCGCACGGCGGGTGGACGGGCAGCGGGGGGGCCCCCTGCCGCGGGCGGGGGGGGGTGCGCACAGCGGCCCCTGCACAGGGAGGGGCAGCTGAGGCGGTTGAGCTGTGCAGTGAACAAAGCACCGGGGGGGCACAAGGGGGTGTGAATAAAGGGGGTGTGCACGGGGGGTGCTTTGTGTAGGGGCGAGCACACGCGTGCGCGCGCACGTGCAGCTCCGTGYGTGCGTGCAGGGGTTGCACACGCAGCCTCGTGCCGGCTGCTGCAGTGCGCGGGGGGGGCGCGTGGTGCAGAGAGCGATTGTGCGCGGGGCCGCGGTGCGGGGATGCCCGGGGTGAGGGGGGGGGGTGTTCCCAGCACTGCGCTGCGGGGATCCCAGTGCCTCGTGACCGCCTCCCCCCACCCCGGAATCCCCGCCCCCGCAGCAGAGCAGCCCGTTGCCATGGCAGCAGGACTGCGGGGGGGAGGGGGGGGGAATCCCCGGAAGGGCAGGGCGGGGAATCCCTCCCCCCCTCCCACCGCTCCCCAGGCCCCCCCCCCCCCCCCCCCCCCCCCCCCCCCCCCCCCCCCCCCCCGGGAACTCCTTTGCTAAGGGGGTGCCCCTGCAGTGTCTGAGTTCGGGGGGGTGTGTGTGTGTGTGTGTGTGTGTGTTCCCTCCTTAACCCCTTCCTGCACCAGAAGATCCCCCAACACATTCCCTCTTTACAATGGGGGAGTGTGTCCTGACCTCCCCCATCAATGGATTCCCCCCATTCATCTCTTCTTTGCAACTAGCAAACCCCCAACCTGCACTGGAGAGGTTCCCCTTCCCCAGCAATGGGGGATCCCTTCCCTGCATTGGGGAGGGGCAGCCCCCCATTAATCCCCCCCCACCCAGCAAAGCAGGGGGGATCACTGCATCATGGGGTGGTCCCCTATGTCCCAGTGTGGGGGTTTCCTTCCCCAGGTGCTGCTATGGGGGCTCAGCCTTCAGCACCCCAAAGCAATGGGGGGGCCCTCTGTGCCGCAGCCCCCCCGGGGGAGTAGCACAGCGCTGCCGCAGTGCCAGGGAGGAGGAGGGGGAGGAGGAGGGGGGTGGGCTCTGCTGCACAAAGCCAGAGCTGCGCAGGAGCTGAAGGCCTCTGCACCATGGGGGTAGCAGGTGAGGGCAGGGAAGGGGTACCCCCGGACCCCCTCCCCCACAGTGAGGGGGAACACTGCAGCCTGGGGGGGGGTGTCAGGAGAAACATTCACGTGTGTCCTTGGTTCACCATTGAGGGGCTAGAGGGGGTGTTCACCTTCGTGACTGCAGCTGAGTCACACACACACACACCCTGCTGGGGGGACAGATGGACACGGGACAAAGGGGTTCCCTCACCCCAAATCATTAATCCAGGCAGGAATTTACTCCAGGAGGATTTTCAGCCACCATTTAGGGGAAGACTCCCCCCTCCCCCTGCTTTCCTCCAACAAGTTCAGAGGGTTGGGGCTTATTGTTTTTAATGGGGTTCAAACACAACAAACTCCTCACAGAACGAGGGTGGGGGGGAAGGGACACTGGGCACCTTCTTTCCTGCCTTTACCTGGGGGGGGACACACATACACCCTGGCCCAGCTGCCCCCTCCAGCAGCATGCAAGAGAGCCCCAAACCAGCCACTGCTGCTGCTGCTCAACCCACCAAAGTGCAAATGCTGCTGCTGCCTCCAAGGCTCCAGCATCTCTCAGGAGCAATCCTGTGCAGGAATAGGGGTCACCCACTGYTTGGGATGAGCCCTGGTGGTGCCACACCATGGGAAGGAATGCCAGTGGGATGCTGAGCCAGCCCTGGGGTTGGCATTCCCTGCTGATCCAAAGAGGTGAAGCACCAACTGCAATGGGCATGGGTTTAGGTCATAGGAAGGAGTTTCATTTCCAAAGGAGACCAGAAGAGATGTGAGAAGGGAAGAGAGGAAATCCCAGTGCTTGGTCATGGAGAGGGGCTCACCCATTTCTTCTCCTGGAGCATTGGCACAAGCACATTCATGCCCTTGGTGCAGCAGTGGCTGAGCCGACATTCCCAATATCCTTCCACAGGCTCCTGCTCAAGCCCAGGAGCAGTCAGGGGAAGCAGTGATGGGAGAGGCAGCAGCTTCCCTCCTGGAGGCAGCTTGTTTGTTGTGCAGGGTCACAGCCCCTCCAGGAGCTCCTGTCCCACCAGCAACATGTGAGGCTCAGGGCAAAGCCACCAGGGAGGTGACATAGGGAAGCGTGACACCAGTGTCCTGCAGAGATTGCGCTGTGCTGGGGGATTTCTCCTCTTCTTCCTTGAAGATGGAAGGTTATTTTTTCTCTTCCCCCATAACTCTTTGCTGATGGAGCTTCTGCTCCCGTTATGGTTCCTCCTCCCCATCTAACTCCAGTTGAGACTGAGAGGTGGCTGGCAACAGGTAATGCCAACAGCAATCCCAGTCTGGAATCARTGTGGGGACATCCCAGCACCCAAGATGACACAAGCAACAGTGGGCAGGTGCCTTCCTCATGGTGTTTGCAAGAAATACCCTGCAGAGGACGAGGATGCAGTGCAGCCATGGCAGAGTTGTTGGGGTGACGCAGTCTGGGTGAGGCCCAGCCTGGAAGTGGTTGCTAGGGGGTCCCCACCTTGGCAGACAGCAGCGCTGAGGCTGCACCCTGGCAGCACTAAAGGGCTGGAAGTGAGTTAGTAGCTTGTTTTTGTTGTAAGACAAGTGGCCTGGGGGACAGGAAGGTGGTAGTGGTGAGTCCTGGTAGTGCTGCACCAGCACGCCCAGGGGACAGGACAATGCAGTGTCCTGAGCCGTGGCCTCGTGCTTATCTTAAATCCAAGAACAGACAGAAACTGGGGGCAGGGAAAGGGAAACAAAAGGAGAGGAGGCTCCTCGTGTCTCCTGTTCTCCTGGAAGCAGAGCCCTGGGAGCTCCAGCCCATTGTCTGGGGGTGGGGGGGAGGTGGTTGCTCAGCTCTAGTTCTACTTTTGGCTGTTGTAAGCCTTGTGCCGCTGGTTCATGGGGTTTTCTGGAGACTTCATCCACTCTTTCTTGAGGAGCTGCTTGAGCTGGGACAGGCGCATGTTGGGGTTCTCCTGCTTCAGGCGCGGCAGGTTGAGCTCTTCGAAGGCGGTGAAGGCGGCTTTCATCCGGCGCTCCGGGTGCCGATCCAGGTCATTGGCAACGCTGCCAGGAGGGAATTCAGAGGGAGCCACACATCAGAGCCACCTCCAGCAGCACCACTAAACCCGTCAGCACAACCAGGCGCCTACAGAGTAACTCAGGTAATAAAGCAGGAAGCCCTGTGATACTCCTCCCACCCACTTCAAATACTCTCCACAGAACAACAGGCCAAGGGACAGGTCCTATTCTTGCCATTGAGATAGGAACTGACAATCAGAGCGTAAAGAGGAGCCAGTTCTGGGGGAGGATCTGCAAGGATTTCTCCAAAGGGAAGCAACACCTTCAAAGGAGAGCACTGCTGTGATACAGCCACGTACCTGAGGACAGCAATGGCATCTTCAATCGTTCTGGCCTCCACTGATCCTTCCTCCAGTACCCTTCTGTTGATGTTCTCTTCCAAGGGGACCTCCAAGTGAGTCTTCTCCTTCTCCACTGCATAGGGAGGGGGGGAAAGGGAGAGCTGTGAATGTCAAATCCAGCCTGTGCAACACCCTCATAAGGTTTTCCAAAGCATCCTGAGGAAACACAGGCAGAGCTCCATCTCAGTCCTCTGCAGCTCTGTTCCTCCACCTGAAGGTGACAGGTTTCTTCTTCCCCCCACGTGAATGTTAGACCCAGCAAAGCATGCAGCACACAACAGCTACAGGCAGCTCTTGCTTTCCAAACACCTTGTCCATCAACAAGGGCGAGTGAGGAAGTAAGAACCCCCTTCCCACTCCCAGCCCCCTGTGGCCATCAGGGCCTTTTTGTGGTAACACCAAACCTGTCTCTGCATTCTCCTTCTGCTGCTGGTCTTTCCTGATTGTCTCCTCAATCTGGGCCCTGGTGACTTTGCCTGGAGTGACCTGCTTGGGTGACTTCCCCTTCAGCTTTGAGTCTTCCTCCTCCAGCAGGCGCTGCAGCTCCTTCTTGCGCTCCAGCTGCTCCAGGCGCCGCTTCTCCCGCTCTTCCTGAAGGGAGAAAGGACCAGCTCACCTCCACCCTTACATCTCCATAGGGTGGAGGGATCCATCTTGCCCTTATAGGAGAAGGGCACCCTGCTAGAGCAGGAACAGGCATCTCACTTCTGTAGCTAATGCAACACTGGCCTCCTCCTGTCAGAGGGGATGTTGGCTGGTTCCCCCCAGTGAGACAGTGATAGCCTAGCCCTTTCGAATAATCATTCCCTGCCCTGTCTGGACCCACACACGGGCTCCTTGGGATGACAGGACTGTGAAACACAGTCCTGCTGACAATCACATTAACTTCTCCACTTTAAGAAGAGGTCAGAGGTTGAAAGTTCAGCAGTTGTTTGAGAAAAGCCAGTCAAGAGGCTGAATTCACCCTCAGGTCTGGCTCAGGACAAGCAGGGAGACCAAATCCAACAAGCAGTGCAGCTCCTGTGAGGATTTTCAAGTGCTCCACAAGGAGGTTAAGGGCCCCTTTGCCCTCCAAGGCCCAGGGAAGAGGCTGACAAGACCACACAACAAGCCCTTAAGGGCTTTCAGCACTTTGGCTTTGAGTTTTCTTCCTTCTCTTCCCTGCAGAAAGGAAAACAACAAGTGCAGTGTCACAGGCTTCGGAGCGCTTCCTACCTCAGTTAGTTACACGGATACTTAATTCTGGCTCTCATCCATTATTCACTGGGATGGCTCGAGGAACTGATGGAGCATTAATAGAATGGGTTTACTCAAAGGCAGCAAACCCAGCCCAGCAGTAACACAACCCGCTACCATCCATGTCCAAGGAGCAGGAGAGAATTATGCATGTTGGGGTAGGGCCCACTTGAGACACATGAACAAGGCTTGGCTTTGAGACTCTATGAAACAAGAGAACCCCCTAAGCTGCTCCACAGCTCAAGAGTTTAAAGCAAACCTCATAAAAAACAGAATCAAAGCCTACAGTTGCTGAATTAAATCACCCCCTCAGGCTGCTGCTGTTTGCATCAATGACCAGACCTTTCAAAGGGAAAGGAAGGAAAAGCTCACCCAGCAACCTGGGAGCAGCTGGGGCCAGGATGGGAAAAAAGCCTTTGGAGGGATGGAGCCTCTACTGCAAGTGGCAGTCTTCAAAGTCTTGGTCATTTGGTGCTCAGTGCCTTGAGCAACAGCACTGGGGTGTTATTTTCAAGTGCAAACTCACTTCTTTAAGCCACCAGGTCCAGCTTTCCCTGCTCAATGCTCTCCTGTGGGGCCTCTCCCTCTTCCAGCAAAGGCTGAGTTAACGAATGTCCTCAGGCTTCCAGATCAGGAGGGATTTTGGCCACTCCTGGAATAGGCAGGGTGTCATACGAAGAAGGGGAAGGCTGCCTTTAAAATGGATACACAGGGATATGCCCAAGCAAGAGCCACCAGGGTGCTTTGCCACCTCACTCAGCACAGCTCCAGCTCCAGACGGGATTTCGAGCTTGACCACCAGCCTCTGGTGGGCTCTTTTTAGGAAGAATGCAGAAAAGCTCCGCAACCTGGAGAGTTTAATGCGCCAAAAGCGAAGGAGGCACCCAGAACCCACTGAAGGTCCAGCAGGCAGATGGAATAAGCCATTTAATTAGATGTAAAGCACATGCAAGAGAAGCAGCACTGTGTATTCCAGGTACTGGTATCATGCCTGGAACACGGGCTGGTGCAAAAGTCCCAACTCTGAAGCTCAGGGGTGATGAACTATGTAACCCAGAGAAGGTGCTGGCAGGGTGAGCACAGCAAGGCTGCAGGTGTGGTTGTGGCCTTGAATAATTCAGTAGCCACATAAGGAGTGGATACAAGAGCACTRAGGACCTAAGGGAAGGAAGCAAACCAGTACAGAACAGGACTGTTATTTATAGCTAGAAAAGATTCTCTTTTACCCATTTATTATACCCAGGGACCTGTCTTCCGCTGTAGCCAGCTCAGCWTCATATGGCTCCTGCTGAGACACATCTGACAGAGCAGAGATTCCAGGACAATGCTCTGCTGCCATTTCCAAAGAGGACAGAGCCACTTAGCCAAAGGGAAAGAGGCACAAGTAGGGCACAGAGGCGTCCTCCTGCCCTGTGGGCTGGGGGGKAYCTCCGGTGACTCTTCTCCTCCAGGGTGAGCTATTCTCTGCTCTCTGCCATTTACACCCTAGTTGCTATTAGCAGGCAGTAAATAAGTTGGCACCAATCCTGAGGTGTCACAAGACCTGTAAAATCTACACACTCAGGTTTCCCCTGTGGTCTCTCACATCCAGCTCTGCTCTGCACCATCAGCAGGGCTTCAAAGCAGCAACTCTGAGACTCCTGCTCCCCAAGCCCAAAACCTCAAGTGCCTGAAGCTGTTAGCTTTGACGAGACTTCTCAGGTTGGGCAAAACCAAACTAATGCTTTATGCATCAGCTTAAAAGTCCTGATGAAAGAGAGGTTTGGATTTGTCCAAGTGGAACATAGCTATAAGAAAACTGGAAAGGATATGAATGATCTTCTGCTTCAACACTGCTGCACTTACAGCAGCAAAGGGGGAGATTCCTTTAGCTGGACACTTCTGTTCCCAAGGATTTATGTGTTGAAGTAGGAGTTTCCAGCCTTGCAGAGAACTGACAGGGCAACTCAGAAGAGCTTTAGCTAGGCAGAAAGAAAACAAGGTCCCACACATGTGGCTTTGAGACCAAGTGGTCAACTGAAGCAGAAGCACTGCTCATCAATGTGAGAGCCTGAGGAAGGCTGGAAAGCACTCTGCTCCTTAAAGGGCAGAAGGAAAAAGCAATGCACAAAGATGATTCAGTCAGAAAGTGAGTGTGGCATAACCAACCTGGAGCATGGCCAAATGCTCACCAGGCTCTCTGAGGCACTCCAGAGCTTTAAGATGAGATCAAACACACTTCTTCCACTGCCCACAGCAAGCACCCAAGGGATACTGAAACCTGAGGAAGTCAGCTCTGGGGTGTGAACTCTGCCCGGTGTCATCAGCTGTCTCTCACTACATCTCTGTCCCAAGTTACTCATTTAGCCATCAGAGTTCAGTATTTGGTACCTGGTACCACACAGACGTCCTCCAAAGAGGGGAGAACAGTCACTTGCCCTGTCTTGCATTTGATGTGAACAAGAGCTGCTGCTCACAGCTGAGTAATTCCACACTGAATCAGAGGAGAGGAGGGGGAGAGAAAGCCACCACTCACCCACCTGCACCACCACTAAGAGCTGCAGCCCCACAGCCTCTGAGCACAGCTACAGGGAATGAGAAGGGCAGAAACCACATACCAAGGGACTCTGCTCCCTCCTGCACTATCTGCACCCTTCCAGCACTACTTACCCTACACTTATAGAATCATAGAATAGTTAGGGTTGGAAAGGACCTCAAGATCATCCAGTTCCAACCCCCCTGCCAGGGGCAGGGACACCTCCCACTAAACCATGCCACCCAAGGCTATGTCCAACCAGGCCTTGAACACCGTCAGCGATGGAGCATTCACAACTTCCCTGGGCAACCCATTCCAGTGCCTCACCACCCTTACAGTAAAGAATTTCCTCCTTATATCCAATCTAAACTTCCCCTGTTTAAGTTTGAACCCGTTACCCACTTAACTGGAATCTTTCCCCAGATCCTGCACACACAAGGTCTTCTTGCTCCTGTATCACCCACACATTCTCCTTTCTCCATTCTCACTGAGTTTGGAAGGAGATTAGAAATCTGCCTGC
Source organism: Aratinga solstitialis (assembly GCA_902168055.1). Classification (NCBI taxonomy): domain Eukaryota; kingdom Metazoa; phylum Chordata; class Aves; order Psittaciformes; family Psittacidae; genus Aratinga; species Aratinga solstitialis. The sequence continues at coordinate 84,484 of CABHOG010000087.1, read as the reverse complement.
ATCCCAGCCAGTGAGATCTTCCCACATGTCCCCAAGGTCACAGAAAGGTCTGACTTCTCCAGCAGATGTAATGATTTGTCACCCTTCCAAGCAGCTTCCCCAGAACACACACATGAACCAGTGGCTGTTCCACCACCAGACACACTTTAGGTGTCTCTTCGCACAGAGAAAACCCTGCTGGGATCAGGCTGCTGAGGAGCATGGTGCTGAGCTGGAGGATCTGACCCTTCGCAGGAGGAGTGGGAAGGGCCAGGAAGGATGAAAACACCCAAGTGCTGAAAGAAAAGCAGTTACCCAGGTTAAAATTCAGCAAGATGTAGATCCTGTGCTTTCCAGCTGGAGCTCTGCAGGGAAGGTGCCAGAGGAGGAATCACACATCACAGAGCTCAGATGTTCCTTTATGCACCACAGAGCCAGCAAATGAGCATCATCCCCTGGTAGCAGGGCTCAGCTCTGGAGGCTGCTCTCAGAGCAGCAGGGTGGTGGTGTTTAAAGAGACCCCAAATGCAGGGTTTGGCTTCAGCACATCCCAAAGGCTTCCAGCCCCTCCTGCCCGTTGGCAGTGCAGGAATCTGGTGGGCGCCGTTAGCGTGTTACCGCCATCGCCCGGAGAGTGGGGGAAGAGCTGAAAGAGGTGGGAAGAGCTGATGGGAGCATCCTCCTCCACATAGCACCATCCCTTCCCCGGGGGCGGTAGCTGAGCCCCTGCTGCAGCACATGGCAAGCAGCACTACTCCCAAGCCAGCACCACCTGCAAAGCAGATACTCCTCCAGGGAAGCCTGACTCCTGTGAACAGTTTGGTTTCTACCCTCTCTAGGATGGGGATGGAAAATCATTTACAATCCACATCCTGTCCCAGCAATGGGGCACAGGTGGCTTCTTCCATTCTCCACGGAGATATTCCAGCTGGATGGAACTGGAGAAGCAGCTGAGGAAGACACATCATTCGTGTGTTGGCTACTTACTCAGCCACCCAAAGGCCCAGCTTAGGCAGGAAGAGCTCCCGTGCAGGTGCAATCGACATGGAGCCTTTCTGGCAGGAGAACTTCCTGTATCCAAGCAGAGAATTCCACTGCTGTGAGGGATTCGTGGGAAGCCAACACACTAACCAAGTGCTCAGGTGAAATTCGGACATAAGAGACCACGTCTCTGCTGATGCAGGGAGAGGGATGGATGATGTCCTGAGTGCAAACTGCCTCACTGGCTTCTCTAAAGCCCAGTCTGGGATGGAGCCTGGTTTTCCAGTTAGCAATTCCAGGCCCTGACACAGGCCCCCTCTCCAGCCTAAACACTCCTGCATGGCAGGAGGCTGCTTGGGAAGCCCAGTCACTGTTGGACAAGTCTTAAGGAGAGCAATAAGAAGTCCTTGTTCCAGGAAGTAATTAGGCAGCATTCCAGGAYTGGGATGGGGAACAGAACACAGGACTCTGAATGCCAAGACACACATTAGGGGTGAACTCACAGGGTCACAGGGACACGCTGGCCTCCTGCTGCCCAGCCAGTGTGTTTGTACCAACACTGCCACAGTTCAGAGGAGCACAAACCCAGTAACCACCAAAACCCCATTTATGTGGTCAGTAGAAGCCCTGTCTGCATAAGGGGAAAGGAATCACTTCATTAAGAGGCAGCAAAGTCATCACCAAYAGTTGTTTCCACCCAACCAGAAGGTAGGTTTATCTAACACTGTTGCATGACAACATTAAACCCCAAAGAAGTCAGGAAAGAACATGGAAGTGTTCTGTTATTGAGCTTGCAGGCTAACAGGGGGAGCAAGCTGGTAAGAGCAAATTGGAGAGAACCCGTTAAGAGAGATGTGTCCTGATGCAACACCAAGTGAGGGGGGAGAACAAAAAGCTTTGGAACCCTTAACCCTGCTGATTTCTTCTTCCTTCTAGAAGAATCAAAGACCAGTTAAGAAAGAAAAAGAAAACCAAGCTAAAGAACTGCTTGGTCAAGAATCAAACCCCCAGCAGAGTTCCTGATCTTTTCCTGAGTTAAATTTTAAGTCATTCCAACAATAAAGCTTTTCCTGCCTCCCTTGGGAAGCTCTAAGATCCATCACGTTTTGGAATTACACAGCAGAGCTTACACTTACTCCCACACTTGGCTTGTTTTAGCTCCCAGAGGAGCCACTAGTTTCAGCTCTTCTACCCAAAACTAAGCTGAGGACAATAGGTGGGGACAGCAGAGGAGAAGCAACCCGTCCTAAGCAAGCCTGGAGCTCTCCTTCTCCTTGCCCAGCCATTCACCTTCCTCTGTTCCTTCCTCATCACGTGTTTGTCTTCATCCTTCCAGTAGGCATCTTCCAGCTCCTGCTGCCGTCTGGCATCGGCTGCTGCCTTTGCCTCAGCCTTCCTCGCACGGGCAGCAGCCGACTTGGTGTTTTCGCCTTGGAACTTCTTGGGCATCACTCAAGGTGATCTGCAGAGGAAAGCAAAGGGTTCAGATCCTTCCTGTATAGAGGATCTCACGTTCATTGTCACCCTGGGAAGCAGGATCTGCTGGAGGTCACCAGGAAAACCCTTTATTGCCTCACACTGCTTGGAGATCCTGGGCAATCTCCCAGCTCATCCAGGAGAGATTCCGCTCACCCCATCCCACATCCTCAGCAGGGAACAGCCCCTCTGCGCCCCACCCTCTGCCTGACTGCACACACGCAGCCCCMCGGCCCTGCTTCACAGTCACCTCCCCTGGGTCATCCAGGGAGGAAGAGTCCGACAGGAGCCTCACAGTCACCAAGAAAGGCCCTTCCCAGGACACTGCCCGTGCAGACACTGCGCTCTGGATCCTAAATCTTCACGTTCAACGGCAAACCGGACCTGCTAAACAAGCAGCGCCAGGGGAGGGCTCCAGGCAGGGCTGGCGGCTCCAGCCTCACGCTCTTAACAGCCCGGCCCGGATCAAACCCCTTCTCCCCCGGCTCCCGCTCCGGCCCCTGCGGAGGGGCACAGGGCCGCCGCACCCGCACCCCACTGCCCACTGCCCACCCCCTCGGCTGCCTCCGCTCGGGACACGAAACCCTCCCCCGCCCCCCGGAGCCGCGGCCCTCCCGCTCAGCGCTCGCCCCCGCCTCTCCTCTCCCGCATCGCTCCGCCGCCCCCGGCCCCGCCCCCCACACCCCGAGGCCCAACGCCGCCGCCCGGGACCCCCCCTACCCGGGCCTCGCCGCTGCGGCCGTCGCGCCTGTGGGACGTCACCGCCGCGCGCTGCCGCTCCCGCGGGGGGGGGAGGGGCGGGGCGGGGAGGGCGGCTCCGTTGTGGGGGGGCGCAGCCCGCCGCCTCCGCCATCTTTGCTGAGGGCGCCGTCCGTTCTGGACAACGCCGGCGGCCAAGGCCGGGGGGGGGCAAGGCCGGGGGGATCAGGGCCCGGGGGGGGGCAGGGCCCGGGGGGGGGCAAGGCCCGGGGGGATCAGGGCCCGGGGGGATCAGGGCCCGGGGGGGGCAGGGCCCGGGGGGGGGCAGGGCCCGGGGGGGGGCAGGGCCCGGGGGGGGCAGGGCCCACAGCCCGGCGGGAGGGCGGGGACACAGCCTGCGCGCGACCGCCGCCTGCCCTGCCCGGCACAAAGATGGCGCCGCGCTCCGAGCGGCTCCTGAGGAGGCGGTGGGCGGGGCTTGGCGGGGCGGGGCCAATTGTGATCAGCGTGGGGCGGGGCTTAGCAGAGCAGAGCCCGCCCCCCACTGCTCCCATTGCCTCATATTGCCCTTATTGCCCCCCACTGCTCCCATTGCCCCCCATTGCCTCATATTGCCCTTATTGCCCCCACTGCTCCCATTGTCCCCCCATTCCCAAAGAGACAGCAGCTGCCCCCTGGTCTCCTGCAGCCCCCCAAGGAAGGGCTCCTCTGGAAGCAGCTCTTCCTTTATTGGACACTCCATCCTGTGTCCTCCTACCCCGGTGACCCCCCTGCCCCACGCCCTACACGTGGGTCTCCTGCAGCAGGAGGTCAGTGGCGGTGCTGGGCTCGGGARGGCCCCGGCGGGTGCTGGCATCCCCCTCCACTCGTGCCCGGGGAGCTTCAGCCTTGCCCAGGGGCTCTTCCCCGGGGGGCTTCTGGCCCGTGGGGGCCACTGAGGACGTCTGCTTCGTGATGTCCCACCAGAGCACGCCTGGGGGCAGCCGCGTCCTCTTGCTTGGCCCTGCAGGAAGGGAGGTGCCATGGGGAGGGGCTGTGAGGGGCAGGACACACGGACCCCCCCCGCGGTGCTGGGTGACGTCCCTGCCTGGCCACCAGCCTCACCTGACAGGGAGCTGAGCAGGACCCCGGCCACCACTGTGCTGAGGGTCCCCAGCGCCCCATAGTACAGGTAGGAGATGGCGTAGAAGTCACCCACGATGGCTGGGCTGCGGGGGGATGGCAGGGGCAGCCGTGTGACTTCACAGAGGACAGGGACGGGAATGTGACGTCACAAGGACCAACACGGTGTGATGTCACAGCGAACAGGGACAGGAGCGTGACGTCACAGTGAGCATGTAAAGTGGCTTGACGTCACAGGGAGGAGGAAGGAACAGGGCACAATGTGACATCACAGGGAACCTCCCCCCGAGCCCCTCCCTCACCGTGCTGGCGCCGGGGGCTCCTCGGGGGGGAGCAGCGGTCCCAGCAGCGAGGTGCCGTTGGCGCCGGCAGTGTGGTTGTAGAGGGGGCAGAGGGCTCCGGAGGCCGGCAGCACCCCCATGGTCGCAGCACTGGGGGGGTACAGGGTGCCCCCCACGGCCACCCACAAAGAGAAGGCCAGGCCAACGGCCAGGCCCCCCAGCACGCCCTGTGCAGAGCAGTGGGGTCTGCACTGCCCGGGGGGGGCAGCGGGACCCACCGAACACCCCAACCAACACCACCTCCCCCCCCCCGCAAGACTCACGGCTGTAGAGCACATGGGCAGGAACATGCCCAGGATGAAGACACCCAGCAGCGGGCYGCTGATCACCCCCATGACGGTGAAGGAGCCCTGGAAGGGGGGTGAGAGCAAGGCCCCACTGCCCTGGCTGGAGGGTGGTGAGGGGGAGGAGAAGTAGGAGGACGATGATGACGAAGCAGAGAAGGAGAAAGAGGAAGAGGAAAAGGAGGAGAAGGAGAAGAGGAGCGTGACGTCAAAAAAGCGGTGTGACTTCACAGGGAACAAAGCAGTAATGTCACACAGAAGGAGGACAAAGAGGAGGAAAAGGAGGAAGAGGAGGAAGAAGAGGAGGAGGGGGAAAATGAGGAGAAGAAGCAGGTGAAGAATGAGGAGGAGAAGGAGAAAGAGGAAAAGGAAGAGGAGAAGAAAGAGGAAGAGGAGAAGGAGAAGGAGAATGAGGAGGGTGAGAAGAAGGAGGAGGAAGAGGAAGAAAAGGAGAAGGAAGATGATGGGGAGGAGGACAAGGAGGAGGAGGAGGGCGCTTGGCTGTGCCCCAGGTCCCAGCTGGCTTCAGGGCTCTCGGGCAGCCGGTGGCGTGTGACCAGGGCAGGGGGGGTCTTGGCTGGATGTGGTTCTGCTCCGTGGGGCTCACCTGCAGCACACCCCCACCCAGCAGTGAGGCCAGAGCAGCCACCGTGATGCACGAGGTGCCGTAGATGAGCGCTGTGGGGAGAGGGGGCGGCTCATCACCGCTGGCACGCACAGCATGGCATGACATGGTGTGGCATGGGACAGCATGGCATTACACAGCATGACATGGTATGGAATGGCACAGCATGGCATTGCACAGCATGGCACCGTGGCGTGGCACCATGGTATAGCACAAACCAGTGCAATGCAGTACAGGACAGGGGTAGCATGGCATGACAGTGCAGAATGACATGGCACGGCACAGCACAGCTCAGGGCAGCGCAGCATGGCATGCCACGGGATGAGGTAGCGTGGCACCATGATGTACTCCATGGTATGGCACGAAGCAGTGCGGTGCAGCGCAGGACAGGGGTGGCACAGCTCGGCACCACTCACACAGCCCCTTGGAGATCAGGGTCAGCCGCCGTGGTGCCAGCGCAGGCAGCCTGGGCTTGACGAGGTCCTCAACGGTGACGGCAGCCATGGCGTTGATGCTGGTGGAGGCCGTGCTGTGGTGCAGACAGAGCTCAGCCCCGGCAGCCAGTGAGAGCCCCTTCCCACAGGCAGCTTTGGGGTCCCCTTGGGGCGAGGGGTGCCCCATCCTCACCTCAGAGTCCCGCTGTATGCACAGGCCAGGAACAGCCCCGGCACCCCTGGGGATGTCTTGAAGATGTCAAGCACCAGGTAGGGCATGTACTATGGGGGGAGAGGTTGCACTGGGGAGGCAGTCCCTTCCACCCAGTCCCTGGTTCGTCCCTTTCACCCTTCCACCTTGCTGCCCTCCATGTGCAGCTCGAGAGGGCAGAGCCGGTACCTGGTCGGGGGCCGAGATGTAGCCAGCGAGGAGGGGATCGCAGTCCTTGTAGAGTGCAAACATCACAAGGCCACAGGCCACTGCACTGGAGACGATGCAGAAGAGCCCCACTTGATTGACCAGCAGCGCCCTGCAAGCATGGGGAGGGAGAAACCTCACTGAGAAAAGACTTGCAGCATGTGGGGTCCATCCAGAGGTGCACAGGCCATGCAGGGGTGCACAGGCCATGCAGTCACACAAGGGCAATGCAGGGGTGCAGGGTCTGTGCAAGGTCTGTGCAGGGTTGTCAGGTCCACACAAGAGTATAAGGTTCATGCAGGGTCCATGCAGGGCTGCAGGGGCCATACAGGGATTCAGGCATTATGCTCCCTGAGGGGACAGGTTGGATGTGGCCATTGCAGCCATCACCCCCACCCAGAGCAGCCCCTTGCCCCCATGCACTATCCCATGCAGAGCAGGATCCAGCCCATCCCTACATCCCCATGTACTCACATCCTGGCCTCCCTCTCGGTCCTACAGGCCACATAGCGCTGGACCTGGGCCTGGTTGACGCCGTACATGGAGAGCCAGACCAGTGTGCCTCCCACCAGGAAGGTCCACACTGTGTACCGGCTCCGTGGGTCTGGGTTGAAGCTGGGCACCGGGATTTCAGGTGAGCTGGGGCTGGCACTGCCCCCCCACCCCCACCCCGGTATTCCACGGGCTGGGGGAGACTCACTCGGCCAGGTTCATCCTGGAGCCATTGGCAGCAATGGTCAGTACCATGGTGGGGCCCCCCACCAGCAGCACTCCCCTGATGATGATGGCGAGGAAGCCGGAGAGCATCACGAAGACCTGGAAGACGTCTGTCCAGATGACTGCCTTCATCCCACCCTGCATAACAGAGCCATAGTGAGCACCAGGGACCCCAGGCTCCCCCAGGACCCTCCACTCCCTCCCTCACTATGGTGGTGTAGAAGGTGCAGATGACTCCGGTGGAGAGGAGGGACGCCCAGATGTCCAGGCCGGTCACTGGAGGAGAAGAGAAGGTGCTGAGCAGAGCCCGGGGGTGCAAAGGCAGGGCTGAGATGTCCCCAGTGCAGGGATGGGGACACGAAGGGGATCACACCTTGGTTAAGGATGAGGGCTGGGGCATAGATGACGATCCCTGTGTACAGCATCTGTGGGAAGAGGGGGGTCAGTGCTGCATCCCACTGGCACCATGGGGATGGGGACGGAGCATGACGGCGCTGGGAAAACACTGAAGTTTTCATTCCAAACGCGGCTCCTGCTGGGGTCTATTTGCTTTGAGCCACAGAAAACATGAGCTCAGGAATGTGGAGGCTTCCTGAGGGACTCGGGGCAGCACCAGCACAGCCGGATCAGAGCCTCCACCGCATGCCATGCCCCACTGTCCCCATCCCACCCATGCACCGTGGACACGCACCGTGGCCATCACATACTGCAGGGTCCCGCAGAGCCGCACGCTCCTGCTGAACCGCCGCTCCAGGTACTGGGGACAAGGAGAAGAAAGAGTGCTGGGTCCATCCCTGGGGCTGGGTGCATCCCTGTGCCCCTCCACCTTGCCCGTGCCCACCTCATAGGTGCTGGTGAGCCCCAGGCGGTAGAAGACGGGGAGGAAGAGCTTTGCGGTGAGCAGTGTGTTGAGGAGCTGCCCCAGGCACATCCAGAGGAACTTGGCTCCGTAGCGGTGCGCCTCGGCCGGCACCCCCAGCACTTGGATGGCTGACATGAAGCTGGCGGAGAGGGAGAGCCCCACGGGCAGTGCCGACATGCGCCGGCCCCCCGTGAAGAAATCCTCTGATGTCTTCTGGCCGCCCCTGGCGAGGCCGTGGAACAGCCCGATCCCGGTGGACATCAGCAGCATCAGCGCGAACACCCCGTAGTCCCAGAGGCTGAAGGTGAGGCGCCCCGGCGCCCACAGCTCCAGGCTTCCCGCTGGCGCCAGCGTGGCGGCTGCAGGGGGAGAGACCCCAGCCAGGGACACGGCACAGGGACACGGCACACACAGCACAGGGACACGGCACAAGGACACGGCACAGGGGCACGGCACACACAGTACAGGGACACGGCACACGGCTCGGGGACACAGCACAGGGATACGGCACAGGGACACGGCACACACAGCACAGGGACACGGCACACGGCTCGGGGACACAGCACAGGGATACGGCACAGGAATACAGCATGCACAGCTAGGCCAGGCCACAGCAGCACCGGTGCATCCGAGGGTGATGAAACTGGAGGGGGAGAAAACTCCATGTAGTTATTGACGAACATTCAGAAAGGACCAAGCATGGAGTGAAGAGCATGTTTGCCGCCCTTTCCCATCTCACCCTACCCTGTCCCTGTCCCAGGTCAGGTCTGTGCTGAGCAGCCGGGCAGATGTTTGGCTGCAGAGCCCAAATCCCGAGCTCAGCACAGGAATTGTCCTGGATACCTCCCGGTTCAGAGCACGCACGAGAGAACAGCAGCGCCTGGTCCAGCGACTCCAGAGCACTCCAGGCATCGGCCCCATGGTTCTCCCACCCGAAGGACACGGAGGCACAAGCAGGGAGCAGCAGAGCCGCCGCAGCGGGGTTATCTCCAGCCCCAGGGGACAAAACAAGCCCAAACTAAACCTTTACCCAGAGCCGAACAGAGTCCCGGATCTGCGGAGCCGGGGGCGAGCGGGCGCTGCCGGGGGGGGCCCGGTGGGTCACTGCTGCAGCGGCCGCGACAGTGGTGCGGGGCCGGTTGTGCCTCGGGCTCCTGCAGCCGCGGGGCGGACGCCGGGGGCAGGTTCAGGCAGTCGGGGAGGGAACCTTGGAGCGTCGGGGGGCCGCGTCCATAACCCCTTCCCTCCCGCGCACCCCGGTTAACCCCCGGCGTCCCGTATCGCAGCCACTGAGTCTGGGGAGCGCAGGGATGGATCCAGTTGATGGGATATGTGTCGTCAGGTGTGGGGCTGGTCTGGCTTCCTCATTCCCTGGCACAAAAGCTGCTTTGTCCAGCCCGGCACCTGAGCAGGTGTGTCCCACAGGGATTTCCCCACTTTGGCCTGATCCCTGGGGATAAGCCTGGGGCTGGGGCCGGGCATGAGCCCCAGTGTGGGGACAGAGGCACCACAGGGCACCACTGAGCACTGAGGCAGAGGAGAGTCCCTGGTCCCTGGGATGTGAACCCAGCTGGTGGCCTTGTCCCCAGCCTGTGTCCCCAGGGACCCCCTTCCCTCCTCGCCCTTGGCTTTGCCTCCTTGCACAGCTGGTTAGAGCAGCAGAAAAGAAAAACAACCAGTGGTGGCTGCTGGGCCCGGCCACATCCGTCAGTGGGTACGTGCGATGCTGCACGGCACAGGGACCAGGCATGCACCAGCCCCATGGTGACCCGAAAAGCACAACAGCACCAGCAGCACCATGGGGCTGGGTTGATGGGGCCACTACCAGGGCGAAGGGGCTGAGCCCATCTCAGTGGGGCTGAGTGGGGCAGGGAGGGTCCCAGCAGTGGAGTGCAGTGAGGGGCAGGAAGCACTCAGTCCCTTACAGTGGGGTGAGACAGGATGGGGCCCTGGCAGAGCACTGCCCACCCCTGTGGTACTCACAGCACCAGATGCTGTGGCAGGACCAGCAAGGAGCTGAGCCCATTGGGGTGCCCGGTGGGGTGGCCAGCACCAAGTGGGGTGCCCCACTCCCTGCCCCTTCACCCCCTGGCTGGTCCCTGCACCCTGGGGCGGCTCCTTTCTTCTCCGCACCCCAAACTGCCCTCCCTCGCCAGGAAGCCGCCTGTGAGGAGGTGGCGGGCAGGAAGGAAGTCACCGAGGGGAGTTTTGACTCTCTCCTTTCCTCACAGGCTCTGAGCAGCCGCTCACACAGCCCCAGAACCCCGACCAGGACCCCGGCCCAGGAACCCCGACCCCGGAACCCCAACCCAGGAGCCCTGATCCAGCGGCACAGCCCAGACCCGGACCCATTCTTCAGAGCCAGAGCACTTGGGAGCAGGTACCATACCAGCCCAGGGGGCTTCATGAGGTCCATCCAGCCCAGCTGAGCACAGAGATGAAGCTGAGTCCTCCCTGCCCATTCCTGGGACCGATTCAGGGCATGGGGACAAAGACAGCAGCTAGGGGTGGTGGGYTTATCCCCATGCCTGCGGAACAGGCTGCTTTTCTCAGTTTCCCCTTCATCCTCCCCAGGACAGACTGACCCCAGCAGTGGAAATGCTGCAGGCGCGATGGTTGGGTTTGATCTGGGGGAGGATGCAAAGGGAAATAGATGGGGAAGGGGGTGAGGGTCACAGCTGAGCCCCCCCTGTCCTTGCAGCCCCCACCATGGCCCCGCTGGGTGAGGAGACCCCCCTGATTGGGGAGCGCTCCTGCAGCCTCTCCTCCACTGAGACTGGCACCCTCCAAGTGTATCTGTACCACCGGGTGCCCCCCGGCGCTGCTGGTGTCCTCACCTTCACCTTCGGCGAGTACACTGCCGAGGAGCTCTGTGTCCGCGCTGCCAAAGCCTGTGGTGAGCATCAGCCCCAGTGCTGCGGGTACCAGCTCTGCCTATCGGCTCCTGATGCCGCAGGTAAAGGACGTGCCTGTCCCCTGGGGGGTCACGGCACTGTTCCCGTCCCCAGGTGTGCTGCCCATGTGCCACCCGCTCTTCGCTCTGGCCACTGAGGACCTGAGCTGCTGGTTCCCTCCCAACCACCTCTTCACTGTCGATGAGTCCTGCAGCCAGACTGTGGTATACAGGATCAGGTACAGCCCAAGCACGGCTCCCTGGGGAGTCTCTGATGTCTGATAGAGGCTGTGCACTGGGGGAGATGTGGCGCTGAGGCTTCCTCTGCTCTCCCCATCAGGTTCTTGTTCCCCAGCTGGTGTGGGCTTGGGCAGTCCCACCGTTTCCAGCTGCTGAACGACCGGGCCAGCCCTGTCCTGGACTACCCCGTCATTGATTACCTTTTTGCCCAGGTGAGCCCTTTCATGCTGGCATCCCTGTCCCCAACACCAGGGACCACAGGTAAGGTCCCATGTGGCATTTCAGGGGTGTGATACATGTTAACCTCATTGCAGCAATACCCATACCCTTTACTGCCCAGAGCCATGCCACCCTCCTCCTCTTCCTCCTCCTCCTCCAGCACCCACCACAATGCCTGTGGGACGTGGGTCCTCCTACTCAGCTCAGCTGGAGCATCCCAGACTGGGTCTGGGGCACCCCAGGTTGCTGCAATGGGGGTCACAGTGTCCCCTGGGGGGGGGCGTGCCGCAGGACAGAGCCAGCTCCTGGGCAGCAGCAGGAAACCAGAGCCTGTAGCAGGATGTGATGTGCCTGGGGCACATCAAGTGTAGGGTGTCGGGGGCTGGCACAGGGAATCCCCTCCAGCTCCTTGCTCTCCCCAGTCCCGCAGTGACTTTGTCGGGGGCCGCATGGCCATGGCACTGAGCCTGCCCCAGCAGGAGGAGTGCCTGGGCCTGGCTGTGCTGGACATGCTGCGCATCGCCAAGGAGAAGCACCAGAGTCCCAGCGAGGTCTTCAGCCATGTCAGGTGAGCTGGGGCTGTGGGGACAGCCCAGAACCTGTGGGAGCAGTCCAGCACCCATGGGGWCAGCCTGGAACCCATGGGAGCTGCACGGCACCCATGGGGACAGCCCAGCACCTATTAGAACAGCCTGGCACCCAGCACTGCCTCACCACCCCATCCCTGCAGCTACAAGTCCTGCATCCCGGCACCGCTGAGGTGCCAGATCCAGCAGCACAGCTTCCTCACCCGCAAGCGCATCCGGCACCGCTTTAGCAAATCCCTGCGGAAGCTCGGGGGCTGCCAGCCTGACGGGTGCTGCCTGAAGCTCAAGTACCTGCTGGACCTGGAGCGGCTGCAGCGGTGCTGGGCCGAGGAGAGCTTCCTTGTGCATACTACTGGCTCTGCCACGGCCATCACCATCCATGTGGCCGGTGAAAGCGGCGTCTCCTGGAGCTGCAGCGGCTCTGAGGTGCGGGTGGAACTGCTCTGGGTGGTRGGATGAGGGTGGGAATGTGGAGTCAGCGCTGGTTGTGTCCCTCAGAGCCGACAGCACTTCTGTGACTTCCCTGACATCGCTGACATCAGCATCAAGCAGGCGAGCAGGGACGGGGTCGCTGTGGAGAACCGCGTYGTCACCCTCACCAAGACAGACAACCGGGTGCTGGTGAGCTGGGGCTGGGGTCTGTGGGATCTCCATAAGGCAGGGGCCAGGGGTGGCGTTGGGCTGACCCCAAGCCCTGCTGCAGGAGGTGGAGTTCCCCTCATTGCGGGATGCACGCTCCTTTGTGGCCCTCATTGACGGCTACTACCGCCTGACGGCCGATGCCCACCACTACTTCTGCAAAGAGGTGGCTCCCCCCCGGCTCCTGGAGGACCTGGAGAACCAGTGCCATGGGCCCATCAGGTGGGTGCTGGGACCCCTCCTTCGTTAACCCTAACCCATGGGTGGTGAAGGGAGGGGAAGTAATCACTTGGGTTGGAGACACCGGGCCGCACTCTGCTCACTTCTGAGTGGTGCTGGGCCCACTGCAGTTCTATGGTGGAGGGGTGAGCAATGGGGGGGGGGGGTCCTTTTGCAGCTCCGAGTTTGCTGTGAACAAGCTGAAGGTGGCCGGGAGCTGCCCGGGGCTCTTCCTGCTGCGCCGTAGCCCACAGGACTTTGACAGCCTCTTGCTGACCGTATGCACCGAGGTGAGACTGGCACCAGCACTGGCACCAGCAGAGACCTGCAGCAGCTGCTGCAGGACTTGGGGGACTGCCAGGGATCCCAGTGCCGCTGAGCCAGGCTCTCCTCCTGCAGACCCGCTCCGGCCGGGACTACAAGCGCTGCCTGATCCGCAGGGACAAGGATGGGAGCTGGGGGCTCTCGGGGGTGCCGAGGCGGTTCTGCAGCCTGCGGGAGCTGTTGGGCACCTATGGGCGCTGTGGGCTGCAGGCAGAGGGTGCCCCCATGCGCCTGTCTGCCTGCTGCCCCCCCCAGCCCAGAGGTGACTGGGGAGGGGACGTCACTGCATGGGTTGTGTGACATCACTGCATGGGTTGTGTGACGTCATGTGGCTGTGCGTCACCACTGTGGTGTCACAGAGCAGGCTACGCGATGTCATCAAATGACATCACAGAGGGGTGTTTGATGGTGTCACAGAGCAGTCTGTGTCATCATAGAGCTGGTTGTATGACATCACAGGGCAGGCTGCATGACGTCACAGAGCATCTTAGAGCATGGCTGGGTGATGGCTGAATATGAGCTGTGTGACGTCACGGGGTGGACTGTGACATCATGGAGGGGGCTGTGATGTCATGGGGTGGACTGTGACATCATGGAGGGGGCTGTGATGTCACAGGGTGGGCTGTGACGTCACAGGGCAGACTGTGTGAGGTCACAGTGTGTCACAGCTGTTCTCCTCCCTCCAGACAAGTCGAACCTGCTGATAGTGCGGAGCGGCTGCCCCCGCCCCCCCAGCTCCCCCTGTGCCCCCCGCCGCAGCCTCAACCAGATGATGTTCCACAAGATCGACCCCCAGAGCCTCATGCGGGTACGGGGGACATGAGGCACTGGTGGGATGGAGCACATGGGCAGGGACCCCCATTACACCAGTGTCCCCTGCTCCTGCAGGGTGAGAGCCTGGGGCAGGGCTCCTTCACCCACATCTACAAGGGCATCAAGCGGGACCAGGGGGAGGACAGGTGCTACCAGACCACAGTGGTGCTCAAGGTGATGGATGGCAGCCACCATAACTGCTCTGAGGTGAGGCAGCAGCAGCCCCAGTGCCCAGCACTGGGAAGGGTACCCATGGCCCCCCCTGAGCCAGTCTCTCCCCCATCCAGTCCTTCCTGGAGGCCGCCAGCATCATGAGCCAGCTGTCCCACAAACATCTGGTCCTGCTGCACGGCGTCAGCCTCGGGAAGGACAGTGAGTGCTGGGGTGATGCACAGGAGCCATGGGACATGAATGTGCTGGACTTGCCTGTGTTGTCCCCCCACAGGTATCATGGTGCAGGAGTACGTCAGGTATGGACCGCTGGATCTCTACCTGAAGAAGAATCAAGGAGAGGGCAAGGTGACGATGAGCTGGAAGCTGCAGGTGGCCAAGCAGCTGGCGTATGCCCTCAACTACCTGGTGAGCTGCATCTATGTGTCCTGCAGCTCCTGTGGGCCAGCTTCCCACAACTCCCCCAAGTCCTTATCCCAAGGCTCCCCCATGTCTTTTTCCCATGGCTCTCCCATATCCTCATCCCGTGGCTTTCCTGTGTCCTTATCCCATGGCTCCCATGCATCCGTGTCCCATAACCCCCATGCATCAGTCCCCCACAACTCCTATGCATCCATGTCCCACAGCACCCACCCATCTGTGTCCAAAAGCTCCCACGCATCCATGTCCAGCAGCTGCCATGCATCCATGTCCTGCAGGTCCAGCGCATCCATGTCCCATAGCTCCTGTGCATCTGCATCCTTCAGCATGCATGCAACCATGTCCCATAGGTCCTACACACCAATATGCATCCACGTCCCCACAGTTCCCACACATCCCCATTGGTTCRCACTGGCTGGACCAGCTCAGCCCCATGCATGCGGCTCCCCCATAGGCTGTGGCTGCACTGATGCTCCTGATCCTTCTCCCCTCCACAGGAGGACAAGAAAATCACACATGGCAACATCTCAGCTAAGAAGGTGCTGCTGACGAGGGAGGGGGATGTGGCCAGTGGCAGCCTCCCCTTCATCAAACTCAATGACCCCGGAGTCAGCGTCTCCATCCTGTCCAAGGACAGTAAGTGCTGGGGCTGGGTGTGCCAGACCTCCCCTGGTGGGTGCTGAGCAGGGCCCGTGTTCCCAGTGCTGGTGGAACGCATCCCCTGGCTGGCCCCTGAGTGCCTCTGGGACCCCAAGAGCCTGGCGCTGCCYGCGGACAAGTGGAGCTTCGGGGCAACCCTCTGGGAGATCTTCAGTGGTGGGAACATGCCTGTGAGCCTGCTGGAGCCCCAGAAGGTGAGGCTGCCCCGTCCCTCCATCCCAACCCTCCTGCCCCATCCCACTGCATCCTGATTCTCTTGCACTACCCTGCTGCATTCTGACCCTCCCACTCCATCCTGCTGCATCCCAACCCTCCTGCCCCATCCAGCTGCATCCTGACAATTCTGCACCACATCCTGCTGCATCCTAACCCTCCTGCCCCATTCTGCTGCATCCTGACTCTCCTGCCCCATCCTGCTGCATCCCAACCCTCCTGCCCCATTCCACTGTGCCTGGGCTCTGCTCACTCACCCACTGGCCGTCCCACCCTGGGATTTCTCTGCTGGAAGAGGCGCTGATCACCTCAGAGAAGGGGCATCACTGGGGCAGTGAGCACCCATGGCATCCATGGCACCCAGAGCTGGGGTCTTGCAGGGCTCTCCCCATCCTCAGTGTGTATTGAGGTGGTTGTGGGTCCAGTGCTGTGGGGACCAGCAGTAACCAAGCCCCAGCCCGACATCCCTCACCCTTTGAGTGACCATAGAGCCATGGAATGGTTTGGGTTGGAAAGGACCTTAAGACCATCTAGTTCCTGGGCAGTGTGAGGGGTTTGCACAGCCCAGTGAGTGGCTGTTTGCGGGGGCCACAGGGCAGGGCACCTCTTAACCAGCCTGAGCCTTATCTCCCCTCCTGCAGAAGCTGGATTTCTATGCGAGCAGGCTCCAGCTCCCTGCACCCAAGTGGACTGAGCTGGCCACGCTCATCGCGCAGTGTATGGAGTATGAGCCCTGGCGCCGGCCCTGCTTCCGCGCCCTCATCCGCGACCTCAACAGCCTCATCACCTCCGGTGAGCCCATGACATGGGGATGGAGGGGACAGAGTTTGAAGTCCCCTGGGGCCCTCACACCTGCCTCCCCCAGACTATGAACTGCTCTCGGACCTGTCCCCGGCTGATGCGGTGCTGCGGGACAGCTTCTGGGGGTGCGAGCCCCTCGCCATGCACCAGGACCCTGCATGCTTTGAGGAGCGGCACCTCAAGTACATCTCACTGCTGGGCAAGGTGAGCGGGGGCAGAGGGAGCCCTAAAATCAGGGCATGAGTTGCACCCCCCCCCCCCCCCCAACTTTCTTACCTGCGTGGGGGCATGAAACATCCTCTGCCCATAGGGAGATGCTTTGCCCTGTGAAGCTGAGTAGCTTGTGCCCTGTGTGGGATATGGGAGGGCACTGGGAAGATGATGGGGACCCCCGTCATCAAGGCACCCCAGCATCCCACATCCCCACCAGGGTAACTTTGGGAGCGTGGAGCTTTGCCGCTATGATCCGCTGGGCGACAGCACAGGTGAGCTGGTGGCCGTGAAGAAGCTGCAGCAGGATTCGGCCAAGGAACTGAGGGACTTCGAGAGGGAAATCCAGATTCTACACTCGCTGCAGCATGACTTCATCGTCCAGTACCGGGGGGTCTGCTACAGCCGGGGTGAGAGCGTAGGGCAGGGAGTGGGTAGGGATGCTTTCCCTGCATCCCAGCTGGAGTGTGATGGATGTGGGTGCAGGATGCCGCAGGCTGCGGCTGGTGATGGAATACCTGCCCAACGGCTGCCTGCGGGACTACCTGCGGAAGAACCAGCCCCGCCTGGACCACAGGACCCTGCTCCTCTATGCCTGGCAGATCTGCAAGGTGGGACCATGGGCACCGAAGGGGTCCCTCTCTGCCCTGTGGGGTGGGGACAGATGGGGATGAAGAGATTGTAGTCCCTGGGTTGCTGCAAGCGGCTGCATCCTGGGCAGGGCATGGAGTACCTGGGCGCACAGCGTTGTGTGCACCGGGACCTGGCCAGCAGGAACATCCTTGTGGAGAGTGAGACCCATGTCAAGATCGGGGACTTCGGGCTGGCCAAGCTGCTGCCGAAAGACAAGGACTATTACGTGGTGCGGGAGCCTGGCCAGAGCCCCGTCTTCTGGTGAGGTGCCATGGGAGGGACATTATGGTGCTGGCCCCGCAGCAGCTGGTGCTCAGCATCCTCCCTGCGGCAGGTATGCACCCGAGTCCCTGTCGGACAATGTCTTCTCTCGAGCATCCGACATCTGGAGCTTTGGGGTCCTCCTCTACGAGCTCTTCACCTACAGCAACAAGATCAGGAGCCCCTCAGAGGTGAGACCCTGACCCTGGACCTGTTGCCCTTGGTATAAGCCCTGTGCCCATGGGTATCCCTGTGCCCGCAGGAGTTCCTCCGCATGATGGGCACTGAGAAGACGGCGCAGATCATCTGCCACTTGCTGGAACTCCTCAAGGAGAACCGGCGCCTCCCAGCACCGTGCGGCTGTCCTGGGGAGGTGAGAGCCCTGCCTGGGCTGGTGGGGACTCAGGGGAGGCGCCACTGCGCTCCACCTGATGGAACCATCCCTTGTGTCCCCCCCCAGGTCTATGCACTGATGCTGACCTGCTGGGCCTTCACCCCCAGTGCCAGACCCACCTTTGGAGAGTTGGTCCCCAGGATTGAGGTGCTGCGGGATGGACGGAGCAAAGCCTGAGGGTACTGACCGCAGTTCCCCCATCCCTCCCCAGCACCAGGCACACACTGTGGGGATGCTTCACTTGGCTTTACTGGCTACAGGGACACGGTCCCCATCACCCTCCCCATGTAGTGCCACTCTGGTTCCCCCTTTTCCCCCTCTTCTGCCTGTCGCTGCCCCCACCACGGTGGGATTTGAGGTTCTAGTAAAGTTTGGTTTGTTTGTTCACTGTCCAGTTCCTCAGGGCTCCTCTGGCCATGGGATGGAAGATTTTGGGTGAAATCATGTAGAAATGGGGCCAGGGGCACGATGGTGGCACTTGGCAGTGCCCAGGATGGGAGCTGGAGCTCAGCATCACATTGGCCTCATGGTGAAGAGAGGGGTCCCCGCTTGTGGTCCTGGATGCCCAGGTTTGCTGTGAGCAGCCCTGACCCTCAGAGAAGCCCCAGGACAAGGGTCACCTGGGCAGCACATGGGAACCCCAACAAGAGCCCATCAGCATCAAACAGTGGTGGAAGCACTGGTGTGGACCGTGCTGCACTGCAAAGAGCTTGAGCCCTCTGGAGAACCCCCTGAGAGCCCACCGGTACCTTGCTGCAGAGGCAGCTTGGGGCCATCCTCACCCTGCACCTCTCCTGGAGCTGGGAGCACTGCAGCCCCAGAGGCACAGTGATGTTCTTCAGGGATTCAGTTCCTGCTGGGTATCATCCGTCCATCCATCCATCCATCCATCATCCATCACTCCATCCACCCACCCCTCCCTCCATCCATGCCTTCCACCATCCCTCCCTCCCTCCATCCTTCCATCCATCCATCCCTCCACCCGCTGCAGGTTGGGCAGCAGCACCCCTGGGTGCAAGGACAGGTTTCAGCCAAGCGCTGCATGTTTGTTGCCTCAGTTTCATAGAATCATAGAATAGTTAGAGTTGGAAAGGACCTCAAGATCATCCAGTTCCAACCCCCCTGCCATGGGCAGGGACACCTCCCACTAAACCATGCCACCCAGGGCTATGTCCAGCCAGGCCTTGAACACTGCCAGGGATGGAGCATTCACAACTTCCCTGGGCAACCCATTCCAGTACCTCACCACCCTTACAGTAAAGGATTTTTTCCTTATATCCAATCTAAACTCCCCTTGTTTAAGTTTGAACCTGTTATCCCTTGTTCTCTCACTGCAGTCCCTCATGAAGAGTCCCTCCCCAGCACCCCTATAGGCCCCCTTCAGATACTGGAAGGCTGCTATGAGGTCTCCACGCAGCCTTTTCTTCTCCAGGCTGAACAGCCCCAACTTTCTCAGCCTATCTTCATACGGGAGGTGCTCCAGTCCCTGATCATCCTCGTGGCCCTCCTCTAGACTTGTTCCAACAGTTCCATGTCCTTTTGATATTGAGGACCCCAGAACTGCACACAATACTCCAAGTGAGGTCTCACAAGAGCAGAGCAGAGGGGCAGGATCACCTCCCTCGACCTGCTGGTCACGCTCCTTTTGATGCAGCCCAGGATAGGGTTGGTTTCTGGGCTGCGAGCGCACACTGCAGCCGGCTCATGTTCATTTTCTCATTGACCAACACCCCCAAGTCCTTCTCCACAGGGCTGCTCTGAATCTCTTTTTCCCACATCCCTGGAGCCCCATTCCCATTGAGCAGTCTGGAGGCCGTGGGGGTGGGCACTGGGGCACAACACAGGCAGGTGCCAATGGGGGGGGAGAGAGGTGGAGGAGTGGGGATTAGAAAACAAAATGTTAAATAAAAGAGCAGCTCCTCCTCCCATCACAGCACAGGGGAGGGCGGAGAGGATACAATGAGAGCCATGGAGCAGGGGGGCCAGAGGAAGAGGAGGAGGGAGAGGAGGGGGGCTCCCACATGGCAGCAACCCCTCCCCAACCGGCCTTCACCCAGTGTTTCACACACAACCAAGTGGGAAGCCGGGAGGGAGGCAGCTTAGCTCCCCACCATAGAGATCCAGGTGGAGAAAGGGGGTGAGAGGCGGCTGCAAGGGCTGAGGGGATGTATCCAGCACAGGGATGGTCACTGCCCCATGGCTAGGGCTCAACCTGCGCCCTCTTGAGCTGGGCATCACTATGGGGCATTGCTATATGGTATTGCCCGATGGAGCTTCAAGTGGTAGGGAGGGGAACCCATGTACCCCAGGGCCATAGAGAGCAGGGAAGGAGTCCCTGTGCACCCCAGAAAAGGGACCAATGGAGCTTCAGGTGATAGGGAGGGGAACCCATGTACCCCAGGGCCATAGAGAGCAGGGAAGGAGTCCCTGTGCACCCCAGAAAAGGGACCCTACAGAGTGGCAGAGGGACCCCACCCACCTTGGGAAAGGGACCCCATGCACCCCAGAGCCATGAGGAGCAGGGAAGGGACACTTGTGCACCCTAGGAAAGGGGCCCCCATGCGAGCCAAAGAGTGGGGAGTAGACCGTGTCCTCTCAAAGTAAGGGACTCCATGTACCTTGGGGCTACAGGGGATGAGGAGGGCACCCTGGCCCCCCCGGTGGCCCTCTTCTAGCTCTACCTGTAGCAAACCTCTTCTTGACCAGCGACATGTGGTACCCAGCACTCTCCAGCTTCACCTTGACACCTGACAGTGTGCTGCCCTCGATGCTGAACTGTGCCATCACAGGACATGTGGTTTTGGGATTCCAAGGGGGTCTGAGCATTGAGCATCCTTGGGAGCTGGGAGATGCAGCGATGAGGAGCTGGGTGCTGGGATACCACCATGGCAGAACTCCCCAGGGGACCTCTATGGGGTCTCAGCCATGCAATGAGTTTTGTCTGGTCTTGTTATAAATGACAGTAGTCCAATTATAAAATCAAAGGTAATTTATTGTACAAAAAGGCAATAAACAAAGCAGCGCTGGGTGCGCGGGGAGTCACTGCTCCACCAACACGCACACCGAGGGTTATGCAGTTACTTCTTTTATAGAGCCTATAAATGCATATTCATTAGGATATCTTAATATATAAATTTGCTCCCGCTTCGTATGCTAATTGATTTTACAAGTCCTTCCCGCATGCGCACTGCTTCTTGGGGGTCTTGGGCGAGGGTCTTGGGATGAAGTAAGAGTCTTCCTCAGTGACCTTTATACAGACTTCTTGAGGTTGAACTTTTTACCTTCTTTCCTGACGCATGTCCTTTGCTGGTTCTTCCACCCCCCTCTTGACTGTCTTTGGGAATTTACAGCCCTATAGATAAGGGGCAGGATGCAGCCCAGCGTAATTGGGGCCCTTCTGCAATTTAACACCATTTTGTAGCTGTATCAGCATTTCTGGACACTACGTTCAGGGACATTTGGGTTTATCTAACCTAATGGTTACATAGTTATCATATACACACCGTATGTGACTGCTCAACTATAACGAGTACAAATCCTTAGTGCTTCTCCTCTCTTCATCATTACAACTTTCAGCAAATTAATGGTCTACATTTATAACAGTCTCAGCCCTGTTCTTAAGGTGAGACCCGAGGCGGAGGGGAACACAGAGTTAAGGGTAACGGGAGCGACTCCTGCAAACCCTATCACTCACACCGCTGTGGGGGGGGCAGCCACGGAAGCGCTGCCCTCGCTCAGCCTCGACCCCGACCCTTGGCAGGTCCTTGACGAGGGGCTGGAGGACTCCCCCCGCTGGGCGGCGCCGGGAAGGAGGATGAGGAGGAGGAAGCTGAGTTGGAGGACAGATGGGGCTGGTCCCCGCCGGGGCTGCGGGGCCTGACCCACGGCAGCGGCTCCCTGAAGGGGTCAGGCGAGGGGGTTTCTCAGGGTGCTGCGCGGCTGCTTCATCCCGAGGCCCCCGCGCCGCGAACCCCCACAGCCCCTCGGCGCCAGTGACAGGAAGCGCCGGCGGAGGGAGGTCCGGGAGGCTGCCGTGCTTGGGGAGGGGGCTTTGCTGCGTCCCCGGCTGCGACATTCAAGGCCCGGAGTCCAGGGAGAGTCCAAGCGAGGGGTGCGATGGAGAGTCCAGCCCCGAGTCCTCCCCGTCCTCTGGGGACGAGTAGGAGAAGGGCGAGGATGAGGAGGCGAGGACGAAGGCCCGGGGGCCTGCGGGGAGACCCCCGCCGTGTCAGCGGCATCGCGCTGAGACGGTACTCACCCGGGAATTAGTCCGCTTCAAAATCCGACTCCAGCAGGAGAACGAAGAGAGCCGCGGGGACCACTGCGGCAGAGGGGGCATTCCCAAAGCCACTGCACAGGCACAGAGCGGGGGGGAGCTCAGCTCCCACTCGGACCCTCTTCCCCCAGGAGAAAGGAGTGGGGATGGCACACGGGGCGCATCACCCAACAGCACCCGCTCCCACCCGCCCGCACATGCAAATCTGCACTGCCGGGCACCCGGCACCTCTTCGGCTTCTTCCACCTCTTGGAAGCGCTGGGAGCAGGGAAGAGGAAGGCTGTGCCCGGAGCCGTCTCGCAGCACGGCGCGCAGAACGCGAGCGCACTGCCCCTGCTTCCGCGGCCGAAGAGCCAGGACAGGGACCGCTGCTGGGCCTCTTCCGCGCGCAGTGAGCTCCGCAGCGTGGCGGTCGCTCCTCGCTTTGCCACCTAAAAGTGCATCTGCGTGCAACCTCTCTGGCGCCCTCTCCCGGCCGTCCTGCAGCACTGCGCGCAGAGCGCGAGAGTCCGGTCCCTGCTCCCGCAGCCGAAGAGCCAGGACAGAAACTGCTGCTGCGACTCTCCTGCACACTGTGAGCTCCACAACAGTGCCATCGGCATTGCTCTTGCACCTTGCTTTCCCACCTGAAAGTCCAATTGCGTGCAACCTACATGGAGCCTGCTCCCGAACGTCATGGAGCACAGTGTGCAGACCACAAGTGTCTGGCACCTGCTCCCACAGAGGAAGAGCCAGCACATACAGCTGCTGCTGGGACTCTTCTGCACATGATGAGCTTCACAATGGTACCACCGGCATTGTTCTCGCTCCTGGCTTCCCCACCTAAAAGTCCAACTGCATGCAACCTCTCTGGAGCCCGCTCCCAGCTGTCCGGCACAGTGTGCAGTGCACAAATGTCCAGCCTCTGCTTCAACAGCTGAAGAGCCAGGACAGAAACTGCAGCTGGGCCTCTCCTGCACACGGTGAGCTCCGCAACGGTACCACAAGGACTGCTGTCGCTCCTGGCTTTCCCACCTAAAAGTCCAATTATGTACAACCTCTATGGCGCCCAACCCCGGATGTCCTGCCGCACACAGCACAGGACAGGAATTTCCAGCCCCTGATCCAACAGCCAAAGAGCCAGGACAGAAAACTGCTGCCTAGCCTCTTCTGCACACAGTGAGCTCCACAACAGTGCCACTGGCATTGCTCTTGCTCATTGCTTTCCCACCTAAAAGTCCAATTGTGTGCAACGTCTCCGGTGTCTACTCCCGGCCATCCTGCAGCACAGTGAGCAGAGCATGGGTGTCCAACCCCTGCTCCCACAGCCGATGGGGCTGGTTCTTCAAGGTAATGAACAGATCAGAACAAACTGACCCCAACTGGATGTAGCTGTTAAGTAATTCACAAAAGTCTTTTGTACATGTGCAAGCACAGATGTTCATCAGCAGGCACAGGGAAGAAGGCTACTGACGACCACCAGAGACCCCTCAACTACCACCCAGCAAGGAAGTGCATACCTGATTAAATTGCAAATATTGTAATTCCAGAAAATGCAGTGAATATTTGTAACCAAATTGGTGGCCCCTGCGTGGCTCAGTCTTTGATCCAATATTGTAACAAATGACAAAGCATGACAGACCGGCTACCTGGAACCCTACTGAACTGGTCAGCGGTGCTTGAGAACCTATTTATAACTTAAATGGCATTGTCTGGTTATGAATGAACCGTGCCCTTGATCTGTTAGCAGAGCATGCCAGGAAATTGTGGACAACAATATTTAAACATTGCATGGTTCTCAACTGCCTGCGAGCCGTGGAAGGGAGGGTTTGTGGCAAACTGAATTATTCCAATTGTTTTTGAAAATTGATAATGGTTAAGTAGCAAACCGAATCACATCCAGAATTTGAAAATTGGCTCATGTTCCTGGAAAGGATGGGAGTTTGATCCTTTTTCCTGGCTTCTGGAGGCCTGTGGGTTAAACAAATTTTATTCTGTTTCTTACTTGGCATTTTCAATGATTTTTATTTTTACCTTGTATTATTCCTTGTCCCATTCAATTAATTTGGAGTGTTGTAATGTGCAATTTGTAGCTACTGCCTCTCCTGGTGGAACTAAGCAAATCAGATAACTATGTCCACAGAAACCACTGGTTGTAGAAATAGTTTAAAACACTGCTCTTTTCATTTCTTGTCTTTTGCACTATCTCTTTTCTAAAACCACCAGGATCCAGAATAATCTTTGAGACACTGAGTGGTATAAGAGATTGGTCTGAGAAGCTGAGCTGGAAATCCACCTATCTTTTGCCTCAGAGATGGATGGGAGGAGTTGAGATAAGGCTCCAATATCCATTGCGTATGAGAAAGAGGTGAGGAACTGAACTGGGACTCCTCCATCCCTTGCCTGAGGGATAGAATCATAGAATCATAGAATAGTTAGAGTTGGAAAGGACCTTAAGCTCATCCACTTCCAACCCCCCTGCCATGGGCAGGGACACCTCCCACTAAACTATGCCACCCAGGGCTATGTCCAACCAGGCCTTGAACACTGCCAGGGATGGAGCATTCACAACTTCCCTGGGCAACCCATTCCAGTGCCTCAGCACCCTTACAGTAAAGAACTTCTTCCTCATATCCAATCTAAACTTCCCCTGTTTTAAGTTTGAACTTGTTATCCCTTGTCCTCTCACTGCAGTCCCTCATGAAGAGTCCCTCCCCAGCATCCCTATAGGCCCCCTTCAGATACTGAAAGGCTGCTATGAGGTCTCCACACAGCCTTCTCTTCTCCAGGCTGAACAGCCCCAACTTTCTCATCCTAGCTTCATACGGGAGGTGCTCCAGTCCCTGATCATCCTCGTGGCCTCCTCTAGACTTGTTCCAACAGTTGCAAGTCTTTTTTGTGTTGAGGACCCTGGAACTGCACACAATACTCCAAGTGAGGTCTCACGAGAGCAGAGTAGAGGGGCAGGATCACCTCCCTCGACCTGCTGGTCACACTCCTTTTGATGCAGCCCAGGATAGGGTTGGTTTCTGG
>CABHOG010000087.1:45367-57801 GCA_902168055.1 Aratinga solstitialis | reverse complement strand
CATTTCCAACCAGCCCTTCCCTGTTGGTGAGCACGAGGTCAAGCATGGCACCTCTCCTTGTCGGCTCCTCTATTACTTGCAGAAGGAAGCTGTCTTCCACACAATCGAGGAACTTCCTGGATTGCTTGTGCCGGGCTGTACCATCCCTCCAACAGATATCAGGGTGGTTGAAGTCCCCCATGAGAACAAGGGCCCACGAGCGTGAGGCTGTTCCTATCTGTCTATAGAGCGCTTCATCCACAGAGTCCTCTTGATCAGGTGGTCTGTAACAGATCCCCACAACGTCTCCCATCGCTGTTCTCCCTTTAACCCTGACCCACAAACTCTCTGTCGACTGCTCACCTGTCCCCAGGCACAGTCCCATACACTCCAGGCTATCCCTAACATAAATAGCAACTCCCCCTCCCCACCTACTGGGCCTGTCTTTCCTAAAGAGCCCGTAACCTTCCATTCCAACACACCAGTCATAGGAGCCATCCCACCATGTTTCTGTGATGCCTATGATATCATACGCCTGTAGACGTGCACACATCTCTAATTCCTCTTGTTTCTTCCCCATGCTGCGGGCGTTTGTATAGAGACATCTGAGCCGAGCTCCAGTTGAAGCCGGCTCATTGGGTGGAGCAGCTGCAATATCTCTACATACCTCTGAACGTTTACTATAGGTGCTGGCAAGTGGTTGGGTGTGTTGGGATGGAATGAGGCCTCCCTTCCCCAACACATCTAGTTTAAAGCATCCTTGCCCAGTCTGGCAAGCCCCCTCCCAAACCCACTCTTCCCTTTCTTTGTCAGACCAGCTCCACCAGCCCCCAGTAGACCTGGCCTACTAAATTGAGTCCCATGTTCAAGGTACCCAAACCTCTGACTATAGCACCACCATTCTAACCATTTATTAACCTGGCCAGTCCTCCTAGCCTTTTTGAGGTCCTGCCCTGTATCCTGGAGAATTGACGAAAAGACAATCTGCGCTCCAGAGCCCCTGACCACCTCTCCCAGAGCTCTGTAGTCCTTTATGTTCTCCTGGCTCCTGCTATCTATATCAGTAGCACCCACATGGATCACTAGAAGTGGGTAGTAGTCAGTGGGACCGACTAGACCAGGCAGCTTCTCTGCAACATCCCTGATCTGAGCCCCTGATAGGCAACACACCTCCCCTGAGTCTGGGTCAGGCTGACAGATGGGTGCCTCTGCTCCTTTCAGACTAGAGTCCCCTACTACTATGGCCTGCCACTTTTTCCTGGCAGCACCAGTAGAGATCTTTTTTACCAGTGCATCAGCCGGTTGTTCCTAGTGGCAGTGTGGTTCCTCATCAGCCCTCTGCAGGGCAGCAAAGCAGTTCTGGGTGGGGACAACAGATTTAGGAGGAAGCCCCTTGCTTTTAATGGTCCTCTTCCTCCTTTTCTTGTTGGTTTTTTCTGTTACCATTTCCCAACTTCCGGGGTCAGCGGCCTCCTTTCCAGCATGAGCGACAGTAGACTCTTGAGGCCCTTGCATAGCCTGGTCCTGGAGCAAGCAGTGCTGTTTCCCCTCAGCTTCCCTGACACCTTTCAGCCCAGTAACAGCGTCCCGCAGCTCAGCCCCTGCTGCAGGAGGACCTCCACCAGGGAGCACCGAGTGCAGCCCTGCTCATTGTGCGCCCTCCTCTCAGGAGAGCAGTGCAGGCGCTCTCTACACCCCGAGCTCTGCACTGCAGCCTCCCCTCTCATCGGCTCTCTCTGGGTGCCTACACTGCCACTGCCGGGGCAGCCGGAGCAGAGCTCCCAGACCGGAGCCTGGTCATACGGCGAGTGCTCACCATTCCGCTCACCACCCCACTCGCCTGCCCGTGCGAACTGCTGTGCAAACTGCCTCGAACCCGCCCTGTTTGCCCGCCCTGGTCGCTTGCGCTCCCTGCGGCAGGTTTTTAACCACTCAGCACTGGTACCGCTCTTCCTGGCGCCTTCCCCTCTGAGTCAGCTCCTCGCGTCCTCTGAGCTGCCGGCTCACGGGTAAGCCCTGTCGAGGACTTGAGGCTCCCTTGGTGCCTGTTGCTGCTCGGAGTTGAAGCTCCTGGATGCCAAGCCTTCCCTGATCAGCCGCGCTGCAGGCATCCCCTCTCAGAAAGTCCTTGGTCAGACCAGAGCATTACCAAGCAGTAACCGAAACACTGGTGTTATCAGCGCAGTTCCCAGGCCCAAAATCAAAAACACAGCGCTGCACCAGCTACCAAGGAGAAAAATGACTGCTGCTGCCAAACCCAGGACAGTATCCACCACTTATTCCATACCATTCACATCATGCTCAGATCCCACATTTTCAATATACCATCACATGTATATATATACATACACACACACACAGAAAGGGAGAGAGATCATCTCTTAGTGCATGGACCAATCCCTATAAAGCTGCTGAGTCCATTCGGTCCGTGATGTCAAACTCCATCTCCTGTAACAGTCCTTCAGAGCAGGAGAGGCTATGTGCAGTGTTCACACTCATTAATAACCGGGGCAGTAGTGTCCATTGCTAAGTCCATCCCTCAATCATGAGTCCATCTGTATGCTGCATCTCTGCCCTGATGGCCTGAGGTGTCATGGGCCCACCAGGCTCAAAATAATTCACCCTACCCTCCAGCAGTTTCTGCAGCTTGTCACTGGGGACTCCATACAGCTGCCTTCCATCTCCGATGCTTCCAAAGCACCTGAGGGGCCCAGTGGACTAGATACTTGCCCATACAGTCCCACACACCCTGCCACTCATGACTGTCCAGCTGCAGGGAAAATCTCTTGATCATCCTAC
Organism: Aratinga solstitialis; assembly: GCA_902168055.1. NCBI lineage: Eukaryota > Metazoa > Chordata > Aves > Psittaciformes > Psittacidae > Aratinga > Aratinga solstitialis. Next base: position 55,023 of record CABHOG010000087.1, on the reverse strand, counting down.
ATCTTAGTTTAATCCCAGACAAGGCCCACACCTGACTCTGCTTAACTCTCAGGGGCAGACAAAATGGCCATGGGTAAAACACACTCTGTATGCGTGCCAACATGCTGATCCCCATCACAATCAGCAGGCAGGTCTCAAGGGTACCCAAAGGCCATTCAAACCCTTCAGAACTCTCAACTGAGGCTGCTGTACTTGTCACTGGTGCTGGTGTAGCTGCTGTGCTTGCCGGCTCTCTCACCACCAGCTGCTCTTTGTCTGAGTCCAGATCTTCCTCCTCTGCCTTGCTGGGAAGTGCTGCGCGGTCTCCTGCATCCTCCTGGGGCTCGGGCTCACGGGGCTCTGCAGGCGGCTGCTGGGGAATGCTTTCGGCCACCGTGGGCTTGTCTTGGCTGCAGGGCTCAGCTCCTCCACCGTTGTCTCCTCCCGCTGCTCGGCAGCTGCCGGGCTGGGCTCAGGGGAGGGGCTCAGCTCCTCTGCCACCTCCTCCCGCTGCTCAGCAGCCGCGCGCCTTGGCTCCTGGTCCCCGGGGCCGCGCTCCCGGGCCGTTTCGGCCGCCGGTGGCTCCCGTGGCCGCACCCCCTCGGCTCCCCACAGCCTCGCGAAGACGGAGGCAAGGGTGAGGGCCAGGAAGGTGAAGAGCAGCCAAACTGCCAGGTACAAGTACACGTCCATATCCGCCCCCCCCCCCCCCCCAACCCCCCCCCCCCCCCCGGCTTCCGAAGCCCACCCGCATTACAAGCCGTTCCAATAAAGTACAATGAAACAAGAACCTTAACCCAAAACTCATATCTGAAAAATGCTAAGATAACAAATACTGACTGTAAGTAAGGTACAACCGGCTGAAACCATGAACGCAAGAGAATCAAGAGCAACAATTTTGAGAGCCAATAAATCAGCATTGTGATGAGTGGCTGTTAATCCTGTCGTTATCTCAACCCTTCGTGCCCCACATTGGGTGCCAAAAAGAACTGTCGTGGTTTAAGCCTCGCAGCCATGCAGTTTTGCTCACTCACTCCCCCCTCTTTCTTTCCCCCACTCCCAGAGGGATGGGAAGGAGAATCGAAAGAATGCAGCTCCCACAGGTTGAGATAAGAACAGTTTAGTAACTAGAGTATAACACAAAACCACTACTGCTACCACCAATAACAATGACAAGGCAAATACAAGGAAAGAATACAATCGCTTACCACCTACACCTAGCCCGATCAAGCACTACACCCCCACCCTTCCGGGTCTCTGCTCTCTGTTTTACATCCTGGGCATGACATGCTGTGGCATGGAACACCTCTTTGGTCAGTTGGGTCAGGTGTCCTGTCTCTGCTTCCTCCCGGCTTCCCCTCCTCCCCGGCAAAGCATGAGACTCAGAAAGTCCTTGGTCAAACGAAAACACTACCAAGCAGTAACTGAAAACACTGGTGTTATCAGCACTGTTCCCAGGCCAAAAGTCAAAAACACAGCACTGCACCAGCTACCAAGAAGGAGAAAAATGCTGCTGCCAAACCCAGGTCACATGGCTATGGCACCCCCACAACTGAAGCCCCCCAGGGGAGGTGCCAGCTCTTGGCTTCCATCCCCAAATCCTTTTTTTCCAAGCAGACGGTCAGGAATAAACAAGCCAGAGGCTGGAAAAGGACTGAGGAGAAGCCTGAGCCTCAGAAGTGGGTGACGGGGGGGGGGGGGGGGGGGGGGGGGGGGGGGGGGGGGGGGGGGGGGAGGCAGGATCCAATAGTAGGTGCTGGGGGGGAGGAGGTCAAACCAAAAAAGGAGGTGATGGAGTGATGATGTTGGGTGATAATGGGGATGATGATGATAGGGTGATGTTGGAGTTCAGGGTGGGGGTGCCACCTCCATGTCCCCTCCCAACCATTGTCCCAGGCAGGTGGAGGCCTGTTGAGGTGATGGGATCATGACACTGGGTGATGGGATCATGATGTTGGGTTGATGTTGTTGGGGTGAGTTTGGGATGATCATGATGGGATGATGATGGGGGTGATGATGACAAAGATGATGGGGATGATGATGGGGTGATGTTGGGTTGATGATTTTAGGGTGATGATGATGGGTGATTTTTGGGATGATGATGGGAGTGATGATGACAAAGATGATGGGGATGATGATGATGGGATGATGATGGGGGTGACAACGAAGATGATGGGGATGATGATGATGGGATGATGATGATATTGGGGTGATGATATGGTGATATTGGGTTGATGTTGAGGTGATGTTGGGATAATGATGATGGGATGATGATGGGAATCATGATGATGGGATGATGATGATGATGATGAGATGATGATGATGTTGGGAGGATGATGGGGTGATGTTGGGGTCTGGGGGGGTCCCATCTCTGTGTCCCACACCCAGGCAGGTGCAGGCCACCCCCAAGAACATCTTTGGGCAGCCCCGGCTCTGTGTGTTGCTGCGGAACCTGCACTCATCTCGTAGGAGCCACAAGTCCACCATTGAGGATGACCTCAAGAAGCTCATCATCATGGACAGCACCAGCCCAGAGCCAGAGCGTGCCCCGGTGAGCTGGGAATGCCATGGCCAAGGGGGCTCCAAACACAACAGGGGGGCCAACCATGAGCAATGGGGTCCAACCATGACTAATGGGTGCTCAACCATGAGCAATGGGGTCCAACCATGACTAATAGGGGTTCAACCATGAGCAATGGGGTCCAACCATGACTGGTGGGGTCCAACCATAACCAATGGGGCTCCAGACACAACCGGGGGGCCTTCAGCCATGGCCAGTGGGGGCCCAACCATGGCCAATGGGGCTAGAAACACAAACGGGGGGGCTTCAACCATGGCCAGTGCGGGTCCAACCATGACAAGGGATGGTTCAACCATGACCAATGGGGCTTCAACCACAACCAGGGGCTCACTGCACCTCTTCCCCTGCCCTCCAGATCCCTCCCAAGGAGCTCTAGAGGACTCTGTCAGATGAAAGCCTCTGTGGTGGCTGCTAGGACCCCGCTTACACCAGTGGGAGCTTAGTGCTGGAGACTGAAGGGAGTTTTGGCAGCTTGTACCCTTCCAGCACGCTGCCCAACTGCTGTCAGCACCCAGCCACCACCAGTGGGGGCCTCCACAACAAGAAGGGTGAGTGCTGGAATCATGGAATGGGTTCGGATGGGATGAAGCTAGAGGTGATCCAGTTCCAACACACAGGACACTGCCAGGGTGGAGCATCCCAACCTTCTCCATTCAACTCATCCCAGTGTCCCACCAGCCTCATGGGGAAGAGCTTCATCCCAAGATCCCATCTAGCTCTTCCAGTTCCTCCTCATGCCATCTGTCCATCCTGTGTCCAAAGCCCCTCTCCAGGTCTCCTGCTGTTGGGAAGCTCAGAACTGGCCCCAGTGTTCCAGCAGGGTCCTCCCTTGGCCCTGCTGCTCCCATAGGACACAATGGGGAGCTCTCATAGGACACAGCGGAGCTCCCATAGGACACAACAGGGAGCTGCCATAGGACATGGTGGGGAGCTCCCGTAGGGCACAACTGGGAGCATCCATAGGACACAATGGGGAGCTCCCATAGGACAAAATGGGAAGCTCTCATAGGACACAATGGGCTGTTAGTGGCTCCTGCTGAGCTTCTCCTCACCCATCATCCCAAATCCTTCTGCTTGGGGCTGCTCCATCCCTTCTCCTTGGCCTTGGAATTGCCCCAGGAGCAGGAGCTGGTTGGGCTCCATGAGCTGCTCCAGGTGGGATGGACTCCCAATGATGTGCTGTGGGTCCATCACTTGAGTGTCCTGGTTGGCTCTTCCATGATCATGGAATGGTGGATGTTTTGGTTGGGTGTCCATGAACCCTGGGCTCCTGGGCTTGGAAGCACATTTCCAAAAGGGATTTGGGCTTTGGATTCACCCCTGGAGCCGGGAAGCTCCTTGCCTTCGGGTGCTATGGGGTGGCCTCAGCTTTCCAAGAGTGATCCCAAAGTTGCTGTCACACGCCCCGTGTTCCAATCATTATCCCTAAGGATTATCCCAAGGGTCCCTGTTGCTGTTACTGCATCCAAATCCTGCCCTGTCACTTCTAGTGGGCTGAATTCCTAAGCCTTCTTCCCTTTCTTGGTGCCATCACCTTCTCTGGGGTTAGGTTTTCCTAATGGGATAATCCAGGAACTGGGAGCAGGAAACTCTTCATGGGAGCAGGAAACTGCTGGTTTTCGGGTGGTTTGGGGTGCGGAGGTTGGTTTTATTGTGGATTTGGGGTGTTTTAAGGTGGTTTTTGGGTGTTTTGGGGTGCTGAGGTCAGTTTTGGGGTGGGTTTCTGTGGTTTTAGGATGGTTTGGGGCCAGTTTTGGGGTGGGTTTAGGATGGTTTTGGGTGCCAATGGTCCCTATGCCCCTGTAGGCACCATCTAGACCTCGAGCTATCCCTGCGCTGCGTGGATCCCGGGATGATACAGGATACGGCCGGATACGGCCGCGAGGCTGGACTGGGCCAGTCTGGTCAATGCAGCCAAGGCCTATGAAGGTATCAGACCCCCCCAACTGCACCCTGAGCATGGTGCCGGGTTTGGGTTGTTTTGGGGTGTTTTTGGGGGTGCTATGCTGGTTTTGGGGTGCCAAGGTCGGTTTTGGGGTGGGTTTGGGTGGGATTGGGGTGCTTTAGGGGTGGTGAGGTTGAGTTTGGGGTAGATTGGTGGTGCTGTTTTGATTTTGGGGGTGTAAAGAGGTGGTTTGGGGTGGTTTGGGGTGTTTTGAGGTGTTTTGGGCTGTTTTTGGGGTATTTTGGGCTATTTCGGGGGTGTTTGGGGCTGGTTTTGGGGTGTTTCAGGCTGTTCTTGGAGAGTTTTGGGTCTGTTTTGAGTCTGTTTTGGGGGTGTTTGGGGCTGGGTTTGGGGTGCAGATGTGCCACCTCCCAGTACAAAGGGCCGTGTCCCTGTTCCCCCTCATGTAGCCGGAGCTGAGCCCGGACCCCCTCCCCCACCCCCAGAGAGGCCGCATGGGGCACCCCCCTATCAGGTACCGGGTCACCCCCCTATATGGGGCCCCCCCCATGTCACCTTTGTATGTGGGGCTGAGATCCCCACATGTGGTTCTGGGACCTGCCCCTCAATATGGGGACACGCCTGGGGCCCCACACATTGCCTTTTAACCCCCCCCCTCCACTTCCCCCACAGCCTTGGACCTACCTGAGAAGGTGTCGCAGCTCGAGGCCATGTTAAAGCAGCTCCAGAGCAACCTCCAGAAGGTCCAATTTTGGGGTGGTTTGGGGGTAATTTTGGGCTATTTTGGGTTCTCACCGGGTGCCCCACATAGGAGAAGCAGGACAAGGTGGTTTTGGGGTGTTTTAGGGTGGTTTTGGAGTGCTTTTTGGGTGTTTTTGGGCTTACCCTGTATCCCATAGGAGAAGGAGGACAAGGTGGTTTTGGGGTGTTTTAGGGTGGTTTTGGGGTGGTTCTGGGGTGTTTCTGGGCTCTGACCCTGTATCCCATAGAAGAAGTATGGCAAGGTGGTTTTGGGGTGTTCTGGGGGTGTTTTTGGAGTGGTTTTGGGGTGGTTTTGGGCTCTGACCCTGTATCCCATAGAAGAAGTAGGGCAAATTGGTTTTGGGGTGTTTTAGGGTGGTTTTGGAGTGCTTTTGGGGTGTTTTTGGGTGTTCTGAGGGTGGTTTTGGGGTGGTTTTGGTGTATTTTTGGGGTGCTTTGGGGCTCTGACTCTGTATCCCATAGGAGAAGCAGGACAAGGTGGTTCTCCATGTGGAAGTGGCCTACCTGCGCCACAACAACCGGCGCCTGCAGCAGGAATCACACTTGGCCACGTGCCAGCTCCACCACTTCACCTGCATCTTCTCCGGTACCGTTGATATAGAGGAGCTGTGGCCCCACCCAGGGACAATGGCGAACACATGCAAGAGCTGGAGGAGGAGGCTACCAGCAGGACCCGAGTGGGGCTGCAGGTGGAGGAGGCGGAGGTAGATCTAGTGGCAGAGGAGGAGGCGATGCAGGTGGCTGTGGTGCTGGAGGAGGACGACCTGATGGATTTGGACTGAACTGTGGTAAAGCAGCATGTGCTCCCATCCACTGCTGGCAGTGAGGGTGGGTTGGCTGCTGCCGTGCTGCAGCTATGTGCAATGGCCCCGCTGCAGGGACACAATGCCCGGTGGCTTCGTCCTGGCAGCACAAGCGCTACCACCTCACTGCCATGTGCTGCCTTTGGAACCTGCCAGCCAAGTCTGATCACACAGAGCCTGGCTCCCAGCCAGGGCTGAGCCCTGTGCCACAGTCCTGCTCTCCCCAGCATGTTCCAGGCCTTTGGCAAACACAGTGACCATCAGTAGCCTCTCTGAGATGACCTTGTGCTGCTTGTTTCCAGGGCTGATCAAGATGGAGGAGTTGCGGAGGTGGAAGTTTTTTGAAGAAGAGTTGTTGTTTTTCACTGAAGATTGTTGTTTGTTCATATAAGAATTGTAGTTTTAAGTAGAATAAGTGTAGGGTTAAGTAGGGGAGTTGTAGTTTGTTTCGTTGTCTGTTTTAGTTTTTGTTTGTTGTTTTGTAAATACATTTCTTCATCTTTTTCTGACCCAGTCTCTCTTTGTATTCACTGCGATCACACGCAGCGTTGGCAGACCTGTTTTTGGCTGGTTTTGAGCTGTTACAGGGCTGTTTTGGGGTGTTTTAGGCTCTTTTGGGGGGTGTTTAGGGGTAATTTGGGTGTTTTACTTTCCGTTTTTCGGTGTTTTGGGCTGTTTTCGGGTGTTTTGGGCTTATTTTTGGGGCTGTTTTGGGGCTGTTTTGGGGCTGTTTCGGGGCTGTTTCGGGCTGTTTCAGGGGTGTTTTGGCCTGGTTTGGGGATATTTTTGGGCTGTTTTCTGTCTGTTTCGGGCTCTTTTGGGGCTGTTTTCGGCTGGTTTTGGTCTGCTAAGGGCTGTTTCGGGCTACCTTGGGGGGCTGGTTTTGGCCGTTTCAGGGCCGTTTTGGGGTGTTTTGGAGCTGTTGCAGGCTGGTTTGGGCTGTTTCGGGTGTGTACTTTGTCCTCTGCGATGCAGCAGAGGCTGCAGGACTTGCACTTGATGCACTGCCAGCGATAGATGCATACCATGGCCGCCATGCTCACTGTGAACTGCAGGCAGGAGGGGTGCCCTGTGGGGGGCAAGGTTCAGGGGGGCCTATGGGGTGTTGAGGTGCAGGGGGGGCTATGGGGTCTATGGGGTATTGGGGTGCAGGGGAGTCTATGAGGTGCAGGAGGTGTCTATGGGATCTATGGGGTCTATGAGGTCTATAGGGTGCAGGGGTGTCTATGGGGTCTACAGGGTATATGGGGTGCAGGGGAGTCTAGCAGGGGGTGTCTATGCGGTCTATGGGGTGCAGGGGGCTCTATGTGGTCTACAGTGTCTACGGGGTCTATGGGGTACAGCTGGGGCACAGTGGTGTCTGTGGGATCTATAGGGTCTATGGGCTTTGTGGGATCTATAGGGTCTATGGGCTTTATGGGCTCTATGGTCTCTATGGGGTGTCTACAGGCGCTCTGGGCCCTATGTGCTCTACTGTGTCTAGGGGGTTTCTATGGGCTCCATGGTAACTATGGTGTCCGTGGCGTCCACGGGCTCTATGAGGTCTATGGTGTCTATGGGCTCTATGGGGTCTATGTAGTCTATGGGCTGCAGGGAGGTCTATGGGGTCTACGGTGTCTATGGGCTCTATGGTGTCCATAGGCTTCATGGGGTCTATGGGCTCTATGGTGTCTATGGTGTTCATGGGCTCTACAGGCTTTATGGGCTCTATGGTGCCTATGGGCTCCATGGGCTCTATTGGCTCTATGGGGTCCATGGGGTGCAGTGCGGGCCTGGGGCTGCAGGGGGCTAAGGGGGCAAATGGGGGGCAATGGCGGATGCGTACCTGTACTCCAGCGCTGGTGTTCAGGGACCCAGTTCAAGTCTTTGTAAAACTCTATTGGGGGGGGGGGGTAAGGAGGAAAAGGGGGTGACACCCCCCCACCACACCTGGGACCCCCGACACCTCCCCACACCCCTGGGACCTGCAAATGGCCTGAACCCCCCTAATCCCCCCCCCCCTTCCTGCCCCAAAGACAGGGCTGGGACCCCCGCACTTCGGACTGAGACCCCCAAAGCTGGGGCTGGGCCGCCCCACTCACGCTCGTGGTGGTTCCTGCAGGGGGGTGCAGGGCGCTCTCCCAGCTCCTCGCCCTCCTCCTCGGCCAGGCGCACTTACGTGTAGTGGCAGCTGAGCCCAGGGTGGCTCTTGCAGCGCTTCCCGCAGACTTGGGGGGGGGGAACATGGGATCAGACCCCTCCTATCGCCCCCTATAGCTACCATGGCCTCCTATCACCTTCTACCACTCCCATTGCCTCCTATCGCCCCCTATCACTCCCTTCCCCTCCTATCACCTCCCATCACCCCCCCATTGCTCCCTATCACCTCCTATTGCCCCCCATCTCTTGCATAGCCCCCTATCACCTCCTATATCCCCCTATGCCCCCCCCACTCACTGTCGCATATGTAGGGCTTGTCCCATTCTTATAGCACCGGAGGCTCCTGGCAGTTCCGCACCACCCCCAGCCCACACATCTGGGGGGGGGAAAGGGTGGGTTGGGGAGGAAACACCCCCCTGGGGAGTGAGGACCCCCACTTTGGGTCTTGGGGAACCCCCCCCGGGTGCAAGGAACCCCCTTTGCATTTGGGGAACCCCCCTTTAGGTTTGGGGCACTCCCTGTTACATCTTGGGGAACCCCCATTGGGTTTGGGGACCCCTTTTGCATTTTTGGGACCCTCCTTTAGTTTTGGGGATCACCCCCTTTGCATCATGGTGAAGCCCCTTTGGGTTTGGGATCCCCACCTCGGGTCCTAGGGAACCCCCCTTGGTTTTGGGGCCCCCCTCATGTTTTTGGGCACCCCCTGTCCCACCTTGCCCTTGGACTAGTCCTTGCGGTAGGGGGTGTCATCGTCCAGCTTTTCCCCCTCCGGCTCATGGGGAAAATCACCTGGGGGAACCTTCTGCAGGGGGGGAAAGGGGATCCCATGTGCCAGGGATGGATCATAATAGATGGATGGAGGATAGACTGATGGATGGATGGATGGATGGATGGATGGATGGATGATGGACAGATGGAGGATGGATGGATGGATGAATGAATGATGGATGATGGAAGATGGACGGATGATGGATGGGTAATGGACAGACAGATGGGGGGATAATGAATGGATGGATGGATGGAGGATGGATGGATGGACAGATGAATGGATGGATGACTGACGGATAACGGATGAATGGATGGATAGATGGATGCATGGATGATGGATGGATGATGGGATGAATGGATGGAAGATGGATGAAATGATGGATGGACGCAAGTCTTGGAAGGCAGAAGCAGGGACTGTGAGAATGAAGACCCTGGGCCCACTGTAGGAGAGGATCTAGTTCGAGACCATCTTAAGAACCTGAATGTATACAAGTCCATAGGACCTGATGAAATCCATCCGCGGGTCCTGAAGGAGCTGGTGAATGAAGTTGCTAAGCCACTGTCCATCATATTTGAAAAATCATGGCAGTCAGGTGAAGTTCCCGACGACTCAAAAAAGGGAAATATAGCCCCCATTTCAAGAAGGGGAAAATGGATGAGCCGGGGAACTACAGACCAGACAGCCTCACCTCTGTGCCTGGCAAAATCTTGGAGCAGA
>CABHOG010000087.1:25142-36790 GCA_902168055.1 Aratinga solstitialis | reverse complement strand
GAGCGGGGGGAAGAAAAAAGGGGAAGTGAGGGGAGAACGGGCTGCGTGGTTTAGAGAGGCTTAAACCACGACACTATTAAACTGAGGTGGATACTTGTTCATGGTTTCTTCACGAGTTTGTTGGGAAGATGTATGTCTTGGGTATCAAAAAATCTGGATGAAAGTTCTAACTTACTCAGTGTAAGCTTGCTTCTCATTCAAGTTACGGGAAGGATTTAGCAGCTTTATTTTGTACTGCTTTTTATTATATTGAAACTCTGTTCTCCTTAGCAATTTTCAGCCTTAGTTCTTCCATCCAGATTTTTTTTAAATTTAGGAGTGATAAATGAGGTTACAGGCAAGGCCTTAATAATTCGTCACCTATCGAATCTTTAATATACTAGCCAGGTGACCACTTCGTGTGGAGTGTCCACATTCGTGGTGAGTGTAATAGTGGGCAGCTTGTAATCTTTGGAGTGAATCACTTAGCGTGTGACTCATAGCAATGAAATAAACTCAGTTACCTGAAAATCTTAGGTGGGGGAAACTCATACATGTAACTACTTCAAAGAATCTGAGGTGGGTTGGGGAAGACTTAACTGTCTCTGTAAAGTAGCATCAATGTAAAATCTGCAAGTAGAGCATTCAACACATCTTGTGGCTCAAACATTAATGGTTTTATTTCTTAAACCAGGCTTCCATGGGACTAATGCTGTAAATTCAAAGTACTCAATTTGTCGCTTATAGCCACTATACTCTATATAGTRCTGTAAACTTCTTTCATGGAAGGAAAATTTAAGAAAATTAATTTGGGTCAATGGTGCCCTTGCTGTTCTTACTTAAAATTAAAACAGAATACTAGGCTAAATGGGTCATTGTTCCTAAGAGTGTTGAAAACAGTTTTCCAGAGTCAGTCAGTGTATATCGCAGTGGYGCTTCAGAATATTTACTCTGTGCTCTATCAAGATGTTGAAAAATCTAGATGGCTTTGGCATCTCTTAGGTTTCTTTCTGAAGTAGCTAAGCCAACTTAGTCTTTTCCTATGYGCTGCTGAAGTTCTGCACCTTTTTCTATCCGTATTTCTTGAAGAGATATTGCTCAGGCTTCTTATCCAAAATAGTCACCTTCGCAAACTTACAATTTTCTTTCTAGTCTTGCTGATTAGAGGAAGCTTTTGTCAGTGTGTCATGGGTTCAGCAGTAGCAGTCATTTTTCTCCTTAGTAGCTGGTGAAGTGCTGTGTTTTTCACTTTCGGCCTGGGAACAGCACTGATAACACCGACGTTTTCAGTTACTGCTTAGTATTGTTTTGATCTAACCCAAGGGCTTTCTGAGCCTCACGCTCTGCCAGGGAGGAGGAGAAGCTGAGACAGGACACCTGACCCAAACTAGCCAAAGAGGTATTCCATACCACAGCACGTCATGCCCAGGATGTAAAAACGGAGGGCAGAGACCCGGAAGAGGGGTTCACTGCTGGGTCAGGCTGGGTATCGGTGGTGAGCAGWTGTATTCTCTTTCCTTGTTGTTTCTCTTGTCATTATTATTATTGGTGGTAGCAGTAGTGGTTTGTGTTATACCTTAGTTGCTAAACTGTTCTTATCTCAACCTGTGGGAATTGCATTCTTTCAATTCTCCTCCCCATCCCCCCGGAGCAGGGGGGAAAAAAGATGGGGGGGGTGGGGTGTGAGTGAGCAAACTACGTGGCTGCGAGGCTTAAACCACAATAGTTCTTTTTGGCGCTCAACATGGGGCATGAAGGGTTGAGATAACGACAGGATTAATAGTCACTTGTCACAATGCTGATTTATCAGCTCTCAGTGTTGTTGCTCATGATTGTCTTGAGTTCATGGTTTCAGCCTGTTATACCTTACTTACTGCCGCAATTTGCTATCTTATCATTTTTCAGGCATGGGGTTTGGGGTRAGGTTCTTGTTTCATTGTACTTTATTGGAATGACTTGTAATATGGGCAGGCTCYAGCAGCAGGGCGAGACGAATGTGGCTGTGGACTTGTACCTGGCTGTCTGGCTGCTCTTCACCGTCCTGGCCCTTGTCCTCGCCTCCGTCTTCATGAGGCTCTGGGAAGCAGAGGGGGGGCAGCCCCGGGAGCTGCCGGCGGCTGAAAAGGCCTGGGAGCACAGCTCCAGGGACCAGGAGGCTGGGAGGAAGCAACTGTCGGTGGAAGAAGTCAGGGCGGTCAAGGAGGGGAATGAGGCAGCTACCAAGTGGCRGGGGGAGGCGGCGGCCAAGCGCAGCCCCATGGCGGCCGAGAGAATTCCCCTGCAGCTGCCCACCGAGAACCGTGAGCTTGAGCCCCAGGAGGATGCAGGAGACCATGCAGCACTTCCCAGCAAGGCAGAGGAGGAAGATCTGGACTCAGATGAAGAGAAGCTGGTGGTGAGAGAGCCRGCAAGCACAGCAGCTGCACCAGCACCAGTGATGAGTACAGCAGCCTCATTTGAGAGTTCTGAAGGTTTTGAATGGCCTTTGGGTACCCTTGAGACCTGCCTGCTGATTGTGATGGGGATCAGCATGTTGGCATGCATACAGAGTGTGTTTTACCCATGACCATTTTGTCTGGTTCCGAGAGTTAAACAGAGTCAGGCTTGGGCCTTGTCTGAGGGTAGACGACAATGTAGAAAGACCAAGAGATTTTCTCTGAGGCTGGACAGTAATGAACGGCAGGCTGTGTGAGACAGTATGGGCGAATATCTAGTCCATTGGGCTCCTCTAGTGCTTTGGCAGCGTCGGAGGTGGAAGGCAGCCGTGTGGACTCCCCAGCAACAAGCTGCAGAAACTGCTGAATTATTTTGAGCCTGGTGGGCCCATGACACTTCAGGCCATCAGTCGGGTGAAGTTCCCAATGACTGGAAAAAGGGAATTATAACCCCCATTTTCAAGAAGGGGAAAATGGATGAACCGGGGAACTACAGACCACTCAGTCTCACCTCTGTGCATGGCAAAATCTTGGAGCGGATTCTCCTGGAAGGCATGCTGAGGCGCATGAAAAACAACAAGGTGATTGGTGACAGCCAGCATGGCTTCACTAAGGGGAAATCCTGCCTGACCAATCTGGTGGCCTTCTATGATGGGGCTACGGAACTGATGGACAGGGATAGAGCAGTTGATGCCATCTACCTGGACTTGTGCAAAGTGTTTGACACTGTCCCACACGACATCCTTGTCTCTAAGTTGGAGAGATGTCAATTTGATAGGTGGACCACTCGGTGGATAAAGAACTGGCTGGATGGCTGCATGCAAACAGTTGTGCTCAATGGCTCAATGTCCAGCTGGAGACCAGTAACGAGCGGTGTCCCTCAGGGATCGGTGTTGGGACCGGTCTTGTTCAACATCTTTGTTGGTGATGTGGACAGTGGGATTGAGTGCGCCCTCAGCAAGTTTGCCGATGACACCAAGCTGTGTGGTTCGGTTGATACCCTGGAGGGAAGGAACGCCATCCAGAGGGACCTTGACACACTTGTGAGGTGGGCTGATGCCAATCTGATGGAGTTTAACCATGCCAAGTGCAAGGTCCTCCACCTGGGTCGGAGCAATCCCAGGCACAGCTCCAGGTTGGGCAGAGAAGAGATTCAGAGCAGCCCTGCGGAGAAGGACTTGGGGGTGTTGATCAATGAGAAAATGAAAATGAGCCGGCAGTGTGTGTTTGCAGCCCAGAAAGCCAACCTGGGCTGCATCAAAAGGAGTGTGACCAGCAGGTCGAGGGAGGTGATCCTGCCCCTCTACTCTGTTCCTGTGGGACCTCACTTGGAGTATTGTGTGCAGTTCTGGTGTCCTCAACATCAAAAGGACATGGAACTGTTGGAACAAGTCTAGAGGAGGCCACGAGGATGATCGGGGGCCTGGAGCAGTTCCTGTATGAAGATATGCTGAGAAAGTTGGGGCTGTTCAGCCTGGAGAAGAGAAGGCTCTGTGGAGACCTCATAGCAGCCTTCCAGTATCTAAAGGGGGGCTATAGGGATGTAACCATGGAGCTGGAACAAAATCATCTGTAACTACAAGATTTGTGTTTTAGGATGTCACAATATTAGTTCCCTATTCAAGGATGCCCACAGTAAGCAAATCAGCGTTCTTCTAGGATAAATGAGGAACACTGTGTAACTTGTTTAGCTTGGCAAGAAAATGAGAGAAAAACATCCAAGTAGGCGAAGGGTAATTCTGGCAGGGGGAGATCACGACCTCTGACTCAATAGCCCCCTACTCAAATTATACCCCAGACTCAATTTAGAACAATAGAACTATCTTGTGCACATGTATAGTATTTAGCATACAAAGAGTATTTGTTATAACCAATTAAAATAAGAATGTAGAATGGAATGCATGACTATGTAACAATCTTATGGATAAATATCTGTAAAGCTTGGTCCCAGGCATGCACGTAGGGAGAAGAGATCCCCTGTGCATCCAGCTCTGTAATAAAAGAATGCTTCCCTTTTAACACTACACTGGTGTTACACAGTTTTTCTTGACCGAGGTTTGTCGGTAGCAGTTTTGGTGACCCAGATGGAAGTCTGCCTGTGAGCATCAATGGATCCATGTGATCACGGGACCTCCAGCCGGCACCGAGGGATTCTCGAGGAGAACCTCTGATCCCCTGACCAAAGAGCTCCAAGCGAGACAACTGGGACAAGGTAAAAAAGAGGCATTCTTTGTGAAGGAACATATATAGGGGTTTGAGTCCCCTACTGGGCCCTTGTGGTGTTGGTTCGCGTCCCACAGAGCCTGCCTATAAGACAAAGCTTCACGTGGTTGGGCCTTATAGGTACCTAAGAGGGGTTCAAGTCCCCGCAGGTTTTCTGCCTGTAAGGTGCGGCAAAAGCTACGCAGGGTAGAGCTTTGGGCGATTGCAAAGGTTTATTGGGATATTTGGAATTGGGAAGTGTCTGTGATAGTGCACAATCACACGCACTTATGGGACAGTTTCCTGGGAAACATCTGATACCAGTAAAAATGCCTTTGGGATGTATCTTAAAACATCGGAAGGATCTGGGAGGAGATCCTTCAACTCGGAAACAATTAATAGAATATTGTAATCATTGGAGGCCAATGTATACTTTGGAAAGTGGGGAAAAATGACCAGAAAATGGGACTTTACTGTATAATACAATACTCCAATTGATGCTATTTTGTAAGAGGGAAGGAAAATGGGAAAAAATGGGATATGTGGATCTGTTTTTCACTCTCAGAATCCATCCGGAGTGACAAAGACAATGTGGGTTGTCTTTCCTACCCTGATCGGTCGGAGCGATGGCTTTAGAATTAAGGGAAAAGGACAAACATAATTATAGCAAAAACAAAAAGGGGAAATGCCATTGGGAAATTAGGGAGAAGGAATGAGAAAGAGAAGAGGATAAAATAGAATTGATGGTGGCTCCTCTTAGGAGACCTCAAATAAGAGGAGCAGTAGGAGGAGGAAAGGCACCATCTGCTCCTCCCAAAGAAAGTGATAAGGAGGAAGAATTCAGTCTAGTAGCAAAAAGAACTTGAGAAAGGAGGGAGGATGGCACAGTTCTCCAAGTGCCTCTCTGACAGGCAGTAGCAAATGAGGGTCTGGTAATTGTGAAAGTACCATTTTCAGTAACAGATTAAAGATCATGGAAAGAAATTGCAGGGACATATAGGGAAGATCCTGAAAGAGTAGCTAAGGCTATGGAAACCATAATTAGAACTCAGGATTCTGTTTGGAATGATTTACAGATAATATTGGATATGTTATTAGATGAGAATGAGAAGAAAATGGTGTTAGATGCTGCTAGGAAACAAGTAGAAGGAGCACATGCAAATGGAGGTTTGCAGGGAACAGTGGAATAAAATTTCCCATCTACAAACCCTGAATGGGATTCAAATCAGCCAGGACCTAGAGGAATGATAACTAGATATCAAAGGTGGATCTTATTTGGAATAAAGCATGGGATGTCAAAAGCCTTGAACTGGTCAAAAATATATGAGGTGAGACAGAAACCAAATGAATCCCCCTCAGCTTTTATGGAAAGACTATAAGTGACAGCCAGGAAATACACTACTTTGGATCCAGAAAAACCAGAGGAGGCAGCACAACTTGTTTTTTTTTATTTATGGGACAATCAGCTTCAGATATTAGGAAGAAGCTTCAGAAATTAGAAGGACCTGAATCTAGGGACCTAGGTAAAATGCTGAAAGTAGCATGGACTGTGTATAATAACAGAGAAAAAGAAAAGGAGTTGAGACAGGCACGAAGAGCTAGCAGATTACTGACTGTTCTAGCTCAGAGTGACAGAAGAGAAAGAGGGAGAGGGAAAGGATGAGGAATAAGCAATGACAGAGGAAGAATGAACCCAAACTCTCAACTAGCAGAAGATCAATGTGCTATTTGTAAAGAACGAGGGCAATGGAAAAGGAAATGCCCAAGTAAAGGAAAATTAGATCCAACCCTCCAGGCAATCAAATTAATGACTTTAGATGAAGAATCCTGAAGGGGACTGGGGGAATCAACCCTAGCTGAACCCCTGGTTACACTGAAGCTAGGGGATGAAGATATAGAATTTTTGATAAATACAGGGGCAACTTATTTGGTTTTAAATACTTGTAAAGGGGAGTATGGGAACAAAGTAGTAAATGTTGTTGCTGCGACAGGGCAAGTGCAAAATAGGCTGGTTTTGAATCCTTTAAAATTAAAATTGGGAAAACAATGGGTAACTCATCAATTTTTATATATGCCAGAATGCCCGGTACTGTTATTAGGATGAGACTTGCTGAGCAAATTAGACACTCAAATATCTTTTAAGGACAGAGGAGTCAAATCGTTGATACCAGAATCAAAAGCCATACAGGCAGGGGCATTTATGTTACAGGACTCCCCTAAGGAGGAACAGATTCCAGAAGAAGTGGAAAATGTGGTGATCCCTTTGGTCTGAGCCAGTGGAATTTCAGGACGGTCTAAATTGGCAGAACCAGTAAAAGTGACTCTGAAATCTGGAGCCAAACTGGTAAGACAAACCCAATATCCTATTAAATGGGAAGCTCAGAAAGGATTAGAGAAATTAATAACAAAATTTTTGGAATATGGGCTTTTGGTAGAATGTGAATCAGACTACAGGACTCCTATTTTGCCAGTAAAGATATCTGAGGGTAATGAGTATCAATTTGTTCAGGACCTAAGGGCTGTAAATCAGATTGTTCAGGACATACATCTAGTGGTGGCCAATCCATATACTCTGCTAACCTCTCTAAAAGAAGAGCATAAATGTTTTACTGTGCTGGACTTGAAGGATGCCTTCTTTTGCATACCTCTATATAAAGAAAGTCAATGCAAATTTGCATTTGAGTGGGAAAATCCCACCACAGGGTGAAAAGTACAATTAACCTGGACTGTACTCCCACAAAGATTCAAAAACAGCCCTACAATATTTGGAAATCAATTAGCTAAAGAATTGGAGATTTGGAAGAAACAGAATAAAGGACACAGCATAGTGCTACAATACATGGATGACATTTTAATAGCTGCAGAAAAACAGGAAAGAGTGTCTCGAGACTACTATCAGTTTGTTAAACTTTTTGGGCCAAGGAGGTTATCGGGTTTCCCGTAATAAAGCCCAAATAGGAAAAGAGGCAGTGATTTACTTGGTATTTGAAATATCTTGAGGACAGAGACAACTGGGAAATGAAAGGAAGCAATTTGCCAGATTCCCGAACCAAGCAGCCCCAAGGATTTGAGGGCTTTCTTGGGAATGATTGGATGGTGTCGACTTTGGATCATGAGCTATGGACTATATGTGAAGCCACTGTATGAGGCTTTGAAAGAGTCCAAAGACCAGCACTTAGTCTGGACACCTGAGTGTCAGACTGCATTCAAAGAATTCAAAATGACCTTGATGATGGCCCCTGTGTTAGGCTTACCTGACTTAACCCAGCCTTTTGAGCTTTTTGTGCACAGAAGGCAACATTTAGCCCTTGGAGTATTGGCACAACAATTAGGATCCTGGAAAAGACCAGTGGGATACTTCCACAAACAACTCAATAATGTGAGTAAAGGATGGCCAGGATGCCTGCGTGCAGTGGCGGCGGCAGTCTTGCTTATCCAAGAAACCCGAAAATTGACTATGGGCCAAAAGATGGCGGTATATGTATGTGACATGGTAATAGCTGTCCTAGAACAAAAGGGGGGTCATTGGTTATCCCCCAGTAGAATGTTGAAATATCAGGCTGTTCTGTTGGAACAGGATGATGTAGAACTAAAAACTACTGCAATTTTTAATCCAGCAATGTTGTTAACAGAAATTTCATTAGAAAATTTGGAGCATGATTGTTTATTAACTATTGAACAAGTCTATTCCAGCAGACCAGACCTAAAAGATGTACCACTAGAAAATCCTGATCTGGAACTGTTTACAGATGGAAGCAGTTTTGTACAAGAAGGAAAACAAATGGCTGGATATGCAGTTACCACTACCACCAAAGTATTGAAATCAGGAACGTTACCTGCAAACACTTCAGCACAAAAGGCGGAACTGATTGCTTTGAAACACGCCCTACAAATGGCCAAAGGGTAGAGAGTGAATATTTGGATGGACTCCAAATATGCATTTGGTATAAGCCATGCTCATGGGGCCATTTGGAAGGAAAGAAGACTGTTAACAGCTCAAGGATCATCAATAAAGTACAAAGAGGAGATCCTCCAACTTTTGGAAGACATACGAAAACCAAAAGAAGTGGCAGTAATGCATTATAAAGCTCACCAGTTTGGACAGACGGCTGTGAATATAGGTAACTGATTGGCAGTCAAGGCTGCAAAGGAAGCTGCATCACAAGGTATCCTTGCACTGGTGCCAGTAAAATAGGTAAAAATTTTTTATTTTAAACCAAAATATAGCAAATTGGATGACCAATTAGCAGAACATTTGGAGGTCTCACAAAATGCAGAAGGACGGTGGGTAACGCCAGAAAAGCTGGTAATAACCCCACAAGTTATGATAGAACTTGTGAAGGAAAAGCATAAGCAGACTCACTGGGGAATAGATGCAGTGATCACAAGTTTAAAAGATTCATATTATGTGTAGGGATGATGGGTATAATAAAGTCAATAGTGGCTAAGTGTCCACTCTGTCTTAAAAACAATCCCCTGAACGAGAAAAGACCAGTTATGGGAATGACAAGACAAGGAAATTCTCCCAGAGATTACTGGCAGATTGATTTTTCTGAGTTACCTAGACAGGGTGGGTATAGGTATTTATTGGTATTGATTGATACCTTTTCATGATGGCTGGAAGCTTTCCCTTGCCACACAAACAAGGGTAGAGAAGTGGTTAAAGTATTATTGAAGGAAACAATACCAAGATTTGGGGTACCCATAGGAATATCCTGACAGAGGACCACATTTTGTGGCAAATGTAATTCAACAAATTAATAAGGTGCTGGGAATACAGTGGGACCTACATACCCCCTGGAGACCGCAATCCAGTGGGAAAATTGAGAGAATGAATCAAACACTAAAAAGACAAATTAGCAAAATTTGTCAGGAAGTGTCCCTGAAATGGCCACAGGCTCTACCATTAGCCCTCCTGAGAATTAGAATTCAACCAAGATCTAAGGATGGAATAAGTCCATATGAAATTTTATATGGCAAACCTTACCAGACTCCTCTTATTCCAGGGGAAATGAAGGTAGCAGGGGAAACAGATTTAAAGATGTATTTGATTTCTTTGGGAAAAGTCCTTGGAAGTCTTTGAAAATATATTGTAACGACCAGATCACTCGCCTTGGATACGCCAGTACATCAGTTATCAACCAGGAGATCTCGTGTACATAAAAACCTGGAAATCAGAACCATTGCAAGAGAAGTGGAAAGGACCCTTTCAAGTGCTGTTGACAACTTATACCGCAATCGAGGTAGAAGGGGTGGAACCCTGGATTCACTACACTAGAGTGAAGAAAGCTCCTTCGTGGAAGATCATCACTCCGGAGCCAGGAGCGACCAAATTCACTCTAAAACATGACTAGAAATAGTGTGATGAACTTTATTTTTGAGATTGTGCTTTTTCTGATATGGATCTGGATGATGGAGGTATGTGGACAGGAACAGGAGATGTATCTCCCAAAGAAAATACCTGAGGAAAATTTGATGATTGGATTGGTTAAAGAGTTTGCAAATATGCAAAATGCAACTCAAATTACTGCCTGTTTACCTATACCAAGAGCAATAGGAAAATCTACCCCATGGGGAATTTTAACACTGCAATTAGGTGATACATCAATGGAAACTGATAGCAAACATTGTAAGCAAGTTCCCACTGTAAAATGGAAAGAACAAAAGGAATATATAAGGAAACAGTGGAAAGTCCCAGGAAAAAGAGCAGACTGCATGAAATTATTAAACCCTGTGTATGCTAGGATAGGGAGATTCAAAAATGTGGGATGGTGTTCATATACTGAAGAAATCAAGAAAAACATTTATCAAATGATTATGGAATTAAAATGCACAGAAAATCAGACAACTAAAGTTCTGTGGGAAACTGGTCAATGACCATTTTATCCCAATTTCAGTATATGGCCAACGCATCCTGGTGTTTTGTTTGGAAAGGAGGTCTGGAAAAAGGCAAAATTAATGTAATTTACAGAGGGAAGGCATATAAGGAACAAGAGAATATTGTGTCTTGGTGGAATTGTGAGAGAGTTTGTAACTGTAATACAATTAACAAAGTGGTACAGGACATTCCACCACTGGCAGCTGCATTAAAATATGGCTGTCAGTGCAGAGGATTAAGTAACAGATTGCAATTGACAAACATTTATGAGACAAAGAAAGGAACAATATTTAGTTGTGAGAGTTCAACAATTTCAAGTCCAGGACATCTAGTTTGGGCAATGACTGATGGAACATGAGCATGGGAGGAAAGGTGAAGCAAATTACTTTAGGGATGCCAACTTTATGTCCCATTTGGAAGAAAGCTCCCTTTAAAGGAAGCTCTGAAAATTTAAAATTGGTCCGGATAAAAAGATCATCAAATGATGATGAAAATTGGAATGAACCCTCAACAGGGGTAGAAATTGGATGGGTATTAGAATCTTTATTAACCCCTCTGTCACCTTACAGAAATAAGGCCTGGTTATATAAATTGACTGGTCAGGGAGAAAAATAAGCAGGTGTAACAAGGAAAGGATCCACATCCAGGATGACTCTGCACAATAGAATAGCATTGGATATGCTCCTGTTGAAAGACCATGGAGTCTGTGGATTCTTGAAAGGAAAAATAGATCATTGTTGTATTAACATTTGAAATGTTACCCAGGATGTTGAACACGATTTAAATCTATTAGGACAAATAGAAGAGGATACCTGAGAAATTCAACAAGACACGAGAGAAAACTGGCTAGACAAAGTTTTTAATGGATAGGGATGGAATTTGAGTTCTTGGATAAAATCAATAAGTGGCACAATGTTATTATTAATAATTGTAATATTGGTTGTATTACTTGTATATTATTGATTGAAGAAGGAAATTGAAAAAAGAGCAAACCTCAATCAGGTACTCATGCGAACAATTATTAAACAATAAGATTGCCCTGTAATATCTCCACCATCTTATGAGGAAACAAGGAGACAGGCTCCATGCAGCCATTGTCAGTAAGGAGTGAATGGAAGTGTCAAGACATGATTTCTTCAACACTTCCAAAGGGG
>CABHOG010000086.1:1699116-1866947 GCA_902168055.1 Aratinga solstitialis | reverse complement strand
CTTGCCTCTTTCATCTGAAATACTGTGCTCCCGCTTTCTGTCACTGAACATCAGAACAACTCATCTGTGCCCCACCTTCATAAGATCGATCAACTTAGAAGCCTCAGGCATGTGCAGAAGGATATTTGGGGTGAGTTTCCATCCCTTTGCCTTATTAGCGGTGATTGCAGCTATCAGTGGGTCAAATTCAGCTCTGAGGGGCACCTCAAGTGGTTTCCTTTCAGGCACTCTGGCTAACACAGAGAGACATTGCTCCCCACGGGTCATGGTAGGGACACAGGAGACTCTRAGTATGTTCAGTCAGAAGGTCAAGACTGTACAAGCCCATGTGTGAAAAGAAACTCAGCTGTGCAAGGATGTGGCGAATCTCAACAGCAAGGAAGGACCATTGTGAGCCATGAGGAACTTTTCTGTGGGAAGGAGTGATGGCCCCGAGCACCTTGCTTACGCTCATCAGGCTCTACCACAGCCTGGTTTTGTGATGAAAGAGCTGCCTGTGATCTTCCCTGAGTGAGACCCACAGCCAAATTGACCTGTTCTGCTCAGCAAGGGCATCCCAGAGACCAGATGCCTGGATGGCCTGCTTTTGAGAAGAGGTGCAGGAAGGGAGCCAGAAGCTTGTAGCCCATTTTTCTGGGTCAGAGATGGGGTGTCCAATTTCGAGCATTTGAAATCTCAAAGGCACGTCAGATCAGTCTCCCGGAGCAGCTGCTGGAAGTCCTTGTGATGTGGCAGAGTTGGGAAAACCCCTGAACTCTAGGCTAACATGAGTCACGCTGCTGTGGACTTCAGTGGACATGGTGCCCTGGTCTCAGGTTTGGTAGGGATACCAGAGCTCAYAGCTTCAGGTGCCGGTTTCGTCAAAGAGCAAAAATGGCCAATGAGTGTGTGGATCCCTTTCAGGAAGGATGGGGCATCTCTTTGATCAGCCCCCTGAGTGCTGATTTCCTTGTTTCGAAGAGGTTCCCAACTTCCCAAGTTTGAGCCCAGGCYCCTGGCTGGAAGAAGCCTTAGGGCGTGGTTTAGTCATCAAGGGACGTAGCTACAGAGATCCCATGGAGAATCGCTTGAAAGAGAACTGCCTGGCACACTGGTCTGCTATCCACCATTTTCAATCTCCCTTTGTTAGCTGAGCCTGTGGGCAGTAAATCTGTCTGTGGCAAAGCCTTAGGAAGCATCGCCTCTTCTTAGGTCCTGATCCCGACAAGGTACTTCAACCACCAAGACATCTGCTGGTAAATTGACACAGCAAACCAAAAGCAGTCCAGGAAACTACTGGAGTCTGTCCTGGACAACTTCCTCGTAGAGGTGATGGAGAATTCGACCAGAAGAGAGACACTGTTGGACCTGCTCCTTACTAGTGCCAAAGAACTTACCAAAAAGGTCAAGATAGGAGGTAGCCTGGTCAGCAGCAATCATGTCTTGGTAGAATTCTCAGCCTAGAGAGGTATAGGCTAGGTAAAAAGTAGAGTCAGGACCCTACACTGTAGAAAGGCAAGCGATTGGCTGTTAAGGTGCTACCGTGTGTAATTCCTTGGAAAATGGCCTCAGACATAGAGGACGCCGAGAGCTGGGACATATTCAAAAACATTTTTCTGGAGCGTCTAGAAATCCCGGCATGCAAGAAGTCCGACAGGGGAAACAGGAAGCCAGCTTGGAGAAGGCAAAGCCTCTTAGGCAAACTGAATCAAACCAAACCAAACCTAACAAAACTAAACTAAACTAAAGTAACGTAAACTAAACTAAACTAAACTAAACTAAACTAAACTAAAGTAACGTAAACTAAACTAAACTAAACTAAACTAAACTAAACTAAACTAAACTAAACTTATCTAAATTAAACTTAAACTAAAACAAAGCAAAAATGCACAGGCAGTGAAGGCAGTGACACGCATTCTGGGCAGATTACAGGGAATGCCATGGGCGTGTAAGGAGGGCATCAGGAAAACCAAGGCACAGCTGGCGTGAACTTGTCTGCAGTAATGAAAAATAGCTAGAAGGCATTCTTCAGGTCGACAGAACAGCAAAGGAAGGGGAAAAAAGTTGTAGCCCCACACTTTAGATGAGCCAAACGGGAGGCCTGTCTGTGACCAACATGAAGAAGATGGAGCAGCTGGGAGTCCTTGTGATGTGGAAGAGTTGGGAAAACCCCTGAACTCTAGNCTATCATGAGTCACGCTGCTGTGGACTTCAGAGGACACAGTGCYCTGGATGCMGGMAAGCCAGCGTTGCCAGAGCTCATAGMCTCAATCCTCCAAAAGGTCKGCTTCCTCCAAGGCATTTGTGCCTTTTTCATCACAATTACTCTCAGGTGAAWTGAGAGATGGACTCGAGGTCCTTTTRTAGGTCGAAATGCATGGAAGCCTGTAAACACTGTGCTAACACAAATCCCACAGGCAACCTTACCATGCAGATTGTTTTCTGAACGTCTGCACAGCAAAGACCGTTGCTTGCTTTGCTTTAAGCAACTGTTGAACTAGAAGAGGTTTGAGTAGCTTTGTCCCCTTCAGACAGGGAGTCCAGTTCTGAGAGGCTCCTTTTTTACTGTGGTCCATAGGCCATAAGCTGCAAGAGATATGAGGATGTCTCAGCTCTTAGCTGCTGGGAAGAGTGTTGCACCCAGTTCCAGGATGCCCCTGCAGTGCCGGCTCCCAAACAGGGTCAGTCAGCGTTTCCAGGGTGACTTGAGATAACACAGAGAGGTCTTTGATGCATTACACATGCAGTGAAATTCCCAGCTACAACTCTTGAAGTGGAGCATTGCCCTGAAACTCCCTGGAAGCTGGGTGTCATTGCACAGAGGCTGTGATCAGTGGGGCAGGGAGGCCTGCAGCAGGTAGTTGTGGCCGAGTGGTGAAGGTGATGGACTAGAAATCCATTGGGGTTTCCCCGCGCAGGTTCAAATCCTGCAGCTACTGTGCCCAGGTGTTTTTTGGTCTGCCGCCAAATGACCAGGGTTCTGCGGTGGCACCCAGTTAAAGCGCTTTCCCTCTTGGTCTTGTCCTGTTTGAATGATAATCCATGCTCCCATTGACAAGGTAGGAACTGGGGGAAGACTATGAATCATCTCTTATTGCATCTCTGTACAGATGCTGGTCTTCTCCTACACATTGGCTAGTCCAACCTGAAGCTCAGCGGCAGATCACATATCTAGTGTCATACACAGGACACCAATATAGAAAAGGGTTAGGAACAGAGTTCAATGAGTCACATTTTGGAGATCAGGCACAATTCTTTGCCAGAGAACATTACTGACCAGCAGCGCGTTTATACCTGACCTGTCCCTTTATGTCCCCATCCTTTTCTGTTTGCCAGTCTTGCTCCACCCTGCAGCACTGCTCTTTTCCTGTCCCTGTCTCCACACAAATTGAACCAAACTTTCCCCTAAAAATTTTCCTACTTTGTCCCAATTCTGTTATACCTATACCTAAGTTTGATATTTCTTACAACAACTGTTACACAGATCACCTCAGATATACATAATATCATTTGGTGTGGTTACCAATCAGCCTACTCCATACCCTGAAAGGTCGTCAAACTCACTTCTCTTACCTGTGAAGTTTGGCCATTTCTCACACCACACCTCCTTAACCACCTCTGAACCTCAGCCACCCCTCACAGAGCTCGCTAGCTTTTGGTAACCACCATGTCCAGCAGTGTCTCATATCTCGCCTAGAATTTTCCCATGTCCTGAGCAGTTTGTTGAACCTCTGACCAGGGGGGGCCTGGTCTTGCATGTCAAAACAGATCAGTGTCCAAAGGTGAAGAATTACTTTCCAGAGGTGCTGTCTGTAACAGGGATATAGATAACAGGTTTGAACCTTGGGTGAAGGCAAGGTTTGGCTCTTTTCACCAAAATAGTCTTTCAGAAGTATTTAATCTCACCTTTGTTTTCTAACACCTGCACTCAGCCCCATCCTATAACCTCAGCAACACAGTATGTACAAAAATCATTACTCTGAAAAGCTGCATCCCACCATTAATCCTATTTCAAGCACTTTGAATTGGAACGCAACACTCCTCCCAAAAAAATAAGTGCTATATCTGAGACACACAGGGCCAAGAGAAGACTTGAGCTGAGAACTATGCAGTGTCAGTACAAGCGCCTGTTAGAATGCTAGCCACAACCATCAGAAAATGTGAGTGACACTCTACTCCTGGAATCTAGGGATCAGACTCTGAGGCAGGGGCATTTAACTTTGTAGGAACTTTTATCTTCTGCATTAAATTTAATCATCAGTGCACACAATATAAATCCCTACATGGAAGGCAGCAGGTACTTCGACGTCCTGTCTGATTTCATCCTGATGGAATCAACAAAGAGCCATCAGCTGTCTTCCACAAGTTCCTGTTTCTGTTGATTAGAAGTGGAGTTCTGGTGACTAATTTCACTGCAGAAATCTTATTTTACTTCTCCCAATATATGTTACATGAAGGTCTAAGAAATTTTTCTTTAAATTCTCTTTGAGGAAGATGTTGTGCTTGACCCCTCTCTGAGGATGAATGGAGGTATATTGTAGGTATGCTTATTCTTCGCTACCAAATATAGATGGATCACGAGTGTTGAGCTGACACCAGGTTTCTAGTTTATAAGCAGCTAAAATATAAGTCAGAAAAGTCTTCTTCAAGGGAATATTGAAGGATAATTTCTGTAGCTTCATATATTATACCTGTGATCTGAGCTTGCAGTTATATTCCTACAGATAAGCTTAATGCAGATTACTCCTTAGGAGAACATGGAGGCCTTTCTTCTGAGGCACAAACACCTCTAAAGTAACATGCTGGGAATTTCAGAAAACAGTTAATGTACTAGTTGTTGGTGCTTGATACAGCCTTCCCCTCAAAACGAAAGAAGACAAAGAAATTAAACTCATCCCATTGAATTCTCCTCCCACTTCAGGCAACTTCTTTGAGTCTTATATTCATCCTCAGGGCAGAGATCAGGACATAGGAAGGAAAAATTCAGACCTCCTGGAAATAGCATGAGAATCTCATTTTTTCAACTAGATATTTCGCAAGCCCACAGAATTTCCCTCCTATGGGCTAGAGAAAGCAGCATGACAATGATCGTATGTGGCTATCTAGTCTATCCACCTGTTCCTCTTGATATTTCTTGACAAGTTCAGATCATTCCTATTTTAATTTTGGCTATGGTTAGTTGCTGTTACTCATCCTGAAGCAAAATGGTTTAGCTTGTTCATAGCCACTTAATGTCTTAAAATTAGTGTTTTATTTAAAAAAACATGTATTGACATACTGCTAAAGAAAATGTTTGGAAATAAAAAAAAAAAAAAAAAAACCTGGCAAACATCAACATTTTCCCTGAATTTTAATCCATTAATTAAGTTGCTCAAAATGCTTTTCTAAAATTGAAATCTGGCAAATATTCCCAATGTTTCTATAATTATTTTTTCATTTGTTGAAAGAAAAAAGTCTGTGTGTGCATGACACTTGTGTTCTTCATAACTTGACTAGCTCACTGTCCACTAAATTTTGTTCTGCCTCTGTCTTCATTTATACAAATACTTATTTACCTGCTTGTCTAACTATCGAATATTTTTTTACATGAGCTCGATTTGTCCTACCTAGTTTTTGTCTGTTTAATTCTTGGACAAGTGCCATCACTAACTGCCACCTTTGATCTTCTCTCATGGTGCTCATGTAGTGGTTGGTTTGTCTCTTCATCATATGCCTGTCTCTAGGAATGTGCTCAGGGTTGATTGTGTTGGTGTGTCTTATAGTCAAGAGAAAGAGTTTGAAAACCCACCTCCAAAATGTTACAAAGTGTTATTTGGGTTTGGTTTGGGTGCCCTTTTTTTTTTTTTTTTTTAACAGTTTTACGTATGTCATGATTTTTGTTACACCTATGTATTTTGCCTCACATCTGAGTATGCAGATAATTTTACAAAAACAGCACCAGAGGGAATTGGAGTTGTCACTGGATTTGCTATGCATGCAGTTTCTGAAAATGGTGAGAGGGACTATTTTATCACAAACAGATTTGCCTGAAACAGCCGAAGACACATAGTCCACGAGATGCTTGACCACAAAGATAAAATTGTTTCGGTTTTTTTGACAGTATCTCCCCCTATTGAAAAATGATGTTTACTGAGTTCATTTGGAGTATATTAATTTAAACCATCAGGCCTGAAACAAGCATATTCTCATTAAAAACTTGAAGTCTGCATCATATGCTCATTAAAAACTTGAAGTCTAGCAAAATTCTTTCTCAATCACTATTTCTCCTATTAGCCACGTGAATGACTGTGCACTAAATAAGTAGCAAGGAAAACCATGTTACACTTGTTCTGTGGACCGCTTGGGTAAAAATTACATGTGTGACGGTCACAGGAGTAAAGTTTCCTGGAGTTCTAATGGGGCCTGCTGAAGCTATTAGAGGTGGAGGTGTTGCAAGAAGTCTAAGTGGCCCTGATCAGAGCAGAAGGCTGCAGTGTGGTTACAGGAAAAGAAAGGAAGGAACAAAAGTTTTCACCCAGCAGCCCTTTTTCGTGTGTCCTGTCAAGAAAAAGAGCTGGGTGCTGATCCACTGCAGGACCTCTCCATGCCTTGCCTGCCTTGAGTTTCCTTCTGGTCATCGCAGGGTGTGCAGAGGAGACACCCAGAGTCCTGGGATTCTGCATGGCAAAGGTGCCTTGTCACATGAAAACAGAGGGAGATTTTCTCAACCCTTAGTGTTTGATTTTTCTATCAGTGCTCCAGGAAAGCCAAGACCCTTGTGTAAGACCAGTCTATCAGTATTCCATTATAGGGACCCTTCACTGAACAGTCCTGCTGGCTCAGAGATTCAACTGACTTGTTCAGGGAAATGCACCAACCAAACGCATCAGGGGACGCCTCAGCAGGTCTCCCAGTTTATCTATGTTAACCACAGTGCCTGAACAAAGATGTATCAGTCTGGCCCACACATCACTGCTAACCCAGGCTTGGGGCTGCCCTCCTCCGCTGTGTGCCCTAGGCTCAAGTGCTGCTGCTCTTTCTTGAAACACAGCCTTCACCACCTCACTTTACCTGACAACAATGCGGCCCAAGACTGGAGGCCCCCAGCAGTCCAGCTGCACTGAGATGGCATCCAGCTTCTCCACAAAGTCCATCCTGCCCCAGATCAATCTCCACTCCAACAGACCCCACTGCTTCAGTGGTGCCTCATCGCCTGCCCCTATAACCCCTGAACTTCCACTCATGCTTTCCAGAACAGATGGGTGCTCCTCAGTTCTCTGCTGGTGACAGCTTACAGCTCCCAGTTGTCCCAGCCCTGCCTTCTGTCTCTGTTCAGTGTCACCCGCTCTTCGCCACCCCAATGCTTTGAGCAATTCCCTGAACTGCTGACCCCTCCAACCTCCCCCACCTCTGCAATACTCACCCAGCTCACCAATTGCCCCTCAGTGAGCCACCATCACTCTTCTACAAGTGTTTCCAGTGAGATGTTCAATGGAAATTGTTCTGTCAAAGGGCCATTGTAAATGTTTTTTTGTCTGAGAACAAGGTATGAGTTCCTCTCTACTGAAGAGAGTTGATGAAACAGTAAAATGCGCATGCACTCATGATGGTGCTCAAAGGCAGTTCTTCTGCCACTGTCTAAAAGTAGAGAGAAGAGTCTGTTCACAATGTCTTTGAGCCTGGTTTCACAAATGTTAGGGATGAAAATCACAACCTCTGACACAGAACCAAGTGAATCTATTTCACCAAAAAAATCAAAAGATGGCTTGAAATGCATAAATAGAATGGAGGAAGTTACACTAAAGTATTATACAATCATAGACTCATAGAATATTTTGGATTGGAAAGGCCCTTCAAAGGTTATCTAGTCCAAACCCCTTGCAATGAGCAGGGACATCTTGAACTAGACCAGATTGCCCAGAACCACATCCAACCTGGCCTTGAGTGTCACCAGGGATGGGGCAGTCACCACCTATCTGGGCAACCTGTACCAGGATTTTACCACCCCCACTGTAAATGTTTCTTCCTCACGTCCAGTCTGAATCTCCCCTCTTTTAGTTTAAAACCATCACCCCCTGTTTTGCAGATGCTAGAGAAGTCCTACCGAAGATAACTCAGAATACACAGACAGCTCAGGGAAGATATCTCAACCCAGTTTGAAATCTCTGGTGTTCATGGGTATGTGCCAAGTGCCAGCCTATACAGCTATCCTTGGGTTATAGTTATTACTACTGAATTAAGTCCTCATGAACAGCAATGCACCATAATTTTTTTTTGATGTTGAAAAAGTAGCAAAATCACAACACAGAAAATAAACAAATCTGGAGTTCACAAAATACGATCAGTGTTAATCCTGGAACTGTATGCTGGGAATCCACAGAATATAGCTGTGGACATCTGCAGGGATTTATCCATCCATGATCCACCAGAAAATGGCAGGCATCTGATGCATGAATATCCATCCTCAAGGAACACACCTCCCTTGGCTTCCTGACAGCCAGCTTGCCTTGCTAGCAAACATGTGAGGCTGATCAGACAGGACAGCTGCCTTGAATCATTTGACTCATATATTCTTTGTAACTCCCTTGGG
Source organism: Aratinga solstitialis (assembly GCA_902168055.1). NCBI lineage: Eukaryota > Metazoa > Chordata > Aves > Psittaciformes > Psittacidae > Aratinga > Aratinga solstitialis. The sequence goes on along the minus strand of CABHOG010000086.1, from coordinate 1,858,399 downwards.
ACCCAGTTCTTTGGGAAACAGGACAAACTGGTTTCTAACTGATATCCTCATAGCGGTTGTCAAGGCTGGGCTTGCTCCAGACTCCTTGCCAGCCCACCTAGCACATATCATGCTGCATTTTCTAAAGCATTTCAGTGACACCAGTTACCTTCCTTTTTTTAATCTCACAATTTTTACATTTCCTGATTTAGGAAGTTTCACAATGTTTACATTTCAGCAGAAAACAGCTGTTTTACCCCTCCCAAATAAAAAAATGTTCTTCAGATGTAGATTTTAAGTTCCCACCAGATATCTTCAAATTACATCTTTCTCTTTCATTGTGTTTATATTTTTTAAATAGGAGTATCAATTCAGATTGTATGAAAGATAAGTTCTACAATAAATATTTCAGTTAATGAATCTCTTAATTTTCTGCCTATTTATACCCTGATTCATAACATTGTTTTATCTCTGTTGTCAGAAGAAAGCATTTCAGAAAACAGAGAAAGGAATACGTTGTGTTTATAGCATTAAAACCCAAATCGTATCTTCCCAGGTCAAAGCTTCATTAGAAAAATAGTCACCCCTGGCATCTATAATTATTCCCAAAACACATACGCATGAAGGGAGAGATAAGCAGAAGGAATGGCACTCTTTGCAATGTACAGTGTATATTGGAATACATTAAAGAAATTTTAGCAAATACAGTAAGGACACTGTTAAGAGAAGATGATTTCAGATATCAACTTAAGGATGAGCTGAATCACACCCAAAAAGTGACAATGTCTTTGTATTGGATATAATGGGAGTCTTCATATCTAGGCATATCTACACTGTAGAGTGACACACTTAGCTGTGACCTTCCACCCAAGCTATTTGCTGATATTTGTACAAGGTTGCCTCTTCAGATGAAGCTGCAGTGGCTCCTATGCCTTATACATGAGATCAACTTTGCCCTTATCTTCTGTGGTGTGAACAGCAGTGGTCCTGAAGATCTCTGAACACCTACTGGGTTTGATCATAGTAGGAGCAGCTAATGTGACGGACCAAGATCTTGTAGTTACCTCAAAAACCTGCAACATTCAGAGGAACAGGGTCTGCATACAGAAAATGGTACTGCAGGTGATGTTAGGTTCTGAATTTCAATATTCACCATCTACCCTTGCAGTACAAATAAGAATCTATCTGCATCAGCTTGCTTGGGAATGAAATTTGTCTCTCTGTTTCAGCCCACAAACATAATACAAGTAAACTTTCAGAGTATCTGAGCAAGACACATCCTCACATGCCTACATGTAATTTTCTTCTGCATGTGGTAGGTACTTTCCTACCATACCATCCTAGTACAAACCTGGCAAACTGAGAGGATAGCTCAATATTAATTATAGAGACATATTAACTATTAAAGAACCTTTAACTGTCGCAGGCCTGAAGATAGGTTAAGGTAGGTTGCAATATTAAGGTAGGTTGACTTTGTGCTGAGGGATTCAGACACACTTGAAACAAAGCCATGTAAGTAAATGAAAAAATCCAACAGTGAGCTGTGCATTGGTTGCTTACCATGGGGATGAGAGAAGAATTCTGGAATTGTCTTATGGTGCCCCATCTGGTCACTTGCTCCCAATACAGAAGCGTATGTGTCTCCTGCAGGACTTTAGACATAGCTGACAGCCCCATGGAGTTTTCCTGGATGATCTAAGGTATCAAATGATTACTTGATGACTATGTTAAGGGAGCTGAATGACTCTCCTGTCATTCAGACCTTCTTATAGCTGAAGTATCATGTCTTACATTTTGGGTTGGAACTACATGCTCTTTAAGGTCCCTTCCAACCTAAACCTTTTGACGATTCAGCGATTCTATGATGATTAAAATACAGAATGCTATAGTGAAAAGAAAGGGCAGCATAGTACATGTAGCGAACATCAAAGGTGTTAAAACTATCAGAAATATGTCGCTGCAGGAGCATTTTATCACAGAGTCAAAATCATAGATGAAATGGTCCATTTCACCATGATCACAGTACACCATTTGTGACATCAACAGTGTGATAAAAAAGCTGGTCATAAAACCACTTACCCAGGCTCCTGCAGCTAGTGCTGTGCTGAGCTTATGACTCATTAGGGTGATGTAACGTAAAGGTTTGCATACTGCTAAGTACTGATCATTGACGTCACTGTCAGGAGGTAATACACTACCCCAACTAGAAAAGCAAATATTTAAAACTGTGCCATGCAGGTGCTGCAGGAGATACTTCTGTCACCTGTCAGGAAGCTGACCAGCAGCTTGGGCAAGATGGTGAATGCAGAGCACATTTCCAAGCAGCACAAGTTACTGCGGAAGAAGTACACTGGGGTGTGGAGACGCTGATAATCCACCACCAATATGAGGATGAGAATGTTCACCATCATTTCACTACGTGGATGTCCAGGAAGAGCAAGAAGGGAGGAACCTGAAGGTCAGGTAAATCACCAAATCGCAGAAGGATGAATTCTGTAATGTTTGTTTTGCTTTGCTTTTCCATAGCTGACTCACACTACATCTTGGGGAAAGCAAATACTAAAATGTAATATAAAAATGAAAAAACTGTTTTCCATGCATGGCTGTAAAGATACACTATTCACCTTAATCCTTGGATCCAATCTCTACATGATAACTTATTCAAAATTCCAACTTTTAAAGCATTTCAGTAATGTTTTCTATAAAAAAAAACCAAATTGTCTTATCTCAGTTTCAATCACTGTTGGTATGTATGCCTCAGGGACAAGACAATTTTCTTGTTTTCTAAGAAGTATGGATGATAACATGCCATTTTTTGGCTCAGTGCCCTGGCTTGTTTCCTTGTCTTGTAGAGACATACCCTAATTCTTACTTTTATTTCTCCGTATATACATCTATATACTTAAAACTACTTTGCAGATCACAGAGCACAGGGAAAGCTGTTCTAAACTACCTACTCCTAAACTATGGCATTAGCTTATGGTCACATCAGATCAGTTTCGGCAACAAGACAATCTTCACACAAGTTTTCTTATATTCCGCATCTTGGGTGATCCAATGGGTTTGCAAGGTAGGGGATTTTTAGGCCTGGGGAGCACTGTCTATGTAGTTTGTTCGATGCCTTGTCACTTAAAAAATATTGGGACTTTCAGATAAAGCTGTAACTGGCATAATAAAATCATGTCAGTAACTGATGAGCCTTCTAGTTTAGCACATGGGAAATTATTTCCACTGACAGAAAAATATAGGAAGTCATAAATCAATCTTCTCGTAATTTCTTCATTCACTTTCTTCTTCACACTCTCCTTTCTCAGGCTTACATCCATGGTAACCAGTTATGGACTGAGGTCTCTTAGACCTGCCCACATCATGCTGTGGAAACCAGCATGGATTCTGCAGGCTGTCTTCTCTTTCCCTCATTATTCTTATATTTTTTATATATAAGACTACATATATTTATCTTTATTCTTTATATGGAAGCCAAGAGCTTGATCTTCCCAAGTGGTTTTTTTTTTGTTGTCTTTAATAAACTTCGTATGTGATGGAGCCAAGATGAACTCAGAATTCCCTTGTGACTCATTATATGCTTTTGAGTATGAACACAAAATCTTCTTTAATGGTTTTATTAATGGATATCTTAAATAACTTATCAATTGGGTAGAACCTTCCCAATAACATTCTTAATTAGAGTTTATAATATGTTAATACTGCAGTGAAATTTACAGAAATATTTTGCTTTCTCCATCCCCCACATATACTATTTCTAATATATTCCATTTTTCAAAGGCATCTAGATACCTAAGGAACATGAGCTGAGTATCTGTTATACTGAATTAAAGATGAATGTATCACAATTCATTTGAATGGTGTCCTTACAATATGTCTTTGATGCAGGCACTCACAGACAGGCTGAGGGCACAGATTAGTATTTCAGAGAACAACCTCTGCTGGGCCAAACCACAACTGGTGCTTTCCACCGATAGATTTCTGCTCTAAAGCAGATGATGAGGGGAAATATTGTGTCAATATTGACTGAGAGTTCCCTCACGGGGAGGCATGAAGAAAAGCTCCAGGAAGAAGAGAAACATGGAAATATGTGCGTGGTCACCAATCACCTCCTTATTTTCCATGTTCCTTATTACAGTTTCCAGGAGGATCCACTCCATGATCTCTAGGCTCAGAGGTGGGACTGACTGGCCTGCAGTTCTCTGGACTTTTCTTTTTTCCTTTTTTTATAACGGTGGTTATGTTTCCCCTTTTCCAGTCACTGGAAACTTCCACCAGGAAGATGCTATCTGTATTGGCAAGATGCTCCTTGGCCTAAATGCTCATGGGACACCTGGTTAAATCAATATCCAAAACCAGTTCAGAGTTGGGGTTACATTCATATGATAGGAATACTTCTTAAGAATTGTAATTCATACAACCTTAATTTTGTTTTCCCTTCCTTAATTCAGAAGAGCACCAGATATAAGCCTTTGAGCTACCCAAATGTACTCACCTGACTTATGTAAAATCTTCTCTAGTGGCCTACCCTTTTTCCCCAGCAGAGATAACACATTTTACGTTGAACACAATGTGCACAGAACATCACTGTGGATAGAGTCAGTTCCTGGCTCTCATGAACACTCAGCCCTCATGAACATTACTTTCCACCCCATGGCAGAACTCCCTAAGACAGATGTGGAAGAGAACCTATGATAAATCATGCCATAGCCTACGCACTAGGGTACAGTGTGGTATTAAGGGAGCTGTGGGTAACTATTCTTTGAGTTACATGGCAGCTAGGACTCAAGTATTTTATTTACTGAGCAAGTGTTGTAAACATTTCCAGGTTTCAAAGGGGAAATGACTTTAAACCGACAGAGGGAAGATTGAGATGAGCTCTTAGGCACAAGTTCTTCCCTGTGAGGGTGCCGAGTCGCTGGCACAGGGTGCCCAGAGAAGCTGTGGCTGCCCCATCTCTGGCAGTGTTCAAGGCCAGGCTGGGCTTGGAGCAACCTGCTCTAGTGGAAGGGGTCCCTGCCCATGGCAGGGGGCTGGAACTGGATGAGCTTTGAGGTTCTTTCCAACCCAAACCATTCTGTGATTGAGAGAAGCGTTGGATTGGATTTTTAATTGGATTTCAATGTTCCTGTGGTTTCAGGTAAGATACAGTGCTGGTCTGAAATGTTTGTTGACACAGAAACAGGATACACCTTCAGTGCTTTCAGTTGTTGAATGTTTGCAAATTGGCTAAAAACTGGGGGTTTGAATAAACAAGAATTTAAAGGAAAAAATTAAAATTAAAGAGTTGTAGAAAGAAATGTGTAAGGCTTACAAAGTTATGTTACCATAAGTGGCCCAGATGTAAGTTACTGGATGGGTATTCTTATGTGGCCTTCACTGCTATAGTGTCTGGTCACCTCCTATATTGCCTCAATGTCGTGAGCACCATCAAAACAGAGGTGCAGTCTGCATGGCAGAAACTGACTTCTGAGCTAATACCTAAACTCCTGGTATTAGAATCATAGAATAGTTACGGTTGGAAAGGACCTTAAGATCATCCAATTCCAACCCCCCTGCCATGGGCAGGGACACCTTGGCAATGCCACCCAAGGCTCTGTCCAACCTGGCCTTGAACACTGCCAGCGATGGACCATTCACAACTTCCCTGGGCAACCCATTCCAGTGCCTCACCACCCTTACACTAAAGAATTTCTTCCTCATATCCAGACTAAACTTCCCCTGTTTAAGTTTGAACCCGTTACCGCTTGTCCTATCACTACAGTCCCTAATGAAGAGTCCCTCTTCAGCATCCCTATAGGCCCCCTTCAGATATTGGAAGGCTGCTATGAGGTCTCCACGAAGCCTTCTCTTCTCCAGGCTGAACAGCCCCAACTTTCTCATCCTATCTTCACACAGGAGATGCTCCAGTCCCCTGATCGTCCTTGTGGCCATCCTTTGGACTTGTTCTAACAGTTCCATGCGCTTTTTATGTTGAGGACACCAGAACTGCACACAATACTCCAAGTGAGGCCTCACAAGAGCAGAGCAGAGGGGCAGGATCACCACCCTCGACCTGCTGGTCACGCTCCTTTTGATGCAGCCCAGGATACAGTTGGCTTTCTGGGCTGCAAGCGCACACTGCTTGTCAACTTAAAACTTTGGTTTTTGCATCCAAAGCTAAACCAGTCTGTGATTCTATGGAAAACATGTTTGCACAGGAAGTCAGCAACTGGTCAGTGTACAACACATGCACCTGACTGTGCAACCAAACAGTGTCACAAACAGGATCAAGAAAAATATATAAAAAACAGCACCATCAGCACCACTTGCACCTGCTGCACTGGAGGGGAGACTAAGGCTGCTGCTCACCAGGAGCTCAGAGCTTCTCACGCTAGCTGTCTTCAGGGAGAGGGTCCCCCCGCATGCTTTGTCTCAATCTTTCCCTTTTTTTTTTTCCTCCTTAATAAACTTTGTAGTGGTTTAAGTCCAGCTGTAACTCAGAACCACGCAGCCACATGCTCATTCCCCACCCCTTTTTTCCCCCCACCCCCAGAGGAATGGGGAGGAGAATCAAAAGAATGTAACTCCCATGGGTTGAGATAAGAGCAGTCCAGTAACTGAGGTATAACACAAACCACTGCTGCTACCACCGATAATAATAATGATAAGGGGAATAACAAGGGAAGAGAATACAACCGCTCACCACCCATGGACCAATACCCAGCCTGACCCGAGCAGTGATCTAGCCCTTCCGGGTAACTGCCCCCAGTTTATATAGTGGGCATGACATGCTGTGGTATGGAATACCTCTTTGGTCAGTTTGGGTCAGGTGTCCTGTCTCTGCTTCCTCCCACCTTCCCCTCCTCCCTGGCAGAGCGTGAGACTGAGAAAGTCCTTGGTCAGAGTAAACATTACTGAGCAGCAACTGAAACCATCAGTGTTATCAGCGCTGTTCCCAGGCCAAAAGTCAAAAACACAGCACTGCACCACCTACCAAGAAGGAGAAAAATGACTGCTACTGCTGAACCCAGCACAAACTTTAATTATTATGTCCAGTGCATGCCACCAGCTGAAGACACTGCTCACAGCTCCTTGTGCTGCAAGCCCTTAGCAACACCAGTAGGATGCCCTGTTTGGGTGCTGCCAAATCCAGAAGCCCAAGATGGCTGAGGCTGCCATGGCTCAATGTCCCCACCTTCAGCCAGCAGCAAGGCTGAGCATGTAACCCCAGAAGGCACACACACATACACCCCAAAATGGTAGATGGACAATTAGATAGATGATACAGAGCCATTTTTATACCCTTATCCCTCTATTTTCCCACATCTGTGGCTCTCCAAACCACCTTGGCCCCTCCTTTTCCCCACCTTTGCTTCCTCCCCCTGAACACAGAATCACAGAATAGTTAGGACTGGAAAGGACCGTAAGATTATCTAGTTCCAACCTCCTGCCATGGACAGGGCATTTACCACTTCTCTGGGCAACTTGTGCCTGCGCCTCACCACCCCCACAGGGAAGAACTTCTGCCTTGTATCTACCCTGAACTTCCCCTATTTCAGTTTGAACCCATCACTCCTTGTATCACTACAGTCCCCGATGAAGAGTCTCTCTCCAGCATCCTTGTAGGCCTCCTTCAGATACTGGAAGTTGCTCTCAAGTCTTCACACAGCTTCTCTTCACCAGGCTGAACAGCCCCAACTCTCTCAGCCTATCTTCATATGGGAGGTGCCCCAGCCTCGATCATCCTCATGTCCTCTCTGGACTTGCTCCAACAGCTCCATGTCCTTATGCTGAGGACACCAGAACAGCATCCCATAACTCTTGTACAATCCCAAAATGCTGTTCCCCTGCATCCCATACTGTGTCACTCACCCCCTCAGTCCAAGGGGTGATCTGGAGAGCTGCCCCACTTGACCATCATGATTGGTGCCACCTCTAGGCCCACAGAGAGTCCAAGGAGCAGCTGGGTCAGAGAATCCTTGGCACTGTGGATGTTCCCTGGGTTCCTTCACCTCTCATCATTCCTCTGCTTCTCTTCATTCATGGAGATGAGCTTTTAATTACAAAACAATGTTTTCTCATGGTGCGGGTGGAGAGGCTCCCTGTATGCCAGCCCTGGGGGATGCCTGCATCCACCTGCCCCAAATTATGCGCCCATGGAGGATGCCCTGTAAGAGCCATCCCACAGAGACCTTTCAAATAGGAACAGTGTGCCTTCCCCAACACACCACTTCTTTCCGCAACAGGTCTGATCACTCTGTCTCCTGCCACTGCAGCAATTCTGGGAATAAACCAGACAGGAAAGACCAGTGTTAGCACCTGTCCCTATCAGCCCTGGCGTCTCTTTCTCCTCTCTGTGCCAGCCCACATTCCATCCTGTTCTAGAGTGCCCCTTGCAGCAACCTCAGGAGGCCCACAGCCTTCAGCACTGGAATTACCTTGGACCCTGGTAGCCCAAGACACAGAGGCTGAGGTGCCATGGTAGATTTTTCCTGCCCCAGGGGGCTGCATCCAGCCAGGCCCCAGCTGCTGCACCTCACTGCAACTTCACAGGAGCATCCTCTGTTCTGCAGGGCCTGGAGGAAATAAACATGAGGTTGTGAGAGAGTCCAGACATAGGCTTGGGGCCAGACATGGGGATGTGGCTTTAAGAGGGGTTGTCAGGGATACAGCTGGAGCTCAGGCACAGGATGCAGCTCTGGGGTGTCAGGATGGACTGTTCTTGAGCATGGCAGTGATCCTTGAGCATCAACCTCCTTTCTTGGGCCTCCTTCCCAGGGCCTTATCCCATGGGACTGTATCAAGCAGATACCTAAAGAGGCCAAAGCCTGCTCTCCTTAAGTCCAGCACTGTGATCTTGACTTTTGCCCAGCTACCTCCCCTCAGGACCCTGAACACTATCTCATGGTCATTGCAGCCAAGGCTACCTTTGGCCTTCACGTTCCTGATGAGCCCTCCCTTGCTGGTGAGTATGAGATCAAGAAAAGCACCTCTCCTCTTAACTGCTGTATCACTTGGAGAAGGAAGCTGTAATTGATGCTCTCCAGGAACCTCCTGGATTGCATATGCCCTCCTGTGTTGTACTACCAACATATATCAGGGTGGTTAAACTCTCCTTATGAGGACCAGGGTCATGCCTCCAGTGAGACTGCTTTCAGCTGTCTGTAGGCAGCTCCATCCACTTCTCCCCACAGCACCCCTGATCTGCGTCCAACAACAAGTAGCACACTTCTCCTGACAAGTCATACCATGCAGCAGGGGCTCATCCACAACCACCGCTTGGTGCTTTCCCCTTGCACGGTTTGAGCTGGTCTGCCCAGATGACTCGTTTGAGAGCACACCCACCTCCTCTTCAGCTTTGAGGACAGTGAACCTGTTCCACTGCTGCAAGCCTTCAGGTGGAGAAGGAGCCTACCTCTCAGTGGCAGAAGTCACCAGCTTCCAGCCCTTGCCTTCCCTGCAGTTTCTACTTACAATCTGCTACAGACTCTGCCTGTCACCCCACTACAGCTGAGGTCCACGGATCTTGAAGTGCAGGGTCTGAGAAGATACTGTCTTTATGGTCCTCCCTGACACTGCTTACCCTGCTGACTTCATCCTGTAACTGGCTCCACCTAGTAATGCAAGTCTCCAACACCACCACCACACCTCCAGCAGGGAAAACCCTCTCTGCCAGTCCCGGGGGAGGCCCCAAGCACACCCTGGTACTTGCAGGGTTTCAACCACCATCCAAAACCTGGGATGAAGCCTCTGCCCTGGCAGTGACAGCTGCTCCAACACCTGCTTGAGAACACACCCTGTGCTCTGCCACCATCACACCTGAGAAGATTTACGTTGGTCTGAAGCAAGATGAGGCCCCCTTCTTTGCACCCTTCTGTGTCAGCTATCTGCACTCTCACTTCAGCTGCAGCTCAGCCAACTTGCCATTCATCCTGCAGTCCAGCCATACAGGCCCATCTCCTCAGTGAGGCTGCAGGGTCATACCAGATAATACTAAAAAGCTTCCTTAAGTGAAGGGAAGTTATTCCTACTGTTCTCACATCATCCACCAAGGCAGCTACTGCACACAGAAAGCAGACACGCTGGGCACAGTGGAGAACCCCTTAGATCAAGGTGCTCCAAAGCAACACCAGCTCCAGGGTGCCTCAACTGCTGCAGATATAAAAGCATGCACTGAGCACTTGTATTCAGCTAGGCAGTTGAGAAAAGAGACCAGGACAGCCTGCCAGGAAAACTGGACATCAGGAAAGAAGCAGCAGGCAGTAGAGCTCAGGAGGACATGGTGAAAGCTTGGAGATAGAGGGGTAGCTGCACCATAGGAGATGTCCCAAGCTGAAGAGGGATAAATAAAAGAAACACAGGTATGGAACTAGTTAAAGAGAGATGAGGCAGTGAACATTCAGGTAAAAACATGTTTGCTAGGTACTTATTCTCAAGCAGGTGAATATACTGCTTTGAGGTTTCAGTCACATCTCAAGTCTGCTCACACCTGTTCAAGGGATAAAAGCACCAACAATTGTTCTCAGAAAAAAAACCCAGCCCTTCAGCTGCTCTTTTTCACCAGCAAATTCAACTAACAGCTTCCCAGCAGAGCTTTGGAAGTTGTTTTGGGGGGAGCAGATACATTCCCTTACAAGATCAAAGCAGGAGATACCCATACCCTTGAAAAACTCTGATCTCCACAGACGGATGTATTGGGTTTACATGGCAAGACTGGGATGCTGCAGGGGTGGCCTTGGCTGAGCAACCAAGGTGGCTTTCTTTACAAAAGTTGCACCTCTGTAAAAATGTATGTAAGAAAGGACAAAATGCTGCCCAGAGTGAGGAAAACAAATATGGAAGAAACAATCCTGCTAACCCTAAGAGCAGAGCAGGAGCAGTGGCAGGATATGCTGCCAGCAGATTTCCCTGCAGCCCATGGAAGTGATACGGCAGGCTGTCCCTGGCAGCCTGTGGAGAGAACTACACCATAGCAGATATCCAGAGAGGCCCCTGCCAGAGCAAGCAGGTATTCCGGGAAGGAACTGCAGTCCACAGAGAGCACACACAGGAGCAGTCTCTCTCGACTGCTGTGTGCTGTGAACACAACCATCTTAACGATAGCCTCAGGCCTAGTCAGAGAGAGGGGAAAAAAGCAGACTAATCTGCAAGAGGAATCTATAAAGTAGGATTATCAGAGCATCTTTAATACTGTGCACAAAAACTTGTGCACAGAGTACTGTACTCTCCAGCATTTTTTCCTTTGGTCAGGAAAAAATCTTAGCACGCGTTGAATCAAGTTAGTAAGATCTCCTTGAGTTTAGGTAACACCATCTATCCCTCACAAAGAATGGAGGCACTTGCTCCTAATTAGCAAAATGGACATCACTAGCAACTCCTGAGCTAACCAAGGCCATAAAAGACACCTCCACTGCGTGTGTATGCTCTGGAATGATGATCAGCAACACTAAAGCTCTAACAAATCCACTTAACCTGTTTTAGTTATTTTCATATACCTTACACTGGGCAATGAAACTATTCTCTCTCTTATCCAGCATAATCTCCTGATTTAACATGGCCCATTAGGCAAAGGGTTTTGTAATACTTTATAAATTAATAATCACATTAGCATCATTGGAATGTTGTGCAATCATGCCATGTGATAGGTCAAACTGGTTTTCGGATTAAGGAGCTAAACCCCAAGTAAGCATGCACATGAAAGGAACAGGGCAAACTAGCTTAAGTACAAGAACACACCCCACCAGAGTCAGGTTTCCAGGGCAAACTACCATCACTGCAGGGCTCAGTGACACTAACATATGATTTACCTCAGCACTATTCACCTCGTAATGCAGCCAACCAGACTTTCTGCTGCTACAACAGCATCAACATATCAAAATGTGTTTTAGAGAAAAAGGCAGCAAGAAGCATTGGCTTATAAAATGAATCATGATTTCTCTGGAGCAACTTGAGCACTACTTCAGGCTCTTTGTCCCACATGCCTTCAGTCAATACCTAGTAGTCTGCATTGCCAAAAGAAGTTTTGGAAATAAGAAACAACAGCTCCCTTCCATACATTACAAACATTTGTCAGGTTAACACACACAAAACAAGCAGTTTTACCAAACAGTTTATGTACATTGCCAAGCATCAAAATACATCAGTTTCAAGGCCTTATTTAGGTACTGTTGCCTCCTCCAGTGTTCTTTCCCGAAGCTCCTGTTTTCTGCAGCCGGCTTGCACTAGGCTGCCGAGGCATCCTCTGGGCAGATCCTTCCCTGCTGCTTCTTTCTGCTAGAACCTGGGTCCCGCTGACAGCAGAACTGCTTTTATTTCTCCCTGAAGAAACAAACACATACATTAATTTTCAAATCCCAATCCTACATGTCACCCAGACTGTATGCCCTCAGAAATCATGCACAAGGCAAAATTATATTAGATGTCGCAAATGTATCTAATATCAAGCACAGAAGGTGAATTTGTGAATTCAGCTCAAGAGGTATCAGGTCACAAAACCAAAACAAGTTGCAGTAGAAGCATTCTTAATTTTCATCAGGTTTAATCTGCAAAATAACCAGCTACTTCATTTTTTAAACCCTTGCTTTCATTTGGTATAGGAACACCAGCACTGCAAACAGCACTTCAGGAAAAACACAAGGAATATCTAACACCTCAGGACTGGGGTAAGTAAACTGGTGTGTCAGTGTCCACCAGTTTCTGAGGCCTGCAGTCACGCTACTGGATCAGAAACCCTCCTCTTCATATCATGCTGTAACCTGATGAACAAGTATGGATTCCCTATAATTTTCTGGGGTTTCCAGGAGCTCACACTCCTACACAGGACTTAGAAACTTTCTTACTGTATTCAGAAGATAAGATTTATCATTTTGTAGGCACAAATGACTATCCCTAAAATACAACATGATGGCAGAGAGAAGCAATGGGTAGAAAGGAAGAAGATGAGGGAGGCAAGAGGCATGTAGCTCACCCCGCTTGATTCAGCCAGAAGAGAGAGGAACACACTAAGGTGTGCTTCAAACAAATGACAGGAGGGGATAAGTGAGGAAGACTGACTTTCCTGGCACTGGACAGAACTACTTCAGATGAGAAGTAGGACTCTCATTAAGGAAGATAGTAAAAATAAAAGGAACATGAGGCAAAATGGTCACAGATTTTAGTAAGGATAGCAAGCTCCAAGAGGCATCATGAAAAATTATTAACAGCAAGAAGGAAACAAAGCACAAGAATACAGTGAGCTGCAGTTTCTCTAGTTACATGCATGCAATTAAATGAAGAGTGACATTTTAGCAATTGTTATCAGAGCAACTTCCAGAATACCAACAGCTACTCCACACACTGAAGTCTCCACAGGCATGGTTTGGAAATCATCATCTTGGATCATTTGTGCTACGGACAGCACACAGGCTGGAGCTATGTCTGTTTTACTTACCAAACCATCCTGTCTCCTTGGAACAGCTGTCTGAGAACAAGACCCACATCAATAACACAACACCTTGCAGCACCAGAAAGACAGCCCAAGAACTTCCAAGTAAGAGTATGTGGCCCCTTCGTATCTGTAAAATTTGACAGACTAGGGTAGCAAAATATGGTCACTTACCCCAGCCAAATCATGTGCTCTTAAAAAAGTCCCTTTTTGTAAGCCTCACTGTGATCTGTCAGCAGTTACCACCTCAAGCCAGCCAACCAGACTTGCAATCTTTCTTTGCAGCTCAAGCACTTTAAGCAGTTTCACTAATGCAAGTATTGCCCATGAACACAAACAAATTGCACAAAGGCAATACATTATCTCATGGTATGCGAGAGAAACTGGCAGGAAAAAAAGCATTATAGCTCACCATGATGCTTTTAGCAACCCAGGACATCTCCACAGGTGAATGTCCTCCCTTTTCTCACATGCATCTACCCAGTAAGAGTACAGGTCCTCAGACTGTGTACAACTCTAACCACCTGCACACATAAAACAACTGCACCATTAAGTAGTCAGGCCCTTGGTCTTCTGATCTAGCTGAAACAACTTGGGGAGAAAGAATCACTTAACTGAGCAGAAGCTGCAATCAGACAAAGCACATGCCATCCATCCTCTTAGCCTCAAAATCACAGTAAAACAGAACAGTTACTTCAACAGCATAAAAATCAACTCTGTTTTTGGAAGTATGACCCATGAACCAATCAAGAATGGCTCATGAAGTGCATGAGGACAGGCATGGTTTGTACAATTCTACCAGTTAAAACACTATCAGAGATAACAGATCCAATTAACACAAAGCACAAAAGCAGCTGAACATCCACAGACTGTGCAATTCAAGTACTACAGATGAACAAAAGGATTCCACTGATATTTTCCTTGGTGACACAAGATGTCCTATGTGTCTGATTGTCATAAAACTGCAGTCCAAATAGCTACGGACGCAAGAAACAAGCCAAAAGAGAGCCTAACCATATACCTCTGTCATGGTTTAAGCCCAGCTGTAACCCAGAAAAACCACACAGTTTCTGAAGTCAATAATAATAATGACAAGGGAAATACAAGGGAAGAGAATACAACCGCTCACCACCTATGGACTGAGCCGTGAACTAACTCTTCCAGGTCCCTGCCCCCAGTTTTACATCCTGGGCATGATGTGCTGTGGTGTGGAATACCTCTTTGGTCAGTTTGGGTCAGGTGTCCTGTCTCTGCTTCCTCCCACCTTCCCCTCCTCCCTGGCAGAGCGTGAGACTGAGAAAGTCCTTGGTCAGAGTAAACATTACTGAGCAGCAACTGAAACCATCGGTGTTATCAGCGCTGTTCCCAGGCCAGAAGTCAAAAACACAGCACTGCACCAGCTACTAAGAAGGAGAAAAATGACTGCTACTGCTGAATCCAGGACAGTATCCACCCCTTATTCCATACCATTCATGCCACGCTCAGATCCCACATTCGCAATATGCCATCACTCATATACATATATATATACACACATATATACACACACACACAGAGTGCAGAGTCCATTCGGTCCATGATATCAGATTCCATCCCTTGTAACAGTCTTTCAGAGCAGGAGAGGCTATGTGCACTGTTGGATCATTGACTATACCGCGGAACTTGTCTGGTTTCATCAAAGTTTATTCTTTGTTGGGATGATGGTTAGAGGGAAGTCAGGGTCAGTTGCTGGTGACCTGAAGACATCTAGTTGGTGGGCTATAAAATTATTACATAGCAGGCAACAGCATACAATTGAGTTCATTGGCTGTTTTCCCCTAAAATCAAATCTCCTTGAGGTACACATCGGACTTCCCTATCTTCCCACATTACCAAGTATATCCGGGTCCCTGAGCAAAAGCAATCCCACGAGTGGGTTTGCCTTTACCTGAAGCAGGAATAACCCAGACTGTCATCCCCAGCAAATTCTTTATGTGCACCACAGGAACTTTGTCCCCCCTCTACAGTATGTAGAAGTGCTGACTGGGCTGGACCAGCCCTGTTGGCAGATCCTTTGGTGTTGACCAACCAGGTGGCCTTTGGGAAGTGTGTATCCCAGTGTTTGAAAGTCCCACCACCCATTGCTCTCAGTGTAGTTTTTAACAGCCCATTGTACCGCTTGATTTTCCCCAAGGCTGGTGCATGGTAGGGGATGTGATATACCCACTCAATGCCATGCTCCTTGGCCCAAATGTCTATAAGGCTGTTCTGGAAATAAGTCCCATTGTCTGACTCAGTTCTCTCTGGGGTGCCATGTCACCACAAAATCTGTTTCTCAAGGCCCAGGATAATGTTCCGGGCAGTGGTGTGGGGCACAGTGTACGTTTCCAGCCATCCGGTGCTTGCTTCTGTCATGGTAAGCACATGGTGCTTGCCTTGGTGGGTTGGTGGGAGTGTGATATAATCAACCTGCCAGGCCTCCCCATATTTGTACTTCAGCCATTGTCCTCCATACCAAAGAGGCTTTCACCAGTGAGCTTGCTTAATTGCAGCACATGTTTCACAGTCATGAATAACCTGGGCAATAGTGTCCATTGTTAAGTCCACCCCTCGATCACGAGCCCATCTGTATGTTGCACCTCTGCCCTGGTGGCCTGAAGTGTCATGGGCCCACCGGGCCAAAAATAAGTCACCCTTATGTTGTCAATCTAAGTCCATCTGAGCCACTTCAATTTTAGCAGCTTTATCCACTTGTGGGTTGTTCTGGTGTTCCTCAGTGGCCCAGCTCTTAGGTACACAGCATCTACACGGCGCACCTTCACCACCAGGTTCTGCACCCAGGCAGCAATATCTTGCCACAGTGCAGCAGCCCAGATGGGTTCACATCTGCGTTGCCAGTTGCTCTGCTTCCATTGCTGCAACCACCCCCACAGGGCATTTGCCACCATCCATGAGTCAGTATAGAGATAAAGTACTGGCCACTTTTCTCGTTCTGCAATGTCCAAGGCCAGCTGGATGGCTTTCACCTCAGCAAACTGACTCGATTCACCCTCTCCTTCAGCAGTTTCTGCAACTTGTCATCAAGGACTCCATACGGCTGCCTGCCACCTACGATGCTTTCCCACAATACGACAGGACCCATCAGTAAACAAGGAGTTCATTATATGGTGGGGCCGCTTCAGCACGCCTCACCTCCTCCTCTTCTGGTGACATTCCAAAATCTTTGCCCTCTGGCCACTCCATGATGACTTCTAGAATTCCTGGACAACTGGGATTTCCTGTTCAAGCTCGTTGTGTAATTAGTGCAGCCTACTTACTCCATGTAGCATCAGTTGCATGATATGTAGAGGAGACCTTGCCTTTGAACATCCAGCCCAGCACGGGCAAACAGGGTGCCAGGAGGAGCTGTGCTTCAGTGCCAATCACTTCCGAAGCAGCTCGAACCCCTTCGAGGGCTGCCAGTATCTCTTTTTCAGTTGGGGTATAGCTGGCCTCAGATCCTCTGTATCCTCAACTCCAAAAGCCGAGGGGTCGACCTCGAGTCTCCCCTGGAGCTTTCTGCCAGAGGCTCCAGGTAGGACCATTCTCCCAGGCTGTGGGGCACAGTACATCTTTTACATCTGGCCTGATCTGGACTGGTCCAAGGGCTACTGCATGAACTATCTCTCGTTTAATTTGCTCAAAGGCTTGTTGTTGCTCAGGGCCCCCTTTAAAATCATTTTTCAATGATTCTATTGTAATACAAGTCATTACAGTACAGAGAGACAAGAACCTTAGCCTAAACCCCCCATCTGATAAACGCTAAGATAGCAAATACCAGCTGTAAGTAAGGTACCACATGCTGAACCTGTGAGATCAAGAGCAACAAATCTGACAGCCAATAAATCAGCATTGTGATGAGTGACTATTAATCCTGTTGTTATCTCAACCCCTCGTGCCCCACGTTGGGCACCAAAAAGAATTGTCATGGTTTAAGCCCAGCTGTAACTCAGAAAAAACACACCGTCTCTGGAGTCTCCCCTCCCCTTCCTCCCACCCACCCCCACTTCCAAAGGGATGGGGAGGAGAATCAAAAGAATGTAACTCCCACGGGTTGAGATACAAACAGTCCAGTAACTAAGGTATAACACAAACCACTGCTGCTGCCCCCAGTGGCTAGTTTGGGTCAGGTGTCCTGTCTCTGCTTCCTCCCGGCTTCCCATCCTCCCTGGCAGAGCCTGAGACTGAGAGAGTCCTTGGTCAGAGTAAACATTTGAGCAGTGACTAAAAACATCGGTGTTATCAGCACTGTCCCCAGGCCAAAAGTCAAAAACACAGCACTGCACCAGCTACTAAGAAGAAGAAAAAAAATGACTGCTACTGCTGAACCCAGGACAACCTCCTTCCCCAAAGATGACTCCAGAAGAAGAGCTACATGTTTATCTCCTTTAGAGCCAGGCATAGTTTGAGAAAAATGGGACAAGCACGCAAAAGGCAACAGAAGTGTACCTGACCTACCTCTAAGTGCTGGCTCCCCAATTTAAAAACAGCAGCACTCACTGTGATCAGGCTGCTCACTGAACACAATCATGCTTATCACCTCAACAAAACCAAGACAAAAAAGCTACAGTCACCTCTAGAAGACCACCACCAGATACTGGGGCAGGAGTCTGCAAGGTGGCACAAGGCAAGAAGACAAAGCCTTAAATAGCAGAGGGAAGAAGCAGCACCTTCTTGTGTCAGCAGGAGGCAAGTAAAGACCGATTAGATTTAGGAAAGGAACCCCAACCCCAAATATGCTTTCAGAAGTGGAAATCTAAAGCTCTTCTTTTTCAGTCTCCCCTACTCAACCTACTGTTTTCCCCAGGGGATCCTTACCTGCCTCTAAACAGTAACAGGGACTACAGATTTTCCTCCCACTGGCAAATAAATAAATAAAGTGCTACTGGTACATTTATTTATAACACAGTCAGGCATACCAGGGCTGCAGCCATCTCAAAATATCTCCTGTCATGCCTATTGGCAGTGACTATGGGCTAGAACAACTGCAAGGGTACTTTTACATTCTCCAAAATCCTACTTCCCATTTCTGTCTCATAGTAGGGATTTTGCTGGGCATAGTAAACCAGCTGGCCTTTCTAGACAAGCTTTAGGTGTAAATAATAAATGCCTTGTAAGAGCAAAGTCCCTCCTTATCGCAATCACTATGTGTTACCTAGAGGCTTAACCTATCACCCGAACTGTGCATAATGATGTGACTCACTTCAAATTCTATCCCCTCCTGACCATAGAAAACTCTGCGATACAGCTAGACTTCACTCCCCAAAGTGGTCCCAGTATGTGAGAGGGGCTCATTATACTCAATCCTTTGCCAGACTGCCAGGTTTGCCCTGCAGAGCCTTGCTCTCATCTCTACATAAATACAAAAATTAGCCCTCTTCTGCAACATGAAGTGGGAGGTTCTCAGATCTTCAAAGCTGCTGCCATATCCTGAACCAGGATCCCTCCAGAGCCAAAGCATCACCCCTGCTACAGCAGCCTCCCTGACAGAATAAAGTACCAGGTGAGACTGGCAAAATGTCTCAAGAAATCCAGCTGAATTGTTTTGAAACAGGGGAAGAGGAGGGGGAAAAAAATGGTTTTCAAATGCACTTTCCAAAGAAGTTAACTACTTTCCAAATAACTAAGACCTTAAGTATGCATTAAGCAGAGGGTCATTATTTAAGCACGTTTTCCTCTTGCAAACTCTCATCTGAAGAGAAGGATTCAGAGAAAGGAGAGAATACAAAGTAAGGCCCACAATGAAGACAGAACTTTGAAAAGCTAAACACTTTTAGCATGAGAAATAAGCTGGTGCAAAGCTTCAGGATGTAACTTTATGGAAGACACTTGGGCTAAGCCAAAACCAACACCACCGTCCCAATGGGTATGCACACTTCCTCCTCACAGCTAAATGCCTAAACCTTCTCTTCAAAATCAGCTTTTTCCCTCCCAGAGCAACAACTGTTGAGGAACCATTTGGAATACAGCTTGGATTATGTAGTATCTGCATGCCAGATGGATGCTCCAGCACACAACACAGTAACTTGGAGCCAGTTATCATGAATTCAGTTACCAGTAAACACAGCTCCATGCAGAACACCATGGTTACATTCCATGGGAAGATGTGAAATAAAGTAATTCATATTAGATTCTCTGTTGCTTTAACTGTAAAAGCAGCTGACGTAACTACCAGGGGCAACCCGAACACCAATAATGTTGTTCAGAAATGCTGTAACAGTCTTTTTTTAGCTGCTTTAAAAAACCTCCCTGCACCACAATGGGCTGAGAAGCCAAAGCAAGTATTGCATCATTAGTGGTAAAATCTGACCACAGTAGTCTTGGCTGATCTTTAGTGAGACCTGGATTACTTCAGCCACTTGTCTGTCTTCAACAAAGGAGACAGCATAGGATAAAGAGTAGATACGCAGAGCAGAAGAACACTGTGCAAAGCAACTTGGCAAGCTTATATAGGACAACCACTGTTTGTTTTCGTTTTATCAGCACAAGGAGCTCTGGCTTTATCAGCACACACAAGTCCCAGCTATGCAGAGGGTGTATCTCTCATTTCCAAACACCCAGTCCTGCATGGCAGCAGCACCATCTCCCTCTTAAATGGAAGCAGCATCTTCCCACAAGAGTTGGCAGGGTCAAAAGCAGACACAGCTTCCCTGCAGCAGCTCCTTAAAGGGAAAGGGGGAAAGGAGGCAAGGCAAGGCAAACACTCTTGCAGAACAGATCCAGCCCAGACGACACCCCCAGTAACCCTAGTAGCACTTACCCAACTCCTGAAAGACTGACTTAGACTGTGACCAAAACTAGAAAGCTCAGTGGCTGAGGAGACATTACTCCTCCTCTTCAATTTAAGCCAGCTGGTTGTTTCTTCAGTTGGAGGAAGAAAATTACTCTGATAAAGATATGCTGATTTCAATGGGATGTTTATTTCAGGAACAGACTTTTCCCCAAAGGCTACAGTAAAACAAGCTCCCATATTGAACTAGATAGTTCAAATCCTAATTCAGCCTAAGGAGGTCCAGTAAAACAGACAAGACTGGCACTGATGGCCCAGTTCTGCTCTAGATCATTACCAGTTTCCACAAATTGAGAGATTTCTCTGGACACCCATTTGTGTTCATGACCTTCTGCCAGGAGTCCTACACACCCTCCTCAGCCCCTCCAGGCATACTGCTCCAAGTGTCTACACGGCACTGCAGTCAGGCATAAGCTAGTCAAAATTTGCACAAAGCTGCAATTAAAGCTGCAGAAGCTTGTTCACTTGCACCAGATGTCTATCTTAGGTCAGGCCAGGCACTAAGCTAACACAGCCCCACCTTTGACTAAATCACAGCAAGCATAGACACCTGCACTGAGAGGCTACAGAAACATTCTCACAAGTAGAGCTGGATACAACATGCCCTCTTCTCAATATTAAGGAGATCTTATCGGTACTTCTTATACTCACAGGAATGAAGATGCAGGACTAAGGTTGCGATAAGGCTGCTGCTGAGCTTACGTTCTGCTCAAAGAATTTTCTGAGGGAGTTACCTTTTCAATGGTGATCTTATTCACAAAGGAATTAGCTGATGTCAGTGGGTGCTGGGTGACAGCAAAGTCACTTGGGCTGATAAAAACTAAAAAGAGACGTTTTCATTCAAAGTGAGTTACAGCTCCAATATAGCACAAGCTTCCACAAAACAAAAGCACACCAACATAGCTGGGGAAGATTAAACCTTCTGACAAGGCATGCAAGTGCTGCCCATCTGAATCTGGTCAGGACTGAGAGTGATGAGAGAGGACAAAGCGCCCCTTTATAACCACATTATCGAGCACCAGCTTGCGAAAGGAGCAAATGCAAGTTCAGCATTAAATGTTTCACCACATGTCTGCAGTGAAACTGTGGCTTGATGGGCACAATCCTCCTGCCTCAGTAAGCTGGGTATGATCCAGTGATCTTAGTGCATCAGCTAGCCCTGAAGCGTATTTTAACATCGTGAAATAAAGCAGCAACAGGAGATGCTGAAGGCCAAACTAATAATGTGAATACTTACTACAAGCAACACAGAACAAACATCATCTTTCTCTAAACTTCACTACATTTTCCCCTTGGAGTGCTTCTCCCAGTGCACTTAAGGATATCAGTGTGTCAATTTTGAAAGGAAACTATGGAGAGGAAAGTCTGGCTGGACACACTAGGAATGAAATCTGACTGGGGCATCATCTTGGACCAGCAGATGCTCAGCTAAACATGCAGAATGAGCACCCTGGATTGACACAGGCTTTTCCTCTTGAGGAATTTAATGCTCATTAACAAGCAAGTTGTCATTAGACCATTTCAAACCTGAGCCAGCCTACTACCAGCTAAAAGTAGCTCATGGCAGTAGCCCAATGCTAGCAAAAAGTCTCATTTTTACCAGAAGTACCACACAAACAGCATACATGAGAGAAGAAAAGCTACTGCAGATTAACAGACATACAGAAGCAAAAAACCTTACCAAAGTTGTTTCACAGTTTGAGTGGCCCATCACACTTGAAGCACCAACAAAGGAAAAGAAGAAGAGAGCAAAATTTCACAGCACCTTTGATTCAAAATTGGTGCTTTTCTGAGATTTTTTTCCCCTCGACATGGTACCCAAACAGCACGCTGCTATACCTCCTTTTTGCCGGGGAAAAAGGACTCAGCCAGGTGCCTTCTTTCTTGACAAAGCAGAACTTGTCCAGGTTTCTGTGGGGTCCTGGACACTTTATCCACACACTCCAACTCCCATCTGGGCTTTAGCAAACTTTCTCAGAGTCTCTGTAGAGCTGCTCCTTGACATAAGTCTTACCCACTTACCACGTGCTCCATACCTAGAGCAGGAGGCTCTGCTGTTGTAAGGGTGCCTCAGAATGTGGCATTATAGTTCTTACCCTAAAACTGACTGCTTATAGTTGGTCTTTCTGGCCTTTCACCTTCACTTTCTTCAGAACTTACCACCAGACACACAAGCACAGCTATGACAATAAACAGCCCCTACCATCAAGGCAGCTTCAGCAGAGACTAAGCAGTAGTACACTACAATGAGTGGGAAGCCTTGCTTTCCCCCCACACTACCCCAGTTACCTTGCTGGCAAAGCTTTCCTTTCTTGCCCCATTCTCTATGTTCCCAGCTGACAGTTCTACCTCAAAATTCATCATGGGACAACAGAGACCCATCAGCTACAACAGTTTGCATCCTGAAACAGCGAAAGCRAGGAAGAACAGGACATGACAATACAAGTCAACTTGACCTCATGCATTTCTAGGCTCCCACTGGGTGAACAAGCACTCTGACGTTACTGGTAAAGCAGCAAGCTCTCAGCATGAAATTTTGTTCCTGGCAACCACAGACTATAATCACAAAACCTTTCTGTTTTGGTCACTGCCCCCTTCAACCATTTTTGAATACAAGACAAATGAGAGCCTTTCACCAGTGAATTTAAGCTTAGTGACAGACTTGGTTTAGTTACCTCTTTTCAAACCTTTTGGAATTAATCCACAGAGGTGGTAAGCTACCAGCCAAAAGTCACTTCAGGAAGTGCAGGAGGTCAGKAAAAGTTTTATTAGAACTGGTTTGGAATAAAGTAAATACATCCAGCTCAGCTTCAGAGCTACATCTGCTACTGTCCATCGAGATTAAGGCAATCAGGAAGATAATTACATTCACAAGCAGTTGCTATTTCAGCCAACAATCCCCACAGAGCTGCCCATTTCACGTTCCCACCGAGAGAAACCTCCGGACCAAGACGCAGAAGCCACTGTGCTACGTGGGGATGGAGCAGAGGAAGCATCTCCCCTCCCCTCATTTTCTGAGGGTTTCTAATGTACCAGAAACTCCTCTTTTTTGATTGGGCGTTTTTTGATATTTTTTCTTTTTGCGCATTAGGTACAAACAAAGCAGCACTGTATAACGTTGCGCACTAAAGGGGTGGTTTTTTTGTTGCTACYAAAGGCACGGAGGGCAGAGGCAGGAGGCTACCAGACCCAGCACAAGTGACCGCAGCTACCTCTCCCCGGCACACCGTACAGCTCCTCCACACCCGGCCCCCGATGCTGCTACAAAACCCAAGAATTCAGACCAAAGGGTGCGCGCGAAGCCCCCGCGGCTCACATCCAACGGGGATCCCGGAGGCCGGCAGAGCCTCCCGGCGGGCCCGGCCCTGCGGCGGGAAGCGAGGGGAGGCCGCGGGGCAATGAGCAGGCGGTGGGGGGCCCACGGGAGAGCGGCTGGAGGGCCCCGAGCCGCGGCGGCCCCAGAGCGGACGGGGGGGCCCGGACGTCCTCTGGGGCCTCTGCGCAGGGAGACATTGGGTCAGGGCCCGCCGCCGTCCCACAGCCCGCAGCCCGGCCCTGCCCGCTGCCTACCTCGCGTGTCGGCGGGGAGCGGCGCCGGCGCGGCGGAAGGGCCGCCCTCGGATCCCGGCGCCAGCCGCTGCCCGGCGCACATGGACTTCAGCACCTGAAAGACGGCGAGCGGCGCCACGTTCATGCGCAGCAGGTCCAGCAGCACCCTAAGGGGACAGCGGCGCAAAGGTCAGCAGAGACAGCGGCCACCGAGAGCACCGGCGGCCGCCCCTCCGCTCACCGGAACACCTCCGGGTCCAGCCCGCTCCCCGCCGCCTGCGCCAGCTCGAACAACTCCGCCTCCTCCGCGCTCAGCAGCTGCTTCCGCCGCAGCCGCGCCTCCGCCATGGCCACCGCCGACACAGCCCCACACCGCCCACCGACGCGGCGGCGCCTCACGCCGGCCCGGCCCGGCCCCGCCCCGCGCGGCCTCTCCGCGAAAGGCCCCCAGCTGCGAGGCCCGCGCCCGGCCCGGCCCGGCCCGGCAGGTGGCAGCCGCGCTCCGGTGGTGCGTGGCGGCGCCCGGGGCTCCTTCATCCTCCCGCTCCGTCCCGGGCTCCTTTGCTCCTCCCCGGCAGCTGCCGGCGGCCCAGGTCGGTACAGCACCGCTCATGGTGACTTCACAGAAGCAGGACCACGGAACGGTTTGGGGTGAAGGGACCTTAAAGCTCCTCCAGCCCCAACCCCTGCCACGGGCAGGGACACCTTCCACTGGAGCAGCTTGCTCCAAGCCCCTGTGTCCAACCTGGCCTTGAGCACTGCCAGGGATGGGGCAGCCACAGCTTCTCTGGGCACCCTGTGCCAGCGCCTCAGCACCCTCACAGGGAACAGCTTCTGCCTCAGAGCTCATCTCAGTCTCCCCTCTGGCAGGTTAAAGCCATTCCCCTGTCCTGTCCCTCCATCCCTTGTCCAAAGCCCCTCTCCAGGTTTCCTGTAGCCCCTTTAGGCACTGGAGCGGCTCTAAGGTCTCCCCTTCAGGAGCCTTCTCTTCTCCAGGCTGCCCCAGCCCAGCTCTCTCAGCCTGGCTCCAGAGCAGAGCTGCTCCAGCCCTCGCAGCATCTCCATGGCCTCCTCTGGCCTCGCTCCAGCAGCTCCACATCTCTCCTGTGCTGCTGCCCCAGAGCTGGATCAGGACTGCGGGGGGAGGGGGGGGGGGGGTCTCCCCAGAGTGCAGCAGAGGGGCAGAATCCCCTCCCATGATGCTCTGGATAATGAGCAGCAGATCGAGGGAGGAACAGCTCCGCTGCTCCCGTCTGCAGCCCAGCACACATCAGGGTTCTGGGCTCAAGTGCATACTGAATCTGGGTCATGGGGAGCTTCTCTTCACCCAACACCCCCAAGTCCTTCTCCTCAGGGCTGCTCCATCCAGCCTATGCCCAGCCTGTGTTTGTGCTTGGCATTGCCCCCATCCAGGTGCAGGACCTTGCACTTGGCCCTTTGTCCTGGGTTCAACAGCAGCAGTCATTTTTCTCCTTCTTAGTAGCTGGTGCAGTGCTGTGTTTCTGACTTTCGGCCTGGGATCAGTGCTGATAACACCAATGGTTTTGGTTACCGCTTAGAATGTTTTGGTCTGACCAAAGACTTTCTGAGCCTCATGCTCTGGCAGGGAGGAGGGGAAGCCGGGAGGAAGCAGAGACAGGACACCTGACCCAAAATAGCCAAAGAGGTATTCCATACCACAGCACGTCATGCCCAGGATGTAAAAACGAGGGGCAGGAACCCGAAAAAGGGGGGTTCACTGCTGGGTCGGGCTTGGTATCGGGTGGTGAGCAGTTGTATTCTCTTTCCTTGGTATTTTCCCTTGACATTATTATTATTGGTGGCAGCAGCAGTGGTTTGTGTTATACCTTAGTTATTGACTGCTCTTATCTCAACCTGTGGGAGTTACATTCTTTCGATTCTCCTCCCCATCCCTCCGGCAGCAGGGGGAAGAAAGAAGGGGGAGTGAGTGAGCAAACTGCGTGAGTTACGGCTTAAACCACAACACCCTTCTAGGCATCTTCCCCAGGCCGCCCTTCAAATTCACTGTGGGCTGCACTACTGCCTGTGTGTCCCTCCTCCAAGCATACATGCCCTCGCTCACTGGAAGGGGTCCCTTGGTAGCCTCCCCTACCTCACCGTTTAGTTAAGCCAACTTCCTTTCTCAAAGCAAACATCTGCCCGGAACCTCCAAACTGGAGTCTCCGGCCATTCCTCACACGACTGAGGTTGTGGCTCCCCCACCACCAACCTCCTCCACCTTCTTTTCCACAGGCTGTCACATTTGTAGCTGAGTGAAACTGGTGTTTATTCCTACAGGAACAGACACGCCAACTACATGGTGGAGAAGATCACACAGAGGATCATGAGCTTCCCTGTATCACCTGTCTGTGGGCACGTGAACATGTACTCGATGTAGGTGGCAAGCAAGGACACCCTTACCCCCTTGCTGTATTTCTTATTGTATTTTTCTTGCTGAAAGACAAGCAGCTGGTTGTCCTCATTGCTGTGGTTATCTGGGTGACTTCTTCTTGTGTGACCATCCTCTGCCCCCAAGTGATCCGGATCATGTATCATGGGGGCCAACTCTGGGTGCTGGTGTTAATCTGTCTGAGGACAGGGAAGGGAGCTAGTGAGAGGCCCTGGGAGCACTTTGTGCAGCAGATTTGGATACAGAAAAGCCATATGGCCCAGCTGACCTTCCTGGAGCTACACACAGGTAATCATCCATGTTCATGCACCTAACTATCCACCTCTTCCAGGCTGCAGCACCTGCAGCCCAAGCCAGCAGAGAGCATATGGCATTGTGTGGAGAAGAAAATTGGAAATTTGTGTCTTGAGTTGCACCATGGTGAGGAAACAGCAAGCTGAGATTGCAGTTCCTCTATCTAAATGGAAATGAGCAGCACCTCTGCCATCACGGAGGGATCACCTGCCTCCACTCCTCCAGTCCCAGCACACAGAGACCACAGACAGACCTGCTCTGCTTCTGAATAGGTAGCACAGCAAGGGGGTCATGATGCAAGGATGCACACCCTCAGTGACCCTGTCCCATCCCTGCTTCAAGAAAGATGATTCCACTCCACACCCGAGCAACCCATGAGTGTGTCAAAATCATTGCCTGCTACAGGGAAACCGAACCTTGTGTCCTGACAGTCATTCATACTTGCTAGCAGACAGATATTTACTGCAGCTGCCAAGACGGAATGAGAAGTATGATGATAAAAGAAGGATCTCGCTGCTAACGGCCCGTAGCAGGACCAGAGCAGCAGGGACAATTGCCCAATGCTGACACTTGGAACATCTGCTGCCAGTGTGAATTACCATGCTGCCTGTAGGGCTGACAATGCCAGAGCCACAAAGTCTGAGGTTGGCCTGAATGATGGACTTTCACTGGGACTGTCAGCTGAGTGGGGCAGTGTGGGGTCTGACGCACAGGGGACCGAGCAACATCTCTATATTTGCTCTCTTGCTTGCTCTGGTGTATGATGTGCTGCTTTCTTAAGGACTGGCTGGAAGTCAAACTCAAGGGCAAGAGCCCTCACCAGGTAGGCAATGCACTCTCCAGCCCTTCCTGGTACCACCGAGACCACCTCCCCCAGCCTGTGGCATCTGGGAGCTCAGCTGCAAGTCACAAAAGAAAAAAGGAAGATGGTTTTTAGCTCAGCCCCTCTGGGAAAACAAACAAACAAACAATAAAATATCAAACTAAACCAACAACAACAAAAAAATGCCCACCACACACACACAAAAATACCAACCAAAACAATCAACCAAAACAAAGAAAAAAACCCAGGAATTACCTTCCTTACAAGAAACTGAAGCTGTCTCAGCTTGTACTTCCTTCTTCCTAGCCCCAGCTAACTCCAGCTGGCAGCTCTCTGGTCATCAGCATCACAAACACAGCTGTAGACCTTCCCAGGGCAAGGAATAGGAGACTGCCTCTCCCATGCTTCCTTCACGGGTCAACACAGGCCATGGCTGTGAGTCACAACTTCCTCACTTTCTTGGTGCTTGGATGGGCACATTCTGCAACTTTGAGTGACAACTCTTCTCTGGACTACCCTCTGAAGCGTTCATGGGGGCTCTGATATCCCAGTTTTCCCCGTTTGGTCTCTCAAGCCAACAGGTCATTGAAGGAAGTCATTGGGATCCCATAAACATCCCCTAAGAAAACTTCAACAACAGGAGGTACACTTGGGACTCTGGCTTAAATGACATTCAGCAAGACACTGGGTCTTTCTGCCCACCAGAGACACTCTCCATTACCTCTGGCAAGACACCTGGTTACCACACAGCTGACGGTTTCCAGAGTGGGACATGAGCCAGCATAGCACAGGATGGAGATGCCAGGCTGCACCTCAGCCCCTGTAAGACATGGTTACAAGAGTGGCTGAGCAGATGGGAGCACAGGAGGCTCTGACAGCCTGTGCATGTGGAAGGAAAAGGGAATTAAGTGCAGCACAGAGCCTGCAATCTTTACCACACGTTACCAGCTAGAGTTGGGAGTTGCTCTGATGTCAGGACATAATGCTGGTGTCCTGCACACATGCAGAAAGCATGTGCCTATCCAGAGGCTGCAAGGCACCTGTGTGGGAAAGAAGCTAATGTGTGAGCCAAAATTAGGATGCCACGAGCACATGGAAACTATGCTATGCCACATGGAGTGCCCACCACCTGCACACACAGTAAATCCAAAAGGCAAATCAGGCAGACTACTCCCCTTGGAGAGGGGCAGTGGTGTGTATGAATAATGACTTAAGGCACTCTAGACAGAGGCAAATTGATGCAAGAGCCTTCCCTGATAATCAGGACATGCTGTGCATGGTCAGAAAGAACACACTAAAACCAGACATGCTGTGAATTTGCAGAGAGGTAACCATTAATGCGAGCAATAGATCAGGACACCGTGCATTGCACAGAGAGGCTGTAATGCTGCATAGGGTCAGTAAATCACAGTGCAGTGTACATGTGCAGCAAGTCTACCCCAAACAGGAGGAGTGAGAGAGGAGATGTGCAGGGAGCCCATTCATCCCACACAGGCAAAGATAATGACTTCCAGTGCACTGCCACTTAATGGAGAACAATTCAGCATGCATACATTTATCCTGGAAATCAAGAGAAAGACTTGTAGCTGTGCAGGTCATCAGTAAGATGTGAAGGACAGAGAATGCCTGAGGCACAACCACCAGATAAGGACATACTCTGAATGCATGAGATGAAGGTCAACCAGGAGATGCTGCAGGAGATTGGAGAGAAAAAGACCAACATCACCTCACTGTGAAAGAAGGACAAGATTTAGGATAACCTGGATATGGCCCAAATAGCAAACAAATGCAGCAAATGTGCCTTCCACATCCAAGAAAGTGAAAAGAGATATTAAAACATATCTAGACATTCATACCTTTAAAAGGGTGTTTTGAAGGAGGCCCAGCTTCAAGATATGAGGGGAAATGGAAACAGAATTCATCACAGACACCTTGTCTCAGTGTAAGTAATGATTTTACTTTGATAATTAACTTAGACAAGGTGATGCAGTGTATTAGGCTGGTTAGATTTAAGGAAAAGGTTTTATTTGTACCCAATATAAACAGTCTCCAATGCTGGAAGTCAGAGGTACGGCTATAGCAGAGAAGGAACCAGCTAATCAAGTAAATGATGGGTTGTGCTAAAAAGGGTGTCTCTCAGCTCTCTCTAGCACTGTTCCTCCACCCTATTCTTGGGATGACCCCACTGTTAATAGCAAGCAGGGCAGGGCTGGGAGTGTGGAGTTGTCATGCCTGAGATGCATTTTCAGGAGAGACAGACACATTACAATGAAGGCCCTGGGAAGACCTCACCCAGAAGATCTGCCCAAGCATGCTGTTCTGGAGACATGCTTGCAAAATTGTGCAAGGAAAAGGAGAGAACTGCTCGCAAGTGTAGACTGGAAATTTGGTGGAGGCATGGATGTTTTGGGACAATTTTCAAACAGGGTAACACGAGCAAGTAACTGGCTTAAGACAATGCTGGGGAAGCATACTAAAGGGACTGAGCTGGGGTGGTCACTGAGTTAAGGACTGAAACTTGCCCCTTCTGTCAAATATATTGCTCTTTACAAGATTTAAAAGGAGGCATTCAGTTGGTCCGTGTGTGTGCCACATGCACGTGTGTGGTCTGTATGTGCTGCACTGCACATTTTGCTGGTACCCTGCAGGGATCAGGAACAAATTTCTCTCCTCTGCTATAAACTTCTGCAGCTGAACTGTTGGGTTATTTAATCCTTCTGCAGATTGGTGTGGTTGGAGACAGAATAGAGGGCACTGTTTGCAGTGATATACAAGCAACTTAGGCATCACTGCTAGGGCTGGGGTTTTAAACTAATCACTAGGCATGGGCTCAAGGGAATTTCCAGGGCAGAGGGGCAGTAAGGGTACATGGATCTGAGGGATCACCCAGTCTCACAAGGAACAGTTACTGGTGATGCTCTCCAGCCTACATGGTGTTCAGGAGCCTTGATGGCTTGTGCTAGGGTGATGAAGCTGATGATGCTAAGCAAAGTGCTTCATTTCCAGAAGGTGAGAGACATGAGGGACAGAGTTTCAGCAAACACATCCCAGCTTCCAAGGAGGTTAAACTTACATTCTGCCCTGAATCAGCCTTTCACCCCTCTTGGTTGCCTTCTGGCAAGACTACATCTTTTGGCCAGTGAAGTTCTGTGCAGCAGTAAGTAGAGCCCCAACCTGGCCCACAACCAGGCAGAGCAGCACGGGGCTAAGGGGCCATGCCAGCCCAGCCTTCACCGCCATGTGAGAGCGTGCTCCCAGCAGTGCTAATCCAATTATGAAACAAACTTCCTTCCTTCATCACCACGGCCTGCAGAATACTAGAACAGCTCGTGATTGTGGACGGCTTAGCAAGGGACTAGAGATCAACCAATGAATGGCAGAGCTCTTTTGCGTGCAGGGAGGAGGGACAGGGAACAGAAGCAGCTAGGGGGACATGGGGGATTTCTAGGACAAGTGGATTCGGAATTGCTACAGACAAAGGTCTCTGGTTCTCTTCATGCTCCCAGCAGGATTAACGTCTAAGCCGCATCAGGTTGCTCTGGACCCTGTCTGTCCTGGGAATTAGCATCCTCATGAATGGGGATCCCACACACCACCTCTCTAGCTCTGTCACATGGCTGCCCTCAACCGCCCCATTCCTAAACATCACCCCAGTCATGGGATGGCAAACACAGCACTAAAATACCCTTGCAGGAGAGATTAAACTCAAATTTTCTGGGGAGCTCTTGATCAGTTCCCACTGCAAACAGAAGATGAACCAGCCAAACCCAGAGTCATATACTTTATGTGGAAAACTCAAAATGACACCTCCTGGATCCAAACAGGACCCATGACCTGCTTGGATCTGCCCCATAAGGTCCATCCCCTAACCCAGCGTCAGGGCTCTCTCTTTGCTATGGCTCTGCGTCCTGCACCTTGCTCCTACATCCTTCTTGTTGAACCTCCCCCACCACATGAGGGCCCTCACAGAGCTGGAGGCTCCACTGGGCTGGAGGCATTGCCCTCAGGTTGCAGTGAACTTGCAGCCTTCTATCCCTGGTGTCCAGTCTCCCCTGATAATGCTATGAAGAGGGGAAAAACTCTAGTGAGGCTCAGGCAGTTCTGCTTCTCAAAAAATACCCCTCTTGACACTGGTCAACACTAACACTACTTGGAGCAGGAGGGTAGACTAGAGACCTCCTAAGGTCCCTTCCAGCCCAAGTTATGAGTGCAACCAGGTCAAACAAAATAGTTATTTCCCTTTATTTGGCACTTGTGAGGTCACATCTGGATACTGTGTCCAGTTCTGGACCCCAAATACAATAACAGAGTCCTGCAGAGGGCCACTAGGATAGTCAGGACTGGATAACATGTTGTACAAGGAGATGCTTGAGGAGTTGGGCTTCTTTAGCCTGGAGAAGAAAGGGGTGAGAAGGGATGTAATTGCCACAGCTAGGATTGAGAGCTGCTCAGCTGAATCACTTGGACACAAAGCCCAGCTCCAGAGCAGTGACTGTTTCTGGAGAGCTGATGAAATGCACACAGGTCTCATGCCTCTTAGTGCTTGGCCTGGATGTCCCAGAGATGGAGCTAGGGTGCTTGGACAGGATTTCACTGTAAAGCCGTGAGTGCACTGATACAACCAGCACTGACTGCTAGGCAGTTTGCTCACTATCACAGTTTCTTCAGAGAAAGAAACAGAATATGGGGAGGCTCTCACATATCTATGTTCCCCAGTTGCATGGACCGAAGAAGCCTCTGCTTTCCCAGCTGTGGCCATGGAGAAGGCAGAGTACCCCCCAGGATGAGATCTGTGCTGGAGTCATCAGGGCACAGCAGGGCTGCAAAGAGCCCTTGAAACCTTCAAATGCAGCAAGGGCATCCAAGAGCATCTCCGAAGATTTCTGCATCTCCGGCCCTTTCTGCAGGCTCTGGTGTGGCACTGCCAGGACGAAAAACCTCCAGTGTTGCCTCCATCCCTGCCAGACAAGATGCCTCCCTGGGAAGGAGTGAGGCAGCTAAGCAGGGCTGTAAGGAGACACCGGGTGCCTGATGAGCTCAAACTGCTGCCTTTTAAGGAGCGGCAAAGGCTGAGGTATCCTGGAACAAATCACCAGTTTCTGCATGCTTCGAACTGCGGTGTGCGCTCTCAGACCACGCTGGCTGTGCCCAATGGTCCCCACAGCAGCTCAAAGCCACACTGGGCAGTCAGGGCAGCGACCCCTGGCTACAGATTGAGCTGGAAAACCCTGGAGCCCTGGACAGTAAGTAGAATGGGGACCCGTGCAAGGTCCCCATGGCCCCATTGACCGCCTCCACTCCCCTCAGCAGGCCCAGCTTTTTTCTGGGAACAGGCGGTGGGGAGGATGATGCTTTTTCACAAAGCCTTCATCAAACCACTGCCGATGCATCATCACCAATGCCCTAAACACTTTGCTTCACCGATGCAAAAGGTTTTGCTGGTCCAGCACCAAATTTGCTGTTGTCATTCTCTCTGCTGGGCACAGCAGGACCACTAAGGGACTGGAGGAGAAAGGGAACACACTGCAGGGGAGCAAGTGAGACTGAGCTTAGTCTGAAGCATGGATGGAGGAAAAGTGAGTAGGTACAGCAGCAAGCAACACCAGGAACAAGGTTAAAAGGCAAGGTATGCATTAAATGCTACAGAGCATCACACATAGCTTCAGCCAAATGAAGAAAAGGAGCAAGCTAGCCCAAAGACAAGTTATCAGGAAGACAAAGAACAAGACTGGGGCCAGTAAATACCCAGAGGAGGAGACCAGGAGATCTGTGAATTCAGGGATTTTGCCTAAAGCTTACAAAGGGTGAAGGAAAACAAGGAGGCAAAAAGATCCMAAAAAGCACCCCCTTCTACAGGGAATAACAGGCAAGTCCACTTTGCTGCCCACAAAGTGTCCCAAAGACATAGCAAGGACATGACCACCAGCTTCCCGTGTTCCCTGTGTTACAGATGAGTGAGCTGGCTGGACCGCTCAGGCACACGGGGTTCAAGACCCATGTGTGCAAGAGCAAAGGAAAAAGCAATTCACTTCAAGCTTTTATATAATAAAATCCCCCTTCCCGCYGTTTTGGCACACCAACCGCCCGCTTAGGGTGGTGGGATGCACAGAGCAGGAGGTGAGCATGCACCACTTTATTAGGCAGCGGTGCTGTATGCCTAGCCGAGAGCGGTCACTATGTACATTTGGCAAAGGATGGCGGAGAGCGCTGCGCACAGTGTAGGGGTGGAGGAGACAGCCTGCCCAGCCTGCCATGCCTCACTATTCCCAGCAGGCTTGTTCCTGCCAGCCTTCCCGCCTGCTGGCACAGACATTCTGTCTCCCATGGGTAGAGCCAGGCACCCTCATGGTGGCACTTCAGGCCTGCTACCAGTTGATTTCTCTCTCTTTTCCCACACATCACCCCCCTCCCTTGGCTCTCGAAGGCCCCAGCTCCAGTCCTAATGTCCTGAGGCAAGGGCAGCGGGCAGCCACCAAGCCCCTCTCAGCTCCTCAGGCAGGAGCTCCCCCCGGCACCATCCCAGCCAGCAAATCAGCACGCAAGAGCCCCCCCAAGGGAGCAGGACAAGGGGTCCAGCTGCAGAAATCCCCAACAGTGCTGGCTGTGCCCAGCAAGCTGCTTGTGAGCTGCCGGTCCAGAGCCCGTGGTCAGTGTGACTGCGCTCGGCCCTGCAGAYGGACCAGTTTCAGATGCACCCAGCCTGGAGCCTGGTTCATGGAAGGTGAGTACTATAGGGTACGAATAGCCACCGGGTAGAGCAAGGACATGTGCTCAGCCCCCTTGATGGGCAGCTTGCGGCTGGCATAGTGATGAATGATCTCTGGCACGCTGTCGAAGGGTGGGCTGTGCTGACCCAGCACATACTTGTTCTCTTGGGTCCGGGACAGTTTCATGTGCATGAAGCCCTGGCTGCTCCTGCAAGGAGAGATGAAGGCAGGGTTAGGGGTGTCGTTGGCCGCAGCCTCCCATCAACTCCTGACATCGCCCCCCCCGAAACAGGCAACCCAACCATGGCCCTGCCCGTACCATCCTGCTCTTGCCCAACCCCACACAAAGCCCGCAACATGAGGGAGAGGTCACAGCTGTGTGCCCCCTAAGGGAGCAGAGCCATACAGAGGGGTGCGAGGGGTTGATCCAGGGACAAGAACAGTGCTGAGGCTGGGGTAGGCATGTGGAGGTAGGAGCAGCTGGGACTCTCCCTGCAGGGCGATGAAGGGCAGCAGCTTTTGCCCCTCGCATGTGGCAAAGCCCCTTTTGCAACTGCCAAGGCTCACACAGGAGGACTTCAGCTCATCTATCTCCAGCCTCACCACGGCAAAGCAGGATTTTCTCCTTCGCCCCACAGCACGTTGATCCCACATCCCCCTCAATGCCATCACTAAGGACTCCACAGAACCCACTCAGTGTAGTGAGGCCATTTCCTGGTACAGCACGGGCACTGAGCCACGTGAGGGTGT
This sequence comes from Aratinga solstitialis, assembly GCA_902168055.1. Taxonomy (NCBI): domain Eukaryota; kingdom Metazoa; phylum Chordata; class Aves; order Psittaciformes; family Psittacidae; genus Aratinga; species Aratinga solstitialis. The sequence continues at coordinate 1,823,668 of CABHOG010000086.1, read as the reverse complement.
GCAGTCAGATCCTGCCATGAGCACTGATTCCAAGTGACGGGCTAATGGCCCTGTTGCTATTAACTGGCGTCTCTGAGGAGAGCCACAGCCTGTCTGCAGTGTCTGGAATGCACATTAAGGCAAAATATTGATGACTTAAAAGCAGACAGGACCTCATCAGCAATGCTGAGCAGCCTCCAGCACTGCACAAGCCAGTCCCTTCCCCCCAGCTGGAGTCGGTACTCGTAATGGACAGTCCGGCTRCATTAGCAGAATGGGTTTGCAATCCATTTAGAGCTGAGAGGCAAGGAGCCAGCCCCACGGGAAGGCAGAGCTGCAGCCCCCTGCCAGGAGCCAAGGAAAAGCGATAGATGGCCGCATCCTGCATCCCAGTGGCAGGGTGCAGAGAAGAGCTGCGGGGCTGCCCCATGCATGGCACCTGTGAAGGTGCACCTGCACACACACACATGGTCACAGCACTAACACACGGAGCTGCCCACGGATGATGCCCTCAGCACTGCACCCTGTCTGCACGGAGACTCAGCCCTTGCCTGTGCTGGCAGGTGAGAGGGGTGCAGGAGCCTGGTGCTGGGTCAGTGCACGGATCCACAGAGAGGTGATACTGGTTATATTTTGCCCGGAGGTCTTTGTCACAAGCTCAGGGATGTGACCTAGATCAGGCACCTGGAGACATGGCTGAGGGAGCATGCTGCAAACCTGACAGGCTTGGAGCCAGCAGCAGCRGTGGGAGGAAGACAAGAAGCAGCAGCTGTTCTTGCCAAGCACCTTACAGACATGAGAAAAGACCCAAACCTTTGCAGCGTGGCCTCAGCCACTCTCATGGAGGTGCGATCCAGGAGGGGTTAATTCTCCAAGTGTTTCAGGCATTCACACTACAACCCTGTTCACGACAGGCAATGTGGGGCTGCCCAGCCTGGACCAGCCAGGAGTGTCACGGCAGGGTTAAATCCTTCCGGCAACCTGACACGCTATGGGTAAAGCGTTCCTACTGCCCTCTCTAGTGCATATTTTCTTTTAAAGCAGCACAAAAGGGCTTTAGGCCAGCGTGGGAGCTCTCTTTCAGACCATATCTTATGCTGTGTCGCCTTCCTTAAAGAAAAAAAAAGAAAAATAGACAGAGATGCAGACAGCCAGCTTACAGGTATATAAAAAGCATCCCGGGGGATTTTCCTTGAACAGGCTCTATAGAGAAATGCAGTGGAGTAAAAATCATGTTCCTGGGGCTGTGGGCTCACTACAATCACAGCTGATGGAAAAGTAATGCCCGAGCAGCTCCTGGATGTGCTGCAGTCTCCTCTGGGGAGGAGGGACACCACTGCAAGGCCATGTCCTAGACATACATGATGTTTCAGAACAGGATTTGGCCCTTTTTGTCACAAGGCTAAGGATGGATAGTAAGAAGTAAGGAAAAAAACCCAAAGAAATGTGTGACTGGCTTGTAGAGAGGTGATGAAAAGGGACATCCATGCTGGTGAGGGAGGAAGCCCCATCAACAACCTAATGCCACCACACACGCTGGCCTATGCCACCCACAAGGTGACGGCCGAGAGGACCTCTTGTAGCCTCGAATATGAGCCAGCCAGCAGAAGCTGTTGCTTCAAAATCGTTCGCAAGCCACAGCAAGGAACAAATATTGAGAAAATTAAAACAGCAGTACAAATTCTGACCAAAAAAAAAAAAAAAAAAAAGAAAAAAAAAAGAAAAGGAGGGAGTCATTATTTGATCCAAAAAATAGAACTGCAGAAGGAAGAAAGAATATTTCCCAGCTCAACTTGGGCCCTGGCTTGGTGCTGAAGGCAGAAATAAAAGGGGAAGAAAAGACAGAGAGACAGAGCAATCTAATTCACAATTGTGTCACTGGGAAATAAACAGGGGAGGCTGAAACCACCAGGGAGCAATGCAGGTACAGCAAGCACTGAGGAAACTTAAAGCATATTGAGAAAAGCATAGGAGTTTGTGGCCTGTTGCTGGGCAGAGATGACTGAAGTGCTCAATAAATACTTTTTTTTCACATCTGCCAGGAAAAGAGGTAAAACAGTCATCCAGCACAAGGGCAAGAAGGTATCTGATAATCCATCATCATCTTCAGGACAGGTACCAGCTTTCATTTCATGTCCCAAGAGTCACAAAAGAGCTGAAGAGCTATGGGCAGCTCCCCCCTTCCTCAGCAGAACACGTGGTGATGTTCATGCAGTTTTGGTGCTCAGAGAACCTGGAAAACTTGGGGAGGATGCAAAGATCCCCCAAAAAAACAAGCAGAAACAAAGCTCTCTCTATATATATATGTGTGTGTATATATATATATGTATAAAATGTGAGGGGTGAGGTTTTCCTGCTGAGAAACCAGAGCAGGGTAATTCCCTCTCTACAGTGCTGCTGCACAACAGCTTCAATGATTATGTGGGCTGGGGAGGCGGGGATGGGTACCTGCATCTCCATGAACAGCATCACACAAACTCTTTTCTCATGAAAAGCAGCTAAAAAAAAATAAATAAAATGGGTAACAAGACAGAGTTGGAAGCTGTAACCAGACACATTCAAGTGAGCAGTGAGGCACATCATTTTATCTGTTTGAGGGATTACTAGCACTGCCAAAGGAAGAGCAGCGTGCCTCCAGATCTTCAAGCCTTCCCAAGACATACTTTTGCCAGGCACCAAACCAGAAGCCTGTGACACACCACAGAGAAGTGCAGACTTTGTATCCCAGCCATTTCTGACCACGCTGTGGTCATCTCAGTCACCTCATCAGCACAGGCATACGTTCGCACGGGGCACCCACCTGTGAAGGGTCACCTATGTTACCAAGTCACCTCTGCTGTGGGTCCACCACCCCCCAGCCTCATCTGGGCTCACTCACTTCAAGGAGAGGGAGAAGTCATTCTTGCTGGTCTCACTGTTGCGCACCAAGTAGCTGGCCTCCTTGCACAGCCTCAGCAGCGTCTCTGCATCCGTCCGGCTGATGGCCCCATGGTACCAGCTGAAGGTTGGAGAGGAACCAGATGTGCCAGGCAGAACAGATACCCCACAAAGGACCCTGCCTGGGGCAGCAGCAATGCAACACTGCTGGAACCTCCCCAGGGACAGCAGCCACTGTTTAGGAGGAGGGATGGCGGTGGCACGCTGGGGATGGGGGACAAGGGGCAGGGATTCCACCAGGCAGCTCAGGGGTGTTTCAGGGGGCACATGGGGACACCACAACTGTGGGATGGAAAGCATGGACAAGCAGGTAGAAAGGTGAGGCCAGTGAAAAAGGAAGAAACAGGTCTACCCCGATGCTCAGCATGGTGCAGCCATAAGGATCTTGGAACAGCTGCCCAGAGCAGGCAGGACTCACCACTGGCTCTCCAGGGGCAGAGCAGGGTCAATCCTCTCCCCAACAAAGGGGCCAGGCTCGGCGATGAGCATCTTCGTGCTTTTTAGACTGCTGGAGCCATGCCTCAGGGCAGCCCTGGCCTTCTCCTCCCTGCAGGGTGAGGTGCGACCATAACCGAGCCCCTCCGTCGGACCTACGAGACAGACACATGTCACCAGCAGTGGGGACCAGTGGACAGGCTGGGCTCACAGCTTTCCGCATGTGGACAGGGCCAGCAGAAAGAGCCAACGCCATGTCACATCATGCTGGGACACACTGCACTGCCCTGTCCCCTTGTACTAAGCAAGGGAGGGCAGGGCAGAGCAGCTATAGGACTGCTGCTCACTGCAGTGCCCCAAGATAGATGAGGTTGGGTCCCCACCATGTCAGGACTGAGGTCCTCACAGCACCTGAGCCCTGGAAATTATTTTCCAGGCAAGTCTCAAAAGTTTCTTCCCTTTTTTCAAAAGGAAAGCCACGGAGCTGCTGCGAGGGCTGGAGCAGCTCTGCTCTGGAGCCAGGCTGAGAGAGCTGGGCTGGGGCAGCCTGGAGAAGAGAAGGCTCCTGAAGGGGAGACCTTAGAGCAGCTCCAGTGCCTAAAGGGGCTGCRGGAAACCTGGAGAGGGGCTTTGGACAACGGATGGAGGGACAGGACAGGGGAATGGCTTTAAGCTGCCAGAGGGGAGACTGAGATGAGCTCTTAGGCAGAAGCTCTTCCCTGTGAGGGTGCTGAGGCGCTGGCACAGGGTGCCCAGAGAAGCTGTGGCTGCCCCATCCCTGGCAGTGTTCAAGGCAAGGTTGGACACAGGGCTTGGAGCAACCTGCTCTAGAGGAAGGKGTCCCTGCCTGTGGCAGGGGTTGGAACTGGAGGAGCTTTAAGGTGCCTTCAACCAAACCATTCAATGATTCTTTGAAATGCAATCAGAGATTCACCCGTTGTGGTAGAGTTACATGAGAAGCAGTAAGGAGAGGCTCTCCAAGCTTGAGGAAAAACAAACAAACAAAAAACTGTGAGGAGGGGGTAGATGAAGCTGGAAATGATGGATACATTTCTATTGGCACAAGTACATCTCCTGGGGTGAGGAAAATAATTCCCTAAGGAATGAAGGGGACATTTTGACTGCTAGGTGCCTTCCCAGTGCAGCTGCCTGCCCAGCACTGGCCCAGCCACAGGCCCTCCTGAACCAACAATGTGCAATGGCCTGGTGAGCAGCAGGGGATTAACTGAGATGTGTCCCAAGGACCCAGCCTCCCATTGACTGTTATTTCCGTGTGGGATGATTTCAACATTAACTGTATTGTTTCTCCCTCCTCCAGAGAGTTCATTATTGCTACCCTACAGCACAAACCCCCTCACACAAATGACTTATCGATCAGGCAGAGCTGCCTCGATGCAAGGCTGCCTGTGGCTGGTGTGTGGAGGCACAGTCGCCCTGGAAGTATATGAGCTCAGGCACCACAGCTCCCAGGAAAAGTGGGATGTCCCAGGCTGGCATCTCCCCCCTCCTGATGCTCCCTGGATCCTCAAGGAGGAGGCAAAAGCATGGGATGATGAGGCCACACTGCTGCAAGGCAGAGGCAAAATATTACCCTTGGAGTGATGTCCTCTTTAGCAGGGCATCCTCTACCATGGCTATTTGAGGGAAACCTTGTTTGGGCCCTGCGCAGGTGAGCAGGTCATCAGCTTCTCAGCAACAAGAAGAAAATAAGGCAGCTGAAAGGAAACCCAGCCAAAAGACTCTGCAACTTAGCATGGCTTAAAATCCCCAGAGAAAGAGCTCAGGAAGGAGGTGCCCGGCGTTAGGGCTTGACAAGCCCTGCCTCTGCAGTGGTCTGGCTTTCACTGGCCAGGCTTGCCCTCGTACGTAACATCCAGGCTTCAATTTCAACTCATCACCTTAAAAATTGGGGCAATCATTAAAAAGCCAGAAAATCAAACCAGCAAAGTGTGCTGGCAGCACAGAGTCATCATGTTAACGACTCAGAAGAAATGCATTGCACCTGTCAGAGAGAGGCAGAGGCATGTGCGCGATTAAACAGGATATTAAAAACAAGCCCCTAGGAGTGAGATGACATCCTTCAAGAAGTTCAAGTAAACCCAGACAGGGAAAGTAGAAAATGAGACAAAACTCTGACAAGATAAACTTAACACAACAAAGCAAGTAGGGGGGGAAGTAAGGGGGGGAAGTAAGGGGGGGAAGACTCTGTTGCTAAAACCAGGTAAAATGTCAAACTAATGTGTTCATCAGGAGCAGGACGCATGTCAGAGTGACTGCAGGAATAATAAATGATGGGGGAAGAGAAGAGGCTGAGGAGCAGAGAAATTAATTTTTCTTGACGCATTCCCTGTAGGAAGAAGATCAGGAAGTTTCCCTCTGCCAAGACCTCTCTCTTTCGGGTCTGATCTCAGTCTGTAGCACCACTGCAGGTTTGGATCATAGCCCCACAGCAGAGCAGCTGCATCACTCTTCAAGTCTCACTATGATCAGCAGCAGAATCAGCTGTCACGTGCAACCTCATGCTCAAACCCACCTGGGAGACACCAGAAGCCATATGGGTTTTCTCCAGAAGCAATGCAGAAACCTGGGTAACTGCAGATAAGGAAATCAGCCATCTGCACCTGGCATGTCAGTGTCTACCAGGAGCAGCGTTAGTGAAACACAGGCAGACATGGCATGCTGGGGTGCAGAGGAAAAGTCTCACAGGTCCACCACAAGAGCAGCAGCCCAACCCTGAAAGTCTGGGCGGTTTTCAACAAAGCCCCCACCTAATGCTCTTGGCAAAACCCTAATCCACATTCACCACGGCGTAAGAGCAGTCCTTAAAATTTTAATAATAGGTTAAAAGAGAAGCAGCAATATTTGGCTTTCATAAGCCAGACTGCCAGCAGAGTACAAGGGAGGAGATATATGGGGAGCTCTGCTGCTGGCACACACAAAAAAGGCTTCACAGCAAGGCAAACCTGAGATGACGGAGCATGCCTGCGAGATTTAGCTGTTCAGGATAGAAAAAATGAGAGCAAAGAATCCAGAAGGACCTTGTCACTGAGCAGCAAGGTAATAACACAGTGGAGGAAACAGAGCAGAAGTAAATGACAAAATGAGGCTCAAGGGGAAAAAACAACCTCAACTTCAGCAGCTGGATCTGAATTAGCTGCTACCACACCTTTAAGGGATGTGGATATTAAGAGTCACAAGAAAACACCAGCTAAATGCTCGGAGCAGTTGTCAAAAAGTCTGTAAAGGCAGCCATCAAACACTGGGAATTTGGAGGCAAGGAGAAAGGAGAAGAGAATAGAAAAGAAGGCAGTAACTCTGCCATCAAATAATGCCCTGGTACAGCCTGACCACTGCGTGCAGAGGCACCACGGAGTTAGAGAAGACACAGAAGAAGCGAGAACAAATGTCTGGCATCTGGCACAGGACAACTGAACAGGGCAGGAGGAGCTGGGGGAAGGTGGAGGAGGAAGGTGGGTGTCTGGCAGTAGCATAGGCAGCACACAGAGCTCTGCCCGGTCTGGGCAAGATCAAAGAGTTGCAGCATCTCGGTCATGGCAAGCACCAGACAGTCCCCCTGGAAAACCCACTGTCAACCAAGACCCACCATTGGCGTCTTCGTAGCTGGGCTGGCCATGCTGCGGAGGGACAGAGGCACCAGCCTCACTGTCCGTGGGGCTTTCACCGCTGTCGAGCTGTCCCACTGGCGGTGGCCATGGCAGGTCTTTAATGACCTTGATTTCAACTGGATGGGGGGAGAGGGGGATTAGCAGGAGAAGAGAGAAAGAAAAGTTTAGAAAAAACCATCACCAACACCAGGCCCAAGGAGAAGGAGTGCAGTTGTTGAGGGAAAGACCTGTTGTCCTGGGTTCAGCTGCAGCAGTCATTTTTCTCCTTCTTAGTAGCTGGTGCAGTGCTGTGGCTTTGACTTTAGTCTGAGAACAACACTGATAACACACCGATGTTTTTAGCTGTTGCTCAGCACTGTTTACTCCGATTAAGGACTTTTCAGCCTCATGCTCTGCCAGTGAGGAGGGGCACGGGAAGCCGGGAAGAAGCAGAGACAGGACACCTGACCCAGACTAGCCAAAGAGGTATTCCATACCACAGCAACCACAGCACATCATGCTCAGTATATAAACTGGGGGCAGTTACCTTAAAGGCCCAGATCACTGCCCGGGTCAGGCTGGGTATTGGTCGGCAGGTGGTGAGCAATTGCATTGTGCTTCACCTGTGTTTATTGTTTTCTTTTCCTTTTCCCCTTTTAGTTTTATATTCTCCCCCTTGTTATTTCCCTTATTAATAGTAGTGGGTTTGTGTTATACCTTAGTTACTGGACTGCTCTTATCGCACCCTTGGTATTCACATTCTTTCGATTCTCTTCCCAATCCTTCTGGGAGCAGGGGGGAAGAAGGGAGGGAAGGAGCGAGCGGCTGCATGGTTCTGAGTTGCAGGCTGGGCTTAAACCATGACACCTGTGGACTAAATTCCTGGAAGCCCTATGCCAGCTTGGCTGTCCCTTCTCCTCCACAGCACTGAGCAGGAACAGGCCCCACATGGGGCACACTCCCAATGGAGAGACCTTGCTCCTCCATCAGATTCCCTAGCCAAACTTCTCTGGTGCAGGGGGGAGCCTTCAATCACCCCCATCCCACATACACATCTGTCCAGGGGACCTTCACCAAGCTTTCCATTGCCATCTGTCCTGCCCATGCATCCGTCCTGCCCCAGGTGCTTCACAACCACCCCATGGGGTGCACATCCCCCTGCCAGGCACCAGTGGGTTGCTTCCTTGTGTTGGTACTAGCTGCCCACCAGCAAGGGTCTTGCAGGCCCCTTAAAGGGGAAGAGGGCCAGCAGAGAGATTCTGGCACTGCAAGAGACGAGAAATGCGCTGCAAGCCACGGCAGGACTTGCTCTGGCTCCAGAAGAAAACAGGCAGCAGGTCCTAATGTGGCCCAGGGCATGGGAGCCTGACTATCTCAGGACTCGGAGCAAGCCTAAAGCACCCTGGGGAGCACCCACACACATCCAYGTGCAAGCCAGACCTCTGAACACTCCACCTACACACAGGGACATCAAGCAAGGCAGCTCATCTGCCCAGATCTGGAGCACAAACACCTCAGCACAAACCTAACGCAGCAGCGCACTGTGTTTCATGACGGAGCCCAAGAAGCTAAATCCTCAGCGCAGTGTGCCACAGTCACCAACCCTGTACCCGCTGAGTGCAATGGTAAGAGTGCAACCCCACAGCACGTGTAGATGCCATGGCGTGGAGACAGCAAACAGCCCCCAGAGCCCAAACCCAAGAGGTGAAACAGTCCCAAGACTCCACGTCTCTCTCTGCCAGCATCTCTGCGCAGCACTGACCGCTGCTGGCTCGAGCACCTTGTGCATGCCAGCTGCAGCTTAAACATACAATGCCGCTATTAAAATGCATCCTAGATAAGAGTGTGGCAATTAGCCAGCGCCAGCGCAGGAGCCAGCGCTAATGCCCAGCATGGATTTCCTCATTAACAAACACAAACACCATTGATCCTGCAGCACAGATAAATAGATCAGGGGCCTGGACAATTACCTGGCCAAAGTCTCCCAGAGGATTCTCCTGCCCCAATAAAGGAAGGATTTGCTTGAGCCCAGGGTCAAACCACTCCTCTGCAATTCAAAGCTCAGGTGGGGTTAACTTGCACCAGAGGCTTTAATCAGCCAGAAGGGGGAAAGGGAAACAAGAGATGGGCACTGGACAGTCTGCCAAGGCAGCTCCATCCACCAATCCACCCAGCCTGGCTCCCAGCTGAAAAGAAACAGCCTTTCCAAGCTCATGACTGCTCCCTGAATCACAGAAATGCAGAGGCCAACACTACTGAATCCCCGAAAAACAAAGGAACGTCAAGAATCGGGCTTCCCCCCGCAAAATGCAACGCAGCATCAGCTGCTTTACAGCTACTCCCATCTCACCTGCAAAGGCTTTGGAGATCCGCTCCTTCTTCCACTCCCAGGGCTGGTCATACTCCTCTGGTGGCCGCTCATCATCCTCTGGCAGCCGGGACTCCCTGGGCCTGGGGCAAGCTGGGCGGTCACCATCCATATCCAGCCCTCCAAGCACAGGCTCATAGGGAGTGTCATAGAGGTGCAGTGGCCGGGCAGGAGCCTCCTGTAAACCCTTCTGGCGGATCTCTAACAAGAGAAGAGTGAAAAGACCATGAGCTTTTTGTCCAACACACACCGGGCATGGTCCCCAGAGAGCTGCTGAATGAAAGGACTCAATTCCATCTGAGGGCAACGTGGGGTAGGGAGCACCAGCGATGGAGGATACTGCCCAAACCTCCAGCACAGGCCTGCCAGAAATGGGGGAGCTGCTGGGCAGCTGGGTCCTGAGCAGTCCACAGCACTAAGATACCTTTTCTCCCAACAGTACARCGTCCCCACTGTTGGGCAGCCCCACAAAGCAGGGTCCATGGGGACAGAGCACCCCACAGCCCAATTCCCTGTGAGCAGCGAGGCCAGGTTTCTTCCCTGAACACCCAGCATGGCTAGTTTAATAAAATGCTCTTCCCTCAAACAAAAGTCTCTCACAAGCATTCCCTTCACCACTGGCTGATTTTTCCAAGAAATGCAATGGTCTGATCCAAAAAGCCATATGAGCTTTCCAGAAACCACTCACTCCAGGAAAACCATGGAGCTGCAAAGCAAAGCCAAGCCAGAGCCTGGAGCATGCAAGCAGTACAGTGACTCTGCAGCAGTAGGAGCGATGCCTTTGGGAGCACACGCTCTCTCCTCATCTGCTTGCCAGCCATAAACAAGCCATGGCCATGGCGGACAATGGCATGGTCTGGCCCAGTCTGAACTGAATTAAATAGCTCCATATCCATCTTAGTTTTATGCCTGCTGCATCGAATGTCAGGTCTCTCCTGGCTCATCCTGGCAAGCAGGCACCATGGTCCTGGGGGGCAAAATTAAAGGGATAAATACTGAAGTACTTTCATTGCTGGATAACCCTTGTCAGCGGCCTCTGGCTATGGCAAGCCCATCACACATGGCTAAAGCTGAGAAAATCTGCCTGCAACGTGGCCGTGCACCACACCACAGCAACTGTCCAGGTTTGCTTTGTCTGGGGATCGCAGTGCTGTCACAGGCTGCAAGAAAGAGAGTAGAGCAGCCAGCAAATTGGCATGGAAAGGACCAGAGGTGCAAGGAGTGGCCTTTGCACAGAGCCTTCCACCTTACCAGCCATCATCTTCTGGGCTTCATATGGCTCCATGTATCCATCATTTTCTGTCACCTTCTCCAGCCCTGCCTGGCTACCTGCCACCTGTGCCGCATCAAAGGGATCTGCGTAGTCCTCCAGGACAGCCAGCTGAAAGAGGGAAGGTAGGAGAAGGGTTAGGGTCCTCCCTGCCTTTTCTGGGGAGGATCAGGGACCAGCTGAAGCCCCTTGAAACCTCACCATGAGCTCTGCTAGCAGCAGCCAGAGCACAGCACCATGGCACTCCGCACAGCAGGTGCTGGCAGCCGATGGCTCTCCAGGCACTGGCACTCAGCTGTGGAAATGCTCCAGCCTTTGTCCTGAAAGCTGGGATGGAGCCAAGCAGAGCAGAAGGCAGCCTGGCTTCCTCCCTCACCATCAGCTCAGCACTGCCAGTGCCATGCAGATGCCCCAGTCAGGCCCCCACAGCAGCATGGGCCTGCTTGCAGTGCCACCCCCACCATGGTGTACAGATACTCTCCCGGTGTGCAGCCACATTTCCTTGCTCAAGGCAGAGAAGGGGCTCAGATCCCAGGACAGGGGTGTCAGCTGGCACTGACATGACTGGGAACTCACTGGTTATTTTCCAGAGCTCCTGCAGGCTCATTTGAAGATATTTCTTAACAAAAGACATAAGAACAGCCTATGGCATCTTCTCTGCTCCCTCCAAGGCCCCCACAGCATCCCCATACATGCCCCAAGTAATGTAAGACAGGGCTCCTTCAGGAGTCACCGGGAAGTAGGATCAGGAGCCTCTCAAGTGCCACATCACAAGCATGGTACAAAATGCCTGAGGTCTGCTTTTGCTAACAAAAAGGAAGTGATCCTGAAGTAGGATATGAGGCACGTTCCAAAGCTTTATCCTCTCCAGTACTGGAGCCACACATCTGCTCCGGCATCTCAGCAGCTTCCCAGCTTGGAGCACTTCATCGCATGTTGTCGCAGCCCCTGGCAAGCCTGGATCTCTATCCCACCTTCAGCCCCAAAGCCTGGTCCCAAAATAGGGCCAGGCAATATTTCCAGCAGGGTCCTAGTGCACCCAAGCACCTTTACTTGGTCTGATGCCCCACCAGGCTACAAACCCCAGACTGGACCATTTGGCAAGATAGGGTTTGCCACCACAACACCAGCTATGAGAGCTCCCACAGAAAGAACCAAATGGCCCAAGCATGGTGTGGCAGCTGCTTAATCCTACCTGGTGCCAGGGTCCGTCCTCACCACCATGCTGCCCCTGCTCCTGGCCAGCCTTGGAGACCAGAGCCGCTCACACATTCCCATTCAGCTCCCACAAGCGGCTTAAAACACTTCTTCCTCCTTCCTGTGCAAAATGGCCTACAATAGCCTCAAGCAGCGAAAGCCAGCAGGAAAAGGGAATAGGAACTGGAGCTGTAGACACCTCCACACAGCCCTGAATCTTCACATCCCTCTGAGCTGTGGAACATGGTTCCCCCCGCTCCAGCTCACCACTACCTCCATAAGCGCTCCCGCTCTGGGCTGGCCAATGCAGTGGGGAGCTGGAATAGCTCTCCAAGGGCAGCTCCTCCATGCTGGAGCACAAGAGAGCAGCAGAGCATCATCCCCAGAGCAAAGCCTTCCAGCCAGGGTGAGCATATGGGGGGCTCAAGCATGGGAGCAAGCAGATGCTCTCACCCCTCACAAGGCGACAGATGCTGCTCAGGGTACCAGCCTGCCCCCGATGAGAGGAAAAGAGCAAAACCTCCCACTGGCTCTGCAGGAAGGGCCCAGGATGGGGCTGCAGGAGCAGCCAGCCCCTGGTTTTGCAGCAGGAGACGGGAAACCGGCTCCATCGTCTGAGGGAGATGTGGCATCGCTCAGGCTCTGCCAGGCACTGGGAGCACCAAGTGACAACGCTGAGTCCAGGGGAGCTGCAGCCCTTTGCCTGTCACCACTGGGGAGAAACCCCCCAAGGGAAATCTAAGTCACTGGTGACTTTTACAAATGCTTGGTCACTGGGACCCAACGTAACACTCACAGAGCAAAGAGATGAGCAACAGCAACAAATTCACTGCAGGAAGCCTCTCTGCTTTCTCAACACCCTTTTCCTCTCCTGCCTGCAAGATGGGTACTTCCCATTTGCTGCCTGCAAGATACAAAGGGCAGATCAGTGCCTGCTGTTCCAAACAGCCTGGAGGTCCAGTGGGCACCCACGCCTTGGAAAGCTGCAAAAAGGCTTTTGCTCCACCTCAATGACACCCGCAGAGCACAGTCCCCTGTGCGCTTATTCACACACGCACTGGTGCCAAGGGAGGAAGGAGCACGCGGGCAGGCGTCCCAACCCACACAGACACATGGGCTTAACATGCGAGCACCTGTGAGGCAGCACCGATGCATACCCTCTGCAAAGAGCTCTTGTGGCTCCAAGCAGGATGTGGAGCTGTGAAACACAGTTTGCTGACCCTCCAGGACTCAGAAGAGGGTTGCCTGCTCATTCCTCCCACCCCAAGCCCAACCTGCCCACATTCAAGCTTGCCATGAACATTTCCTACATGCATTTTGCTAGAGACATAGACCTGACTTGCTGCTGGCACCAGTCCTGGACCCTCCTTCTCCCACCCCGTAAGTAGGGAGCAGCTTCGGACAAGACAGGGCACCAGCAAAGCAGCTCAGAAGCTGAAAGACTCCTCTGCACACAACGGTCATCCTCCCCAACCAGAGGAAAGCCCTCTCCGTATTTCCTCAGTGCTTTGGTCTTGCTTCCCAGGGAGCGGGACACAAGCTCCAGCAAGCTCAGAGTGGTCGCCACCCAGATGCCTCCAGGTCTAGAAAGCAAAAGATGGTGGAGAGTTCTAACACATCTCTGCTGAGACCCCTAAAACTGGGTATTTCACTTGCCGGGGGATACAGAGGCACTCAGCAATTAGACAGGCTCTACACAGCCAAGACATGTTTACTGGTCTTAGCTCAGACTCAAAGCAAATGGCTCAGATCAAGGGTATGAGTCTCTGAGCCCCGCAGGTTTGATGCGGTTTTGCCACACTGGCAAACTCCACTATCTCAAGGATGCCTCTTCTCAGCAGCAAAGTCTCCCCACTGTAGGCTGCTAAGAATATAAACCCATTCAGTTTTTAAATGGCGAGATATTACTGTGGAGAGCCATGGAAAAGGTGGGAAGGCAACTCCTGACTGTCTGCAGGAGCACTGCAACCTCGGGATGCATAATCGAGCAAGTGAGAACAGAATCCCAGGCTCTGAGGCTGGAGGCTGCAGCCAGTGCTGGGAATGGGTGAGGGCTCCTAGGGGGCAAATGGCAGGGATCACGCAATTACCGATTGCATCCTAATGCCCCTGCATGTGGGGCCAAACTAAAGTTGCCAGGAAACTACACCTCTGACATTTCCTAATCTGAGCACTGGACTTCACAAGCCAAGCACACAGTGCACACAGCGCTGCCCCAGTGCAGGGGCCATGGCGGCTGGCAGAGCAGCTCAGTGGGGTGCCCCAGATACCCTCTGCTTTGTTCAAAGGCCAGGCATTTCCATGCTTCTCTCTCCTCCCGTATCACAGAGGGAGCCGCTCACCACGGAGCTTATCGCAGCGCATCATGCAGATGCCTAGGTACCAATGCATTGCCTGCTCATACACAGCACAAGCTCTATTAGATTTGAAACTACTTAGGTGCAAAGCAAAAGCCTGACATGCAAAACCACCATCCCAGGGTAGCTCTTAGTGCAGACCAGTCCTTCAGCCAGGCACCTCTGGCACCGGGACACACGTCCTCCTTGCGCACACGAGTTTCTCATGCATTTATCTGCTGTGGCAATGCACACCCCGATCCCTGCTGCCGTGCTGAGGCTGGCCTCGCTCTACTATTTATGCCAACAGGAATTAAAAAAAAAGAAAATCAAAAGAACATTAAGGTGAAGGACCACATCGTCACTGGGTTTTTATGCCGCCCACCACAGAATGTGACAGACAGTGGCTCTCCAAGATGCCACAGCATAGCTGGAGCTCTTCACCCCATCTTGCCCTGGAGATAAAGCATGTTTGGGGTCCCCCAGGAGATTGCTGTGTTTAATGCTGGAGCTGCCCTAACTGATATATAAACTCAGTTCATTCGCTCTGTCAGGTGCAAAATCTCCCAGTGTCATATATTTTGCACCTTGGCTTTCAGTGGACACCAAAGCCAAACCCAAAAGCAAACATAGCACTGGCCTTCCAAAAAAGGTCTGGTCCGCAGCTAGCTGGGGCAGGAGGGGAGCCCAGGGCTGCACCCATGGCACGGGAGTAGGAGCGCAGGGCAGACAGCACCGCATCGCACAGGATGACTCAGTTCAGGGAGGCTTTTGCAGGAAGGACACACGCCCAGGAGCTTCCTGGCCAGCCCTTCCCACACCCCGCAGCCCCGACCCTGCACACCCAGCAAAAACACCAGTGACCGGTACAGTGGGCACAAGACAAAGATGTCCCCATGTCCCAAGGTCAGACCCCCAACCCAGTCCCCAAGCACGCTGTGCCATGGGTGCGGGTGTCCCCAGTGCAGGGAGGTCCCTCATCACAACTTTCCCCACTGCATCCTAGTGGCTTTGCTTCTTGCACTCAATTGAAACACAGCAGAGAAGACATCTCCAGGGTATCCACAAGCAATACAGGGCCAGCCTGTTGTCCACTGCTACAGTAAAAGCACTGCCGAGACCAAGCAGATGGAGAAGGGCCTGTGCTGGTCCCCAGCATGTCCAGCAAGTGTTTCTAATGGAGCAGAAGCCACTGCAGAGCTCATTCTAAGCGCATCCCTGCAAGATATTGCAGATGACATGCAAGTCAGAAAGATGTGACTCATGCTATGACGGCAAAGTATCACATGGCCCAGGCAGGAAGGGTGCCATTGCCAAGATATTCCTGCCCTGTCTTCAATTATCCAGAAAGGGCAGGACAGCTACAGTGAACACAGGGCTTCCAGCGAACATGGTCAGTCCCCCAAACCCAGTGCAGAGCCCATACCACAAACTACAGAGCCTCAGCCAAACCACACAACCAGGAACTGATAGCTGCTCCTTCCACTTCTGCCTGTCTTCAGTCTCCCTGCCTGGAAGGGCTGCACAATTTATTAGGGTGATTTTCATTGTCAATCATTAGCAAAAAAACGTCTCTGCTCCAGCAGTCTTGCCTCTACCTAAAATTGTACTTCCCCCTTCACCTTCAGCGTCACCACAACTCAAGGCCTACACCTGAGGGCTTTTTGGAGTCCCAGACCCCACAACACATAGGGAAGAGTGCCCATAAGCAGAGGCTTCAAGCCATCCTGCCTTCCCTGCTCTAGGATTACTTGATGTTGCTGCCAAGAGCAAGGGCCACGGGCATCAGCAACCCCCCAGCAGGCATCTCCATCCTCCTGGACCACCTCCAGAGGTAATCACTGTGACCCTGCAACAATTGGAGAGCCCTTCCACTGCTCAGCCCAATGTCAAGGCCAGAAGACAGAAGCTGCAAAGGGTGCTCAAGCCCAAGATGCTCCTCATTGCGGAAACTCCACAGCTCCTCCAGGAAAACTGTTCTAATGGACAGTTCCATGCATTATCAAATATTCACACCTTATGTCCAGCTTCACCCAGCCTCCACAGCTCTGCCTGTGTCCATCACGTACTGAAGCCCTGAAGAATTAGAAACCTCCTCTCCACAGAGACACGTAGATCAGGAGATTAATCACCATGTACCGTGGATAACATGAGGGGCCTTCTTTGGCCTAGTGCTGTTTGCAAGATTTCCCCAAAAATATCCCAGCTTTTGGCTTTTCTCTAAAATACACAGCTTCTTCCCAGCCCCCAGACACCAGCACAGCCTGGCTGTACAGTTGCAGTACCCGCTTCCTGCAGCTCCTGCGCACTCCTTTGCCTATCACAGCCTGGGTTCTTCCTATGACCACCACCTCCTCCTGGTCCCTCTGATCCCACACCACGTGTTCCAGCGGAAAAACCATGCAGCAAACCACACATCACCGCAATGGCACCTCCGGTCCCCTCTGCCAGTGTGCCCTCCTCCTCTGCTGCCCTCAGTGGCCAGTTTACAGGATTCTGGCTCAAAAGGGGGTTTCTGCCAGGCCTCTCCAGAAACCTCCTAAAAGCAACTGGTCAGTATTAGCAACTTTCCAAGATCCACCAGCGACAAGTTTTTTTTACCTGCTTAAAATGCTCCAGAGCAGAGTTTGCCCGGTGCTCGTTTCATCATGCCGCCCGGCAATACAGGACCACGGACGGGATCACTGTATCCACCATTCCTCCACCAGCCAGATCTGCAATCCCGGGGAGTTCACTCGACAAGCCCCATCTTGCAGGCGGCAGCGGGCTCCTGCCTTTATCTGCGCAGTCCCCACACCAACCTCTCCACCAAGAGGCCCGACACTGACGGCCGCAGCCGGGTCCTTGTGCCGCCCAGAGGCTATCTCCTTACAGGGAGCTTCTCTCCGGCTCCTGCCTCCCGCTGCGGACGTTTCTCTCGTCCTTTTCAACACTGGCAGAGCCAGGCTCCGCTTTCTCTCCCCGAAAAGCCGGCTGGGAGGGGGCAGACAAAGAGGCGCTGAGGCTCCCTGACAAAGCAGCACGGCAGCTCGGGGGAGCCGGCCTCAGGCACGGGCAGGTTCTCGTAGAGCGGGCAGCGGGAGATCCGCGCCGCTGGGCACAGAGTGGAAGGAGGCCCAGGGACACCGGCCCCAGCGTCGGAGGACGCTGGAGACAGTCCTGTGATGAGGGGCGCCTTCCCCGGCTGGAGGTTTTACCTCTGCAGAGTGCCCAGCGCTCGGCTGAAGGAAGCGCCAAGACGGGAAAGGGGAAGGCGGCGGGCAGGCCCAGCGCTCCCGCACCTCAGTGAGCGACACTTCCTGCTGAGGACCGTATCTGCCTCCCGCGGGAGCAGGACGAGAAGCCGGGGCCGCCCGGCAGCGCCGCGGGTGCTGACGTGTGACCAGCATGTCGGTGCTGCCGGACCCAAGGGGACGCGGAGCGGGAGCCCCCGCGGAGCTCGGCCGTGGTTCCTGGCGCYGCAGGCTCCCGGCGCTTGGAGTCCACCTGCCCCAGGGGTCCTGGCCCCGCTCCTCGCAGCGGGTGCTGAGGATCCGGCGGGGTGAACCAGAGCATCCCCCCAGCCATGGGGCTGGGGCACCCCAGGATGCGCGGCGCGGTGCCCGTGCCGGGACACTCACCTCCTGCGGTGTCTCGTCGGGCAGCTCGGGGCCGGCTGGCGGCGAGCTGGGGGCAGCGGATGTCAGTGGCGGAGGCGGGGGGCTGGAGGGCACCTTCTCCACCGCCTCCACCTTGATGAGCCGGTGCTTGGGCGAAACGTACCGGGGCCCGTCGGGGGCAGAGGGCGGAGGCGGCCCGCTGTAAGGGTCCTCGAAGTCGCGCTCCTTTTGCAGCCGGTAGGCCGCCACGATGTCGGGCTGGGCGGCGGCCAACGGCTCGGCGGCGCCCCCGGGCGGCGGGGGCGGCTGCGGCGGCGGCCCGGCGCGGTAGTCGGGCTTGGGCGGCGCTGGGGGCGCGGGCTTGGCGCTGCGGAAGCCCAGGTGCTCGCGGAGCCAGCGGGCCATGGTCCCCACGCACTGCGGRGCCCCTCCGGCCCCGGCCCCCGCGCCGCCGCCTCGCTCCGAGCCCGCGGCTGCTCCGCTCAGCAGCATCGGCGCTGCCGGACTGAGAGAGGCGGCGGCGGAGCCCGGGCCGGGGGGGGGGGGRGCGGGGGAGGCGGCCAGTGCCACCTGCCGGAGCCGCCGCGCCGGCTGCTCCGAGCGGGGCTCCCCCCTCCCCCTGCGTCCGCCCCGCGGCCCCGGACCCGCTCCCCGCGGCCCGGCACGGCGCTGCCCGCCTCCCCCGGGGCCCGCCCCGCACCCCCGCCGCCCGGGCCGCCTACCGCCGCGCCTGGCCCGGCCTTCCCTGGCGCTCTGAGCCGACCGCCCCCGCTTTCCAGGCGGCCGCTGGCGCTCGGCTCGGCCCCGGAGGCTCCGCTTCCCGCCCCGGCCCCGAGGGAGAACCGGGTCCCCACGGGCCGCCCCGTCCCTCTTGCTGCGGAGACCGGAGCCAGCGGGCCTGAGTCGGCCGTGGGTGCTGCTGCCGCCGCCCGCCCCCCGAGCACGGCTCGGCGCTGGGAGCGCAGGAAACGTGCCTGCGGTGGCACCGGGAGGAGGGACACGGGGGACGCTGCTAACGAGATGGAGCAGTACGGGGTCCCTCGGTGGCAAACCCACTGCCTGGGAGGCGTGCATGAAACCAGCCCCGTGCGGGACCCGCACAGCAGATTGATCCCCACAGGGTCACCAAAACACCAGGCTGGCACCAGGGACCTCGGCAGAAACGGTGCTGGGCCAGATCCAGCAGGGACAAGCCAGGGGAAGGTGCTTGGGAAGAAGGCTGAGCCAGGGCTAGGTGTGCAGGGCCATCAGGGCAAGCGTGCAGGGCTGAGGCCCAGGACACGTGGGGCCAGGACAGGAGCTAGAAGACATTACCTCGGGTACAGCCCAGACAGGGCTGGGTTTGCTGATAACGGGACAGTGGTGACAAGCATGCAGACCAGGGAAGTAGAATTGGAAGCAGCATGTCAGAGCATGGCAGCAGAGGCCGAGGCCATAGTAGGGCAAACAGCACGCTTACAAATGTTCTGTTACCCCATCATTAGCTGCCACCACCAGTGCCCACCACCCAGGACTGACTGTTTCCCTGTGCCCTCCTAACCCCCAGCAGCCACTGTGCACTGCCCTGGCTCCAGACCTATGCCCCTGAATCCTTCACACCACTTCCTGAGTGCACACCATTCACCTAGACCTGATCGCAGCACTGTGCACAGGCCAGACCCCCAAAGGTCATGGTCAACCGTACCTGAAAGGGACAGAGCCAGAGGCAGGATGCTCTGAAAGCAGGACCACCACGGACGTGAAGCCATGCAGCGGTACCCAGCAAGGAGGGGAAAGATGCCATAGTGTGGTCCTGCCTGTCTTCACACCATGAGCCAGACTCCTGCCTCTCTGTGGGAACAGATGCTGGGATGTGGCTCCTGGGGTGCCTGCCACAGTGAGGAGGAGATGCCTGGAGAGAACTCCTCATGGCGACCACTCTTCCTTCCAGCCCCTGTGCAGGAGGAGAGCTGGGATGGGGCTGCTGAGGATCTGAGCCTCCTGCGCCAGCCTGGCATGGCATCTGCCAAACATGTGCCAAGTGAGTTCACTGAGTCCCAGATGTGTGGATTTCTTATATGCGCACCTGACAGTCCTCCCCAGGAAACCCAGCCAGATCCCACAGGTCCAACCAAACCTCAAGGGCTCTTCCTCCTAGGGAGAAGACAGCCATGGCCCCAAGAAACCAAAACTGGGAATTTCAGAGCTTAGGAAATGCAAGACTCAAAATGCATCAGGAGGAGAAAAAGTGCCAGCCAGGAACAGAGTGAATACAAGGCAGTGTTTGAGGCCTAAAACCAGACCTCAATCCCAGCAGATGGGGATGGTGAGATTGTTATTAAAATGCAGAAAAGACAGAGCTTCTCAATAAATCTGTCTGGCATTTGGAAGGAAGCAGGATGCAAGGCTGATGGCACATGAGATTGAGAGCACTTCCACCCTCTGTCAGTAACCAAGGAGGATGTTCAGCAACAGCTGTTGGAGATGGCTCATGTTAAATCCTCAGGCCTGGAAAACACACACTCAGCATCTCCTGAGAGCTGACCCAGGAGGGATCTGCCTGTGGTAGTGGTTTGTAAAAAAGGAATACTACCATGCAAGAGGAATTGCAGAGGTACTGCCTTCCCACCCTGTCCTCTCACATCCTCACACCGCTCTGATGCCTCCTTGGAGAGGCAGCTACACCAGGGCCATACTGGGAGGGCTGTGGCCAGAGCCCACCTAGGACCCCAGCACCTCCTCACCATTTGCTGGGCCTGTTTCTCTTCTAAATTCCTTTTTGGCCTTTTGGCAGGTAAGCACCTGGCCTAACGCAGCCCTGTTCTCTGATCTGTACCCCATGGGACATCCCTTTTTACCTGAGGCTCCAAGCAGACCCTAGAGGGGCATTAATAAGATCCTTGGACCCACCTGAGCCCTCAGGTTTGAGCTGCCACTGGATATGGGCTTCCCCTGGTCTGAACCACCCACACAGCAACATAGGGCAGCAGGATGAAAAGAACATAGCTGGGGTAGATTCTTCTTTGTGCTCTGGGAGCTTTGAAGGGAAGTCCAGAAGGAAACCACATGAGCTCCTTACACCCCGTGTGGCTCAGCACAGGCATGTGCTGCTCATCTGCAGTCTTGACGAGACACTAGTGACATCCCTCCATTCACAGCAGTTCATTTCAGGTTTGAAGAAGCACCAACAGATTTCTGTATTCGCACCACTGAAGCCAAGCTCCATCTGTGTCTCATGCTGCAGTTGGTGTTGCTCCAATCCCCAATTGCTTACATCCCTCGTATATGATGCACGTTGGGACCCGGGGTTGATGCCTGCACTGCAGAGATTGACCCTGCTACTGCAACTGTGACTGCAATGCCACTCCACCTGCAGACCCGCTGGATCGCTGTGACAGATGGCTGTCACACAGCATCGCTTGTGTAGGGCCTGGCGGGGGACACGGGTTGGGACTGGCAGATGGGAGAGGATCAGGGAGCACACGCTGCGCTCTTGTGCGCCAGACTCCACATTCCGGCTGCTCTCTCATACAGCCAATGCTCAGCCCCAAGGGCTGCCGGCTGCTCACACTGCCCGTGGCCCACAAGCCGCTGTGGGAGAACAATGGTGGTGCAGCTCCTGTGCACACAGTCCTCAGTCAAGAGAACAACCCGTGGCTGCACAGAAGTGATTTTTGGCTCACTCTTAGGGACCGCAGGAATAGGGGAGATAGGAAGCCTTCTGCAGAGACCTCCATAGACCAGGGGATGGACTTCTGCACCAGGAGCTCTGCCTCCACCCTCTTCTCCATCTCTAGAGGGTCCAGGAGCTCTTCTCTATTGTCTCTGGGCTGGAGCTCACAGCACAGCCCTTCCTCTTAGCAAAGACAGCAATAGCTGTCTAATAGCTCGCCTGGGTAAACACTTCCCAGGCAGGTTGGAGCATGCACCAGGAAGAAAAAGCAAGGCAATGTCTTCCAGGCTTCTGCCACCCCTGTGGAGAGCTGTGTGCGTCCTTGGACCTCACCGTCCTTCTGGGTGTGAGGAGCTGCTTCAGCTACCCCAAGTGCTCCTTGTGCTCAGCCACAGCTGGGGACAGGAGACCTGCTAGGCAGCCGTGCCAAGAACAGGACACAGGTCCTTCACTGGGCCTAGGAGGGCTCAGGTTACGTTGTCTTGGTAAACCTTCCTCTCCAGTTTAACCCTGGGTGGTGTGGACAGAGCCTAGCATCCCCGAGGCAGCAGGGTTTGGTGACTCAGAGGAGAAGGTCTCTGCTCCTGCATGCTCTTGAGGAGGCGCTGAAAGATGATTCACCCGCAAGTGATGTTGGGGCTGAATTTAGCATTTGACACTTGCCAATGTGTCACTTGAGTCAGGCACTGGGTGGACTGCAAGCATGGGAGATGTTGACACCAGCATCTCCCATGGCTTTCAGGGAAACCTGCAGCCCCATGAATCGCCGGGTACTTCTTCCACAGCTCCAAATAAAAGCCATTTCCGGGAGCTTAGAAATGCCTGTGGTGATTCCATCCCCTTCTCTCCTTGTGAGTACCCTGTGTAAGTCCTGTTATGCAGCACAGCAGGGACCCGGAGGATGTCACATCTGCTGGGTGACACCCCAACCTCCCCCGAGGTCTGGCTACACCAGGGGACGTGAGGACTGGAAAGTGGCAACTGTGGCACCAAAAATGCTTCCCCGGAGGCAGCCAGGGAGTCCCAGACTGATAAATGACACATCTGTCCTCTGCAAATGAACAAAAACTGGCATAAGGAGTAGGAAACTGGCATCATTAGAAGATAGGTGGATAAATATGACATACTGGAGAAGAGGTGACACAGTTCTCTTAAAGTGAATTCCAGCTGAGAGAGGTCACCTGCATTACCCCAAGCAGATCCTTTGATGAATGAGGTCCGTAGAGAAGTGACAAAATCTGCTAATAATAATAATACTGAATTATTCTGGATTCTTTGGATGAATGCTATACGTTTCAGGACAACAGCCAGTGTCAGGGAAGTGACACATATGCGGAAGCCAAACCCTGCCTCATGTCTAAAGTGATGGGCTCTGAGACCGGGAGCTCTGACAGTTTGTGAAAACATCTGCTTGGCACTCAGCAAAGGTCAAACCTGCAAAGGTTCTCTCTAAAAACTGACAGGAGGGGGTAGGAAAAGGTAGAGACAACATTAGGGGTGCCACTGTTCCCAGGTCAGTCCTGGCCTGTGTGTGGTCCTGGGCCCCATATCACAATACAGCAGATCTGGAAAATGAGCAGAGAAGGATGACAGGATGATCAAAGGCTTCTGCACGTGGGGTGCATGATGGACCAGAGCTCTTTGGCATTGAAAAGAAACAACTGGGGTCACAGGACAGAGATCTGTGCAGTGGGGGGAGGTTAGAGAGAGACTGGTAGATTTGGGGTAACCACGAGGAAGTGACTCAGTGCATAGCAGCCCTCCTGCCGTGGGCTGCTGCAGATGCTGTGTGGTTTAGGAACAAGACTGAACAAATCCACAGAAAGGAATCCATCAAGCACCGCTAAATGAAGAGACTGTCAGGAAGAGCCTTGCAAATATTTAGAGGCAGGAATTGTGTTGAGGGGAAATGTTGCTACAGATAGGCACCAGGAGACCACCAAAGACTGGGCAGTGGGTGAGATGGACCATTCTCACCACAGCAGCTGCCCATGTGGAATGGGATACTGCTCCCAGATATATCATGGAGGCAACATGCTTTTGTTTGGCAAGACATTCCCAGGCTGGAATCATTGTTCTTCCAGCAGCCCCTCATCAGCACACCAAGTACATTCCATACTGGTTGCTCCATAATACTTAGGACCCTACAAGTTTCAGTCATCCCTTCCGGATATCCCAGCTCCCATCAGGCTGGAAGGAAATGGCATGGAGTAGCCATGCCCACCCATCCCAGCTTGCTGCCAGGTGCTATGGAGAGGGCTAGCGTTGAAGAGATGCTCTGAACAAGATGCTCTGCAGCCTCCTCTCACCCCAGCCTGCCGCAATATGTTGCACAGAGGTAGCAAGGGCCAAAGATAGGTGGTAAGTTAGGGGAAAGTAAGGAGGAACCTGGAGGAACATGGCCCACACCACGTCCCATATATGATGTGACACATTGATCCTCCCAGGCATCACAAACTAGGACATTTCTGCATCAACAATTACACACATGATGCAGACCCAGGCTTTGTAGGTGTGTTCAGGCCATTCGGACCCTGTCTGTCCAGACATGAGGGATATACCTGAAGCATGTATCAAATGGAGCAAATTCTTGCAGACACTTTCTGCAGTTCCCCAACTTTTCTGCCAAAAGAAATCATGATGCAGTTGGTAATGTAACTGAGTCCATGCTAATTGACCAAAAGAAGAAATGACAACTTGCTGGCAGACATCTGCCAGCTTGAAGCCAGATACATTGGTTGTTGCCTCACCCATGCCGAGCACCTTTTCTTCCTCTGCTCTCAGCGCTGACAGCCCTCTCTGCACATCCATGACCCTGAGCATCATAACTGCTCTCTGGTGTGATCCGTTATTTCATTAACACATAACGAGGTGTGGAAAGCCATGGGGAGCTTAATTTCCACAAACCCAGGAAACAAGCCAGCAAGAGAGCCGGGTGACAGATAGGAGAAAAAAATGACTTCAGGACTGACACCAGAGGGTGAGAAACACATCTTTCACTGACAAATGCAGGTATGAGTTTGAGGGAAATTTCCAAACAGCTGCTATGTAAAATCTTTGCTGGTGTGTTGTGGTTTTTTGTTTTGGTTCGGTTTTTGTGGGGTGTTTTTTTTTTGTTTGGTTGGTTGGTTTTTTTGTTGGTTTGTTCGATTGATTTTGGGTTTGGTTGGTTGGTTTTTTGTTTTTTGTTTTGGTATTTTTCCATAAACATGTTTTACATGGGCTCAAGCCCTGGAGACCTGGAGCCATACTCGGTGCCTGTGGGGACAGGGTAGCCAAGCTGAAGGAGGACTCTCTACACCTGCCCTCAGTATTGCCCCAGCAAAATCAGGCTCATGGCAGGGAAACCTCATGACAGATGCTGGCTTGGTGGCAACAGCTGTATTATAGCAAGCAAACCTCATGGCCACCTGCTTCCACACTCTGCCCAGCCAGGTTGATGCTTTCAGGGCTCCAGCCATAGCGCAGATTCAGCACCTTCATTGTTGTCCCTCTGATGGGGAGGGCATGGAGGAAAATCTCCATCCATGGGAGTATTATTTGCCCCTACCAGGGAGCTTGACCCTGCAAGGGCACAGCAGTGTCCAGGTGGGATAAGATGCCTGAATTTCTCCTTCGAACAAACAAAGAAAGCAGGACCAGCTGGGGGAGCATGGATCTGAACTCTATAGCAAGTGGTAAAATGAAATTGATTGGAGCTGCCTGCATTCATCGATCTGAGGCAGAGCAAACTAAGGACCTGGAACATTTGCAGCTCAATCAGAGCAATGTGACAGTTGAAGGCCTGTGCTCTGGGGCTGGCAGGGGACCTGTGCACCCCAGGAGAGTGTTAATGGTGGGTTTGATTAATCCAGCTGCAGTGGCCATGCTCACACAGCTGAGTCCTTGTCCAGACACTCAGTAGCTTTACATTGCCTAGGGAGTGTGAACCACCCCTGGCATCCCCTTTATATGTCTTAATAGGCCTGTCATCAACCATCAGCAGGATGGGTGTGGGACAAGAGTGAAACAGAGGCCATTCCCCCCATGCAGATGGAAACAATTGGCTGGTTTTGCCACCAACCCAGACCCATGTCTTTGAAAGGGCTGGAAGGCTGAAAATGAAGATGAATTCAGACAGGAATGCAGGATATTGAAAGGTGAGGGCCAGGCAGGCTGCTTGTTTTCTGTCTGCTCAGCATCACAAAGCTGGGTTAAGAGGTGGCTGTGTGCAGGCTATAAATCCCTGCTGCAGGAGGAGGCTCACAGTCATGGTGCAAAGGCAGAGGGAGAGCTTGTGCTGGCAGCTGGAATGAGGCAGAGCTCGCACAAACATGTGGCAGCATTTATGTGGGGCTGCAGGGTGGCTGACTCTCTCCTGGGACACTTTTATGACATCCCATCTTCAGCTGGGTGCTGGACTAGAAAGGAAAGGGCTCAAGAGGCTGCTCCAGGGTTTGTGCTCCTTGGAGGTCAGACAGAACAGCTTTGGTGAATCCCTCTCTATACATTTTGGAGGCCATTTTCCTTGATATCTAAACATTAGAGCTGGGCAAGGAGATCCCAAAACATAACCAAGCAGAAAATTGTTCTGTTGTAGCCTTTTTGCCTGCCCCACATAGCACTGGCAGAGTGGAAAATGTCCTTTGAAACTTGGGCTTTAAAAAAACCAGGACCATCTCATGCTCTGCGCTGTTATGGGTTCATAAAGTCTTTCAAGAGCATCACGTATGAACGTTCATGTCAAGAAATACTTGAGTCCTTCTCCTTCAAGCCTTGGTGCATGTCTCATGAGCTAGAAGAGGATGGGGAGGTAAATGGTGGGGAAAGAGCCATGCCAGTTTGGTTGCAACTGTCTTCCAGCTCAGATGTGCTACCCTTCACTCCCAAATCCCACTTAAACCTTCACCTCCAGAATTATCCCAGCCCCAGGACACTTCCCTGGCCTAATCTTGCTCCAGCATTCTTCACTAGCCTGTCAGTGCCTGTGGGCACGGGAATATGGGATACTGTGCTAGATGGAATGAAGTCACTCTGATTTGCTTAGAAAGGAAGGTAGGCTTTCGGCAGCAGAGCAAATTGTAAACTGAATTTATGGCCTCAGAATATCCAAAGATGACAGTGCTGGCCTGAGTTAGCGCACTGTTTCCTGTCACCAGTAAAACACAGAGCACCTCCTTGCAGGACTGGCATCTATCCTGCCTTTCTGTGCGCCAGTGCCACTCCTGAAGCTCTTTTCAGGATGTGAGACCAAAAGAGGAGGCCATGGGGATGGTTCTGCCTTCCAGCTGCCTCACTGAGACCGGGAGAGGAGGCCAGGGACTGCCCCAATGAGGGAACAGCTGGAGAGGCCACTGAAGGGGCAGAGCAGCTGAGACAGCTATGCAGTGATGAATTACTCTTGTTCCTGTGCCAGCTGGAAGATTTATGTTTGTGCCACAGAGGGACAACATCTGGGCCCAGCAGCACTCTCTCTCTGGCTGCACGGGCATTTCGACATTGCAGGCATCTTTAAAATCCACTGAGTGCAACCCACAGGCATCAGAGGGATTGAAGAAAAGCCTCCTCTGAGAGACAGAGGAGGGTGGGAAAAGCCAAGGCACCTGCCTGGAGCAGCCATCCCACCCAGATGCTGAGCAGAGCCTTAGGACATCAGGTCAGCCAGCAGACAGAGGATCCCCCACAAGCTCACCTCTTTTCCTCCACACCGAGTGAACGTGTCCTGGCGGGTCCTGACCCTGTGGGCCAGACTGGCTGCAGCTGTGAACAAAATCACACAGCAGTGGACTGCTGGGGCCCTGACAACCTGGCATGATTTCATTAGGAGTGGTCATATCCAAGTCCTCCTGGGGAAGACAGCCCTTAGGTAAGAACCTGTGCTGGGACGGGGCCACCACCACAAGTGATGGGTAGCATCAGCTTCATTCCTCCTCTTCTGCATCAGCCAGGCCCCTGCTGCTTATCTCCATGTCCACTCACCACCTCCCAGCTCACTTCCATGTTTGGCTAACTCCTCTTTATTGCTGCAGCTTTTATCTCAGTCATGCCTGTTCAGCAGTTGAGATAATTGTTATTTGGCCATCTTCCCCCTTCCAGAAAAGTCTGCGGAGCATCCCAAGCATGAGCCCCACTGCCTTCTCCGTGCACCACGCACACCATGTGAGCAGCACCCAGCATGCACCATGCAAATGTGAGCTCTGCACCAGGCCAGGTGGGGGACCGGGATCAAGACCATTGTGGACACCAACCTTAGGGGTTCCACTCTGCCTGCCCATGCAAGTGCCCAAGGAGGAATCCCCCGGTCACTGAATGTGTTGCTGTAGGTTCTCCATCCCCACCAGGCATGGGCAGCACGTCCTGCCAGTGGTGGTGACATCTCCAAATCATCCCACCTTCTCCCTTGCATACTTCTTCCCCACCACAGCTGTGCTGACCCACATCTGCAGCAGTTATACAAGACTGTATGTGAGAGCGAGCCAGCACAGAGCTGGGCTCATCCTTTCACCGATGACACAGCCTAGCTCAGTGGCACTGTGACACCACCAGCCCAGCGTGGAGGAAATCACCTCAACCAGGCACAGAGCAGCACAAGGACCTGTCCCTCCACAAGGTTGTACCTTGTCATTCAGAGATTGTAATGACTCCACCTCTGTGGCTCAGCAGCAGATGTCTGGGTGATCAGATCTCTCTCCACAGTGCAGCCAAGGTGCTGGTGCTGGTGCTAAACTGCCTGGATATAGGAGGAGACACATGTATCTGTTAACAGTAGCACTGCATCCACTTTAGTTCCATCATGAGGACACAGATGGTGTCAGGGCACACATGAGTAAGAGCAGTGTCCCTGCAGCACTATGGGAGAGACAGACTGGGATCCTTGGAGGACAGAAAACGGAGGGAGAAGGCCAGGACTGGGGCGGGCGGGCAGTACCAAAAACCCATGTGGACACCCAGGTCATGCAGATACCACCAAAGAGCTGCTCCTTCATCACCTCCTGATCAGCCAGGTTTGGTGTTGTGGTTCTCACCATTGCTGAGGGACCAGCCTGCACATCAGTGATGAGGGCACGTCATCAGTAAAGAGGCTGAGGGAAGAACGAGGTGGGCATAGAGAGAGGGGAACACAAAAGGCCGTTCTCTCTTCCTCCACCACTCTGAACTCTTCTGGGTTGGATACAAGCAAGATGAGATGATCAAGATTGCAGGGGTAATTACTTCATGGAGTAATCAAAATGTACAGGGACTTCCACTGGCTTGTCCCAAGTCTCAGGAAGACTCTTAAGATTTAGGATTCACCAGCTGCAGCAGATAAAAAAGGACAGATATGGTGCAGGGACATAGCCCTGCGCAGCATGTGCAGCATGGTTGCAGACTTCCACCTCTTCCAGCACACTCTCACATGCAAACAAAACACCAGAGATGCCTGTAGATAATGCCAAGCAGTGAGCTCTCTGTGCAGCAGGAGCAGAGGGTTCTGTGATTACCTTTTCCCATGCAGCACCACAGAGGCGTGTGAGTCACCTGGGCCACCCCAGTGCCTTGAAGAGCCCTGATTGCTCTAAAAATACTTGAAACAAATAAATGCTTTTGATCCCAGGTGTTGTGAATACTTTGCATAGCTGTGAAAAATAACAGACCCGCCAATACCTGGAGCATTGTGCAAAACAGCAACAGAAGTGACAGCAAACAGTCATTTACTATTAATGTGTGTTTCACCAGGAAGAAACAGGCACCACTGCATAGACTGATACCTGCCACTGTCTTGGGTCATAAAGTCAACTTCATCGTTAGTCCCTCCTTTTCCACTTCATCTGTAGACACTGCCCTGGTGTGCCCAGTTGTTAATCATAGAATCCCAGACTGGTTCGGGTTGGGAGGGACCTTAAAGCTCATCCAGTTCCAACCCCTGCTATGGGCAGGGACACCTTCCGCTGGAGCAGCTTGCTCCAAGCCCCTGTGTCCAACCTGGCCTTGARCACTGCCAGGGATGGGGCAGCCACAGCTTCCCTGGGCACYCTGTGCCAGCGCCTCAGCACCCTCACAGGTAAATGCCGCAGCGAAGAGAAACTTTATTCCCTGAGAAACAGGCAGAGTGGTGAGAGGTGGCAATACAACTGCASATGGGACATGGCGAGGGTTGGGGTAACAGACAGGTTGAGGGAAGGGTCGGGGCAAGAGCTGAGGGAGATGGCTGAAGCAGGGACATGGTCAGGATCACAGTCTGCAGTTGAGCCAAGGCCAGAGGAGGGGGGTTAGGGATAGGAGTGGGGTCGGAGAGGGTTAAAACCACGGTAAGGATGAGACGCGTGGCTGGGTTTGGGGCCGGCACCAGGGAGGAGGTGAGATGGGCTCAGAGGCGGGGCCAGGCCAGGGTGCAGGGTGAGGGCCGCGGGCCGGGCTGGGGCGCGGGGGGAGAGCAATGCCGCGGCGGGCCCCGAGCAGCCCCGAGGCGGTGGGGGCACCCGCCCGGCACCGCGCGTCGCTATGGAGACACCGCTGGACGGCTCGGGGCGCCGGCGCGCTGCCCGCGCGCTACGCCGTCAGCACTAAGGGCTGTTTCGGCGGGGCGGTGCGCGGGAGCCCCGGTAGCGCGCCGTGATCGTATAGTGGTTAGTACTCTGCGTTGTGGCCGCAGCAACCTCGGTTCGAATCCGAGTCACGGCATCGCCTCGGCGGTACCACGGCACACGGGCTCCCGTTTTGCCGTCTGCCCCATGGTTTCATCCGTATTAGTTTTTACATTCCTTCAGCTTCCCGTGCGCCGTTACCTCTCCCCTCGCCGCCCTACAAAGGCCCGGGCTGGGCAGCGCAGCACAGCCCCCGCCAGGAACCGAAAAAAGCCCCAGACAGTGAAATGSTGGCGCTGCGTGGGGAAAAGAATATAACGAATCAGGCCGTCGGGGCGCAAAACTAAAAAGCAGGAGCCCGTGTGCCGTGGTACCGCCGAGGCGATGCCGTGACTCGGATTCGAACCGAGGTTGCTGCGGCCACAACGCAGAGTACTAACCACTATACGATCACGGCGCGCTACCGGGGCTCTGCTCGGCTGCAGCGCCGAGGCGGCCCTTAGTGCTGACGGCGCGGAGCACGTGGCCCATGTACATGGGGGGGGACACCCGCTGCGCTTCAGCTTGCTCCGTGTCACCACTACGGTGACGGGCGCGGCCAACGCGGAGCGCCCTTGCTATACCCCAAAGCCAGAGCAGCGTCCTCCGAGCTGAACCCTGCTGGCCCCGCATCGCTTCAGCGCTCCCCGTGCAGGGAAACCCCGGGTGCCCGCACGCGGGGATTCGGCTCCCCCCGTCCCGCGTGGAGAAACCGTTTGCAGCTCACGCCAGCAGGCAACATTTCCACCCGCTGCAGCCTTTTCCGCCGCGGGCTGTGCAGGACCGGGGGATACCACTTTGCACCCCGCAGCTTTGGAGTCTGCCTGTGCCTGACTCTTTTTCCGGGAAGCGTTTCTCAGAGCGGAGTAAAGGATACCTGGGGGTGGAAGTACCCAGGGCAGCCTCTTCCGAGCCGCAAGGCCACCCCGCTGGGGTCCCGCCCAGGCTCTTGGGGGCGCCCGGGTGTAGGACCTGGGAGGAGCTGAGGCAGCCGCAGCCCCGGTGTGCCCGGCCCAGCTCTTTGGACCGAGCTGTTAATCGGTAACCGGGTGTGGGGACGGGCGCTGTGTGTCCAGTGTGGCTGGCAGGTGAGCACGGGAGCGCGGCGGGTGCCGGGGCGGCAGTAGCCGTGGGGCTCAGGGCAGGCGTGAGGCCATGGGGTGCATGAGGGCATGGAGCAGGAGGACACAGGAGGTGTGAGGGCGTGGGGTGCAGGGAGGCAGCGGGTTGGGCAGAAGGGCGTGCGACCACGTGGCACGACTAGGCTGTGGGGATGAGGATGTGAGGTGCATGGGGGGCACCCACCCACTGATCGGCTGCCTGTTCATGTGGCCCCGCTCCTGAAGCAGATGGCAGCGTAAGAGGCTTCACCGAAACAGAAGGCTGCTGAGCCTCTGGGGAGGGGAGGGAGTGACACTGGGGGGTCACAGTGGTGGCATCAGCGTGGAGGGCACTGAGCCTGGGAGGGATGGAGAGAGCCAGGAGCCTTGGGGTTCCTGGGGGAGTCACTGAGCACTGGGGGTGCCGGCAGGGTCACTAAGCCCAGAGGGATCTCTGGGTGTTCCTGAAATGGTGGGCCTGGGAAGAGGAGTCCTCTTGTTCCCTGCCAGGGTCCTGATGAGGGGTCCCTGAGCCCTGGGGGTGCTGGAGGCCCTGGTCTGGGGTCCCGGGTTCCTACCACGGCCTTGAGTCCTGCCCTGCTGCTGAGGGGGCATCAGGCTCCTTAGCAGCTGGGGGACATGCTGGGGGCCACCATGCCTCAGTGGTCCCCATGGAACCAACTGCCATCTTGAGCTGTTGTGAGGTCTCAGGCTGAGGAGGGTGTTCTCCAAAACCCACCTCCATTTGTTGCATTTCTCACTGGAGAAAGCAAGCGATGACCCTGCCTTCCCCACCTTCTCCATGCAGACCTCTATGACTGTCCTCCAAAGCAAGGACAACTCCTTACCCCCTCTGTCTTCACACACAAATGATTCTGCAGTCGATCACTACCTTCTCTGCAACTTGTTTACTCTTCCCTTGTCTTTCTTCAGGTAGAGGAACCTGGAGGGAGCCCAGGTGGCATGCTCCAAGGGTTCCTGACCTGGCATGACACTGGTTCTTCTGCCTGTGCTGGACTAGTTCTCCCAGTATGATTCTCCTTAAGGACCAGTCCCCATGCAAACTGCCACTTACTCCTCCCCATTCCTGCTGCACTGTGTTAGTTACGAACATGAAAAGACCTTCTTCCTTATCCTTATCCTTCCTTATCTTCATCCTTATCCTTCCTTATCCTTGTCCTAGCCTTTCTTATCCTTCTCCTTCTTCCTTATTCCATTTGAGATACTCAGGGCAGTAAGAAGGGCACCCAGCAAGCTCACTGCCCTGAACTTCAAGAGAACAGACTTTGGCCTCTTCAGGAACCTCCTCAGTAAGGTTCCATGGGATAAAGCCCTAGAGGGCAGGGGGTCAAACTCAGAAGGAAGAAAGAAGCTTATAGAAGGTGGAAGTGAGGACATGTGCCCTGGTAGAATTCTGATGTCCCCAGTGTAAGAAGGACATGGAGCTGTTGGAGCAAGTCCAGAGGAGGACATGAGGATGATCAAGGGCTGGAGCACCTCCTCTATGAAGACAGGCTGAGAAAGTTGGGGCTGTTCAGCCTGGAGAAGAGAAGCTGCATGGAGACCTCAGAGCAGCTTCCAGTGTCTGAAGGGGGCTGCAAAGATGCTAGAGAGGGACTGTTCATCAGGGACTGGAGTGACAGGACAAGGGGTGATGGGTTCAAACTGAGACGGGAGACTTAGGTTAGATATAAGGAAGAAGCTCTTCCCTGTGAGGGTGCCCAGAGAAGCTGTGGCTGCTCCATCCCTGGCAGTGTTCAAGGCCAGGTTGGACAGGGCTTGGAGCAACCTGCTCTAGTGGAAGGTGTCCCTGCCCATGTCAGGGGGTTGGAAGTGGATGAGCTTTAAGGTGCCTTGCAACCCAGACCAGTCTGTGATTCTATGACGTTACTCAGTTGCACCCAATGAGGGGTGCAGCCAGATTTATTTTTTGCAGAATCTCACTGGAAGGGCTGCTCACGAGGGATGGTGGCCACTGCCACCATCTTGGAGGAGCAGTACCAGCTCTTCCTGCTGCACCTAGTCCTCTCCTGTAATTCCTTGGAGACGTGGAAGAGCAAACCTTCTGAGAGAGGAGAACAAGGGAGTCAGTATTTCCGCCTCACAGCTTGAGGATCCTATGGCATGGTCCCTTGATGTGCTGGTGCAGAAACTACTCCGAATCTCTACTGCAAAGGGTGTTTTCCTCCCAGGGACCCGGAACTGGAAATCAGGGTTGGACATGCATGCTTCCCAGAAGTGATCCTGTCTTTCTCTTCCCAGCCAGCATTGTTCCCCTGCAGTGCTGTTTCTCTAATCCATTGAAGCTGCTGCACTTCTGGAGATGGAAGTAAACCAGATAACCCTGGACAACCTTGGGAAGGGCTCAGATAACCCAGCTTTCAGCTCTGTGGTAAGTCCTCATTTACCCTCCCGTGTGGTACAGGAGCTCCTCAGTGTTCTTCAGCTAATGATGTTTTCCAGGGGGAGGAGAGACTCTGTGAGGGATGTGATGGTCCATGTGGTGAAATCAAAGAGGAGAGGAKAGGCAAAGGGAAAGGGAGATTCTCTTCCTACTGCAGGTAGGATAAGCCCTGGAGATGCACCCTGTGTGGGGTGTTTCCAGTGGTCATAGCAAGTCTGCAATCCTTGGGCCAGTGATTCCCCTGATCAGAGAGCAGAGCAGGGTGGCATTGACCACCTAGCAGGGACAGTGCCTGACGACTCCATATGGCTTTGTAGGCTGCCGTCAGCAATGCAGCCACCCGGCACAAGCCTCCACTCATTGTGCCCAGGGTGTTGTGTGTGTGGTGGGGTCTCCCTTGCCACAACCGGCCATCTCGCTCCTCCTGGGAGCAGGCAGTAGGGCTGCTGGAGGCCATGGCACACCTATCAACCGTGCTGCTGCCGCAGGCAACCTCTAGTTATGACCTAGCTCCATCTAGTTGGGCTGGGTTCACCTTCAGGATCCATCTTCTGTGCCTCTCAAGTCTCTGGCATGTGACTCTCCCCAGGAAGGCTGTGCAGCCAGCTTCCAAGGCAAAGCGCTTCTGCAAGGCTCATGCCAAAGTGTTGAGAAGGGTTGTCCTGGCGCTCCTTGGAGTAGGTGAGAACTCCCCAGTGCTGAGACCCCATCTCCACATCCCTGCTGCTGGCCGTGTCCCCAG
The DNA here is from genome assembly GCA_902168055.1 of Aratinga solstitialis. Classification (NCBI taxonomy): domain Eukaryota; kingdom Metazoa; phylum Chordata; class Aves; order Psittaciformes; family Psittacidae; genus Aratinga; species Aratinga solstitialis. The sequence goes on along the minus strand of CABHOG010000086.1, from coordinate 1,789,462 downwards.
CCTCCAAGAACCGGGCATGGCCACCTGTTTGGAGGTTGTATCTGCTCTTACCCCATCGCCTGTCCCCTCCTCAGTCACCACTCCTGTCCATGAGGGCTACCTGCTCCTCACTGTGCTCCTTCCCTTTATCCACCTACCCAAAGGGTTTGCTATGCCTGTTCTGCTTGCTGTATGTGCCCCTAGACAGCTGAGGTGCTGTCACCAGTGAGCCTGGCTGCTGGGCTGGTGCTCCCTAAGTCCTCCCTGTGCACAAATGGGAGCCTCAAGGAAACTAACCTCATTGTTGGCCCTGGTTATTGTTATGAATCCATGATCTTATGGGCCTGATATTTCTGACCTCCAATGTGCCTTCTCCAGCCTACCTGTGCTACTTCATTGCGGCCTGCTGGCTCAACTTCCAGCGAGCCCTTCCCTTGGTTGTGATGACTGCTGTGGTTGTCTTCTTCATCTGCTGGAGCCTCTTCAAGAAGCACTGTGGGGCAAAGGTGCTGCTGCTCCTGAGCCCCATTTGGAAATGCTTCAGAAAGTCCTGGCTATGGCTGAAATGGTGAGTCAGGAAAAGGCAGGGCCAGATCCCTCCCAGTACCAGGTCCCCTCTCCCATGGCTGCCCTGCCAGGACAGCCAGCAGCTGTGGCACTGGACAGATGCCCTATTCCTGTGCAAGCGCCTCATGAATGATGAGGAATGGCCCAGCCTGGGAACCACTTAAAAGCCATGGCAGAAACATCCTGCTGCTCTACCTCAGCAGCATGATGGCTGTTCGTAGCTCCGTTTGTGTCCGAGCCCCGGGTTTCTTCAGATGCATGGACCTCTCAGTGGCATCTCCTACACAATTAGCTTCTGCCCTTCATGAGCTTCTCTCCCCATGGGGACATCCTCTCTGTGACGGTCTGGGATTTCTTTTGCAGGCTGCTGTGGGTGGCTCTCCTGGGAGGCCTGATCATATGGCTGGCTTTGGACACTGCCAGAAATCCAGAGCAACTCATCTCACTGGCTGGCTTCTGCTTCCTGGTGCTGTTCCTCTTTGCCTGCTCCAAGCACCACAGTGCAGTATGTGCTTCAGATGTTTCTTGCCCATTGGTGCTTTCACAGGATGTGGCCTCCCAGTACTGGGAAAAATGTGCTTCTCTCCCACTGGCATCCCCTTATGGCCCATCGCTGGAGCTCCCTGGAGGAAGCAGAATCCAGCAGAGCTCCTGGGCAGAGCTTGATCAGCATGGGGAGCTAAGCTGAGTGGATGTAACCAGCCCCAAAGCCACCCACTGCTCTTTTCCAACTGCGCATCACCATGCTCCCTTGTGGTGCCTCTATCATGTTTTCCATCATGTCTCTCACAGCTGGGTCTGATGCAGAGACCCAGCACTAGACTCATGCCTGAATTTCACATGCCTGTGGGTGGAGGGTGGGCCAGAGCTTCAGATGACTTGGGCTGAAGTGGTTGAAGTCCCAGTGGTTTCCAAACCAACCTGCTTCAATGTTTTGGGCAATCTGCTGCCTCCAAAGGATTAATGAACAGGAAGTTTTGATCCAGCAGGTCTGTACTAGCGGGCAAACCATCAGAAGGTCTCTGTGCCCTTCTCCTCCTGGGGAAGCCTGGCAAATTATGTTCCACCAGCCAGTTCCTGAGTCCCACCAACTCATCTTCCTCTAAAAGCAAACTATGTTTGTGGATTACTGTTCCAATTTCTTTATTAGTATCCCCATGGCATTCATGCAGGTGTTTGCCATATGCAGCTGTCAAAGGGGCAGGAAGCTAAGAAAGGGAAGTCTGTAGGCTTCACTAACATCTCAGTCCCTGTTCTGCTCTTGGTCCCCAGGTGTCCTGGAGAGCTGTTTTTTGGGGTCTTGGCTTGGAGTTCATACTTGGACTTGTCATCCTCCGAACAACCCCTGGCATCCAAGCTTTCCAGTGGCTGGGTAACCAGATCCAGGTACTGCATCTGCTCACACCACCCCATGCTTGTGCCCTCCATGTAGCTCCCCCCTGGGATGCAAGGACCTGCAAGAAGAACAGAGGGTGGCATGGGGTAGGGAAGCTGCAGGGACTGCACACTTAGAAGCATTTTTGTTTGGGGCTGGAGAAAAGCCAGCTATTTCCTGGTTCTCTGCAGCAGCCAGGATCCTCCGGTGCAGTCTCCTGTGCAGGCTGGAGCTGTGCCCCAGCAGTTGGAGAAAGCCCACCAGCGTCCACAGCTTAGATTTCAGGTCGTTATCTGGTGTGGTGGTGAAGTGAGCTATGGGGCTGGGGGGACAGACTCCTGCTAGGTAGATGTGAGATGTCAGGGAGTGAGCCAATGGAGATCTCCCTCCTCCCATGTAACTTCTCTACTGCAGTTCTTCCTGGGCTACACCACAGCTGGCTCCAGCTTTGTCTTTGGGAACACGCTGATTGAAGAAGTCTTCGCCTTTCAGGTCAGCCTGGGGTATGGGCTATAGGGAGAGAGAGGCTGAGCCTGGTTCTCTTCTGGTCTGGCTGCCTTGCTGGATCCTGAAGAACATGGAGCTGAACACAGCCATGTTTGCTGCAGAGCTCAGCCAGCTCAAGCATGGGTCTCCCTCATCTTTGTAGACATTCATGGACCTCCTCAGTGCCATAAGGGGTTTGCACTGGTCCCCTGTCCCACCTGCCAACCCAAGGTTGTGGCACCCCACTAGTGAGGGCTGGCTATGCAATACCTTGCCATGCCCATTTCATGGATCAGAAGGGCTTGGTCCCAAAGTGTACTTAGATGTGTTACTCGGCTCTCCTTTAACCCTCTGCCCTGGTGTCTTGCCTACAGACTCTGCCCATCATTGTTTTCTTCAGTTGTGTGATGTCCATCCTCTACTACCTTGGCATCATGCAGTGGCTCATTGTCAAGGTAAGGCCTCACACCTGGCTCTGGGATGGTAGTGGAAAGAAGAACCTGGTGGGTTCTCTGACTACTGTGACCAGCTTGAGGGATGTTCCAGGAAAACTGGTATAGTACTAATCTGGGGTGATTTGTTCTGTCTAAAAGAATACACCCAACCCCTGTCTTTCTTGCATGTCCTCCTGAGAAAGTCCATCTGTGGAGCTGATGTTGCTACCTGGTCTGTGGACACTTCCCAAGACCACCTGTGCGCAGCCTGAGAGCCCAAGAGGGCCCTGCTTCATGGGGTGGGTGGCAGGGTGCCAGGAGTCTTTGGAAACATGGTGACCTTGTCTTTCCCCAGATCTCCTGGATCCTTCAGGTCTCAATAGGCACCACTTCCACTGAGACCCTGAGTGTGGCAGGGAACATTTTTGTGGGACAGGTAAGGTGCTGGGCAGGAGATCCAGCTCCTCAGCCCTTGCAGCTGAGCCTGCCATGGAGGAAGGTCTTCTCCCTTTCCAGGAGACCTACAGCCCTGCATGTCCCTGTCTGAAGGACAACAGAGCTTTCTCTCTTGCAGACCGAAGCCCCACTGCTCATCCGCCCATACCTTGCAGACATGACCCATTCAGAAATCCACACTGTGATGACTGGCGGCTTTTCTACAATCGCAGGCAGTGTGATGGGTGCCTACATATCCTTTGGGGTGAGTGCATTAGCAGATGTGCGCCCCATGCTCCCTGCCATGGGGTCCTGACACACAAGAATTGCCCTGGGCTTGTGGGTGGGAGAAGGCCCCCCAAAGGTGCCCCATGGTTCCCTTCCATAAGCAGGATGAGGGCAGGGTGCCTCCGTGTCCAGCCTCACCTCCGCTGGTCTGGCCAGAACCCTGAGCCCTGCCAGGTAGGAGGCACTGCTGTGGGACCCTCATTGCGTGCCCTTGCACAGTGAGCAGGGGAGGTCTTACTGAATCATGAGATAATTTAGCTTCGAAGGACCCTATGGGGATCTCTGACCCACCCTCATATCCAAATGAGGTGATGGCAAAGCCCACGGGGTTGCTCAGAGCCTTGTCCAGGTTGGTGGTGAACATCCCATGGAAGGATGTCCCCACTCACCTCCCTGAAGTGAGGACCCACAGGAGCCTCGTTTGTGGAGAATAGTTTTTCCATATATGCAACTGGAATTTCCCACTGAAACTGTGCCACTGATTCTCGCTCCTTCCTTGGGCACCTCTGAGCAGTGTCTTCCCACCACCCCCCATTTTAAGTAGTTGGGAACAGCTACTACAACCCCCCAGCCCTCTTTTCTCCCAGCTGAACAAGTCCCATTCCCCCAGTATGGCCTTGGTGGTCCTGTGCCCTGACCCACCCAGGGATGCCCTCTCCACTTCATCAGCATCTCAGCCATGGAAATGGTGTCCAGATGTGGCCTCATAGAATCATAGAATGGTTTGGGTTGGAAAGGACCTTAAGATCATCCAGTTCCAACCATGGCAGGGACACCTCACACTAGACCATGTTGCCCAAGGCTCTGTCTAACCTCGCCTTGAACACTGCCAGGGATGGGGCATTTACCACTTCTTTGGGTACCCTGTGCCAGTGCCTCACCACCCTTACAGTAAAGAACTTCTTCCTTATATCTAACCTGAACTTTCCCTGTTTCAGTTTAAACCCATCACCCCTTGTCCTATTGCTACAGTCCTTAATGAAAAGTCCCTCTCCAGCATCCTTGTAGGCCTCCTTCAGATACTGAAATGCTGCTCTGAGGTCTCCACACAGCTGCTCTTCTCCAGGCTGAACAGCCCCAACTTTCAAAAGAAGGCCAGAGAAAGGAAGACTTCCCCTGGTCATAGAGAGTTGGGTTAGGGATAGGTTAGAGAGGCTTAACACCTATAAATCCATGGGCCCTGATGGGATGCACCCGTGGTACTGAGGGAGCTGCACCCCTCATCTTTGAAAAATCATGGAGAATGGAGAGGTGCCCCATGATTGGAGCACGGCCAACGTCATTCCCATCTACAAAAAGGGCAGGAAGGAGGAGCTGTGAAACTATCAGCCAGTCAGCCTCAGCTCCATCCCTGCGAATGTGATGGAACAGCTCATTCTGGAGTCATCACCAAGCATGTAGAACAGAAGGTCACCAGGAGTAGTCAGCATGGATTCACCAAGGGTAAATCTTGCCTAACCAATCTAATAACCCTCTGTGATGACGTAACAAGATGGGTCAATGAGGAGAGAGCAGTGTATGTCATCTCCCTTGACTTCAGCAAGGCTTTTGACACTGTATCCCATAATATTCTCATAAGTAAGCTTAGGAGATGTGGGTTAGATGAATGGACTGTGAGGTCGACCGAGAACTGGCTGAAAGGTAGAGTTCAAAGGGTCGTGATCAGCGTGATCAGTGGAGTAGAATCCAGTTGGAGGCCTGTAGTCAGTGGTGTTCCCCAGGGAGCAATACTGGGTCTGGTCTTATGCAACTTGTTTATCAATATCTTGGATGAAGGGCTGGAGTGCACCCTCAGCAAGTTTGCTGATGATACAAAGCTAGCGGAGTGGCTGATACACCTGAAGCTGTGCTGCCATTCAGCAGGACCTCCATAGGCTGGCGAATTGGGTGGAGGGAAACCTGTTGAGGTTCATCAAGGGCAAGCGCAGGGTTCTGTATCTGAGGAGGAAGAACCGCAAGTACCAGCACAGGCTGGGGCTGACCTACTAGAGAGCAGTTCAGCTGAGAAGGACCTGGGAGCGTTGATAGATGATAAGTTGACCATGAGCAGCAGTGTGCCCTTAAGCCAGAAGGGACAAGAGTAGCCTGGGGTGCATCAGAAGTGTGGCAGCAGTGGAGGGAGGTGATTCCTCCCTCTCTACTCGACCCTGGTGAGGCCACATCTGGAGCACTGTGTCCAGTGCTGGGCTCCTCAGTACAAGAAAGACAAGGAGCTATTGGAGAGGGTCCAGTGGAGGCCACAGGGTTGATCAGGGGTCTGCAGCATCTCTCTTATGAGGAGATACTGCAGGAGCTGGGACTGGCTAGTCTGGAAAAGAGCAGACTGAGAGGGGATCTTATCAATGCAGATCAATACCTCAAAGGTGGGTGCCAGGAGGATGGTGCCAGACTCTTTCCAGTGGTGCCCAGTGACAGGATGAGGAGCAGTGGCCATGAACTAAACCACAACAAGTTTCACCTCAACATGAGGAAAAACTTCTTTCCATTGTGGGTGGCAGAGCACTGGCACAGGCTGCCCAGGGTGGTTGTGGAGTCTCCCTCTCTGGAGACATCCCAAACCCCCCTGGACATGCTCCTGTGTGACCTGCACTGGGTGGCCCTGCCTTGGCAGGGGGTTGGACCGAATGATCTCCAGAGGCACTTCCAACACTAATGATTCTGTGATTCTCAGCCTGTCTTCATATGGGAGGTGCTCCAGCCCCTGATCATCCTTGTGGCCTCCTCTGGACTTGCTCCAGCAGCTCCATGTCCTTCTTATGTTGAGGACACCAGAACTGCACACAGTGCTCCAAGTGGGTCTCATGAGAGCAGAGGGGCAGGATCACCTCCTTCGACCTGCTGGTCACACTTCTTTTGGTCATCAGTGCTCTATAACGAGGAATAAATCTTGCCCTCGATCTGCTTGCTGAGATCCTGCTATTTAAACATTAATTAGTCCCCTTAAATGAGTATCCAAGGATAAAAGGTCAGAAAAATGAGATGTTGCCATTTGGTATGCAGGTGAGCTTTGAAACTGTGAAAGTGGCCCTTTGTCAGAAGGGAGAAGTTCGCAGTGTTGCACAATCTGTTGCTCTGATACTGTTAGAAAGGAACGGGGAAGGGACAAGGATGATTATGGTTAGGTCAAACAGCAGGAGAATTTACATCTTCAAGGCCAAGATCGCTTCAGTTCCTCCAATGCTTCCATCCAGGCGAGCTGCCCTACCTGCCATGGCCAGCATCCTGAGAAGCCCAGACTGCTGATGCCAGCAATGTGCTAGGGTTCCCTGGGGTGCCATGTCTTGGGGCGCAGCCTTGCATGGAGTTGCCTAAGCCCACAGTCTGCACATTGTAGATAGATGCGGCGTCACTGATAGCAGCTTCTGTGATGGCTGCGCCCTGCGCCCTTGCCATGTCCAAACTCGTCTACCCTGAAGTGGAAGAGTCCAAGTTCAAGGGCAAAACAAGCATCTGCCTCGCCAGGGGGTGAGTGTGAGGATGGTGGAGTGGGGCTGCACGCATCCTGCCAGTGCAGGGAAGCCATGGGGGCAACGGGGGGGCACAAGTGGACATTCCGGGTGGCCTGAGGCTGGGAGAGCCTGTGGTGTGCAGACATCCACTGACTGGGAGCTGACTTTGCACAGAGAATGCTTGGCCACAGGAGCCAGCTGGGTTGGTTTTGTTCCATACAGAGAAGAGCAGAACATCCTGGAAGCTGCAAGCAATGGGGCTGCAGCCTCCATAGGGCTTGTAGCCAACATTGCAGCCAACCTCGTGGCCTTCTTGGCGGTGCTGGAGTTCATCAATGCTGCCCTGCGCTGGTTTGGGGAGATGGTAGACATCGAAGGGCTCTCCTTCCAGGTATCCCCAAGGTGCAGCCCCATCATCTGGGCTACCAGATCCTACATCCCCCACCCATCCCTACCTTTGCCTCAGTAGGCTGCTGAGACCCTTGTTGGGTGTTTGGCAAATGATGAGAGCGGGTGCCTGCCCTAAGCCTGGGGCTGTGCAGGTGGTCAGCTCTAGTTGTTCCCTCTGGGATCCTTTCCGCAGGTTATCTGCTCCTACATCCTCATGCCTGTGGCCTTTCTTATGGGGGCAGACTGGGCAGACTCACCGCTGGTGGCCGAGCTCTTGGGGATGAAGATCTTCCTGAATGAGTTTGTGGCATACCAGCAGCTGGCCACATACAAGAAAAAACGTCTGTCGGGTCTGGAGGAGTGGGATGGGAGCCGGAAGCAGTGGATATCTGTGAGGGGCACCTGCTGTGTGCCAGGCACAGGGCAGGATGGAACCAGATGAAATGGGGCATGGGACATGGCTGGTCAGGCAGGAGGATGGCTGTTGGGGTGGGAGGGCACTATGGCCAACTAGATGTGGATGTTCACTAACTGCTGGGTATGGGGTGGTCATCCTAAGGAGTCAGTGCAACTCTTTCCCATTTTATCCTGCTCCTCGGTGGGGCAGATCATGGCTCCAGAGGGCCTCCTCTTCCCCCAGCCCAGGGGCAGGCTGCCTAACATCTGCATTCTTGTTCCCAAAATTAGCTGAAGGAGAAAGGATTGGGATGGGGGACTTATCTCCATCATGTCTGTCTGGGTTGGGAACTATGACAGCTCTGGGGCTGCTCCTGGGCGGAGATGACTGTTCCCTCCTGCTGTGCTCTCCAGGAGCGAGCCGAGAACATCACCACCTTTGCCCTCTGTGGATTTGCCAACATCAGCTCCATTGGGATCATGCTGGGAGGTCTGGGTGAGTGTGACCCACTAGCAATGATGCAAGGCAATCTTGGGACCAAGGACTCAACTGGGGTAGAAGGAGTTTGCTGCCCTCAACCCTCCATGTTCAGTCTCTGCACAGATAAGAAACAGGATTTGCGCGAGGTGATTAGGGATGATTTTGCACTGCACCTATGGGCAAAAGCATGTGCATGTTCCACAAGCCCAGGTGCCACCCAGCCATGCGGCGAAGAGCAGAGACTCCAGTGTTGAGAGCACCGAGCGCTCTGGTTGATCACCCATGGGTGCAGAGTGGGCACAATGCAGAAAGTGTGCTGGGTGCAGGCTGTGACTGCCGTGTCACCCAGACACCAGCAGCTGAGGGGGGCAGGGTGGTATGTGACAGAGTCAGCTAGGGACCTAGGACACATCCCTATCTTTTCCCAACCTGGGGTGGAGCCAGAGCAAGGACTTAACTCATTCCAGTCTCTGCTTTGTCCCTGCAGCCGCCACGGTTCCCCAGCGCAAGGGTGACTTTGCGTCCATCGTGCTGCGAGCCCTACTCACTGGCACATGTGTCTCCATGCTCAATGCCTGCCTGGCAGGTAAGTCCCTGCCCATTGCCAGCGGGCCAGAATGAACTGGGGACAGGCAAAGACCTATAAATGCAGGTGCAGGTATGCATGTCCTCCTGATGGCTCTGCCAGGGCCTCCAAACCCTTCGCTCTCCCCTCATGGCTTTGCCAGGGGCTGCTCAGCAGCTCTGCTGGGGCCCTTCATCTTCATTTGGGCTAGGGACATTTCAAGGACAGCTTCTGGGGCACTGCAAGGAGTTCCCTGGGATCACTGCTGCAATGGTCTTGGGGGTGAGGTGAGAGAGTGCATGCACAGTCCCAGGTACAGGGTCTGCAAGCAAGCATAGGGTGAGGGTATGGGACTGGGGAGCAGGGTCAGGGTGTGGGATGTGCATGCATGGTCCCTCAAGAGCCCTAACCAGGAGACTTTGTCCCCCAGGCCTCCTTCATGTGCCAACAGAGGTAGGTGACTGCATCACGTTCCTCAGCACTGCCAACTTCAGCTCTACCAGCTACACCATGTATACCTGCTGCAAGCAGCTCTTTGCCAGGTGGGTGTGAAGGGCCCCAGAGCCGTATGGTCCTCCCCCGAGACCCAGGTGGTGGCCAGCACCTCGTCCTGACCATGCTTCTCTCTTTCCAGCTCAGTGCTTGACAGTGGAACACTCTCCTTCACGGGAGCCTGGGCTGGCCAGGCAGAGGGCATATGGTGCCTGACACAGTGCTGTGGGCACTACAACCACACTACCTGCAAGGGGACAACCTAGAAATATGCAAACATGGCAAAGAAACACCAGCATCTGCAAAGTCAGGCCTCAACACTAAGTGCCCCATCAGAAACCTGCAAGTTTGGTCTCCTCCCCTCCAGTGATGATTGACAGCTGCGTGCACCTTGCAACCAGCACCCTTAGGTGCTAGCCTGCAGACACAAGGGAACTGCTCCCAAATAAATCATGGAAATCCCCATGTACTTGCCCTCAACCCCACTCTGGCCCCTGACCATGACTGTCCCACACAGCATGAGGTGCTTCTCTCAGGCTTTTGCTGCAGCTGTCAGAAGGTGAGCCTCTGCCATGTTCCACCTCAGCTTTCAGGTCTGGCCCAGCCACCCTCTTCTCTCCTGCAGGGTGTGGATGAAAGTAAAAACCATTACTTGAAGACATTTTCTTCCCTCGAGCACAAAGCCACCCCATCCTGTTGTGCTTATGTGCATCTTTTCCACTGGGACCACAGCACCGGGGAACAGGCCAGTCCTCACTTTATTGCACTCGAGCACCCATTCGCCAATGCAGCCTTGCTATGTACATCATTATTTTACAATGACCCCACAGCAAAGCACCAGGACCCCAGAGCATGCCACACTCCCAGCCCGGTCCCTTCTGGACACCACTGTGCAGGGTGGCACTGCTGGCACCCAGCACCCTCCTCTAAAGCTCCAGGGAAGGTGATGCTCTTCAGCATGATGAAGCATGCAGCTCTGGAGCTCTTTGCAAGCCTTGCTGCCCACTGCCATGCTCTGGTGGCTGCTGCACGCCTGAGCAAGCTGATGGGCACAAGGGAGGCTTGATGTGATGCAGGGTGCTTTACTTTCCGGCATGAGCACCACTGCCTGTCCATCACTGCTGACACAGGGCAGTGGGACGTGGAACAAGTGCTGCTAGCTGCCACTGGAATAAGGCATGTGCTGAGCAGGGGTGTTGCCAAGTGAGTATGACCAGATTGTGCAATGGAGCTGAGCAGGGTGTACGGGGTCTGCATATGGCAGGTGGGCAAGGAGGGGTGAGTCCTATAGGCCAGATACCCACGTACACCTGGCATGGATAGGAGGTGCCCCTTCACCCCGCTCCTGGGTGCCCCATGTGAGGTAGAGCAACATTACCATGGTGCTGGGCAGCACCTGTAGCAGCACTGCTGCCCCCAGCATCTGCCCAGCAAGGGGGTGGAAGGCTGACCCCAGGGTGCAGGGGTTCAAAATCACATCCCCATGAGCTGCCGGCACTGATGCCAGTGCCCTGCCACAGGCCTGGACCCCTGAGCCCCACATAATGCCAGCAAGAGCCCTACAAGTCATACTAAACCCCTCCACAGCAAGACCTTGGAAATCAGTGTGCTGCTGGGCTTCACATCCATCACATAGAGTCCTGGCAGGGCTTGGCCCGGTCACTTTATGGAGAACAGAAACAGGGACATGAGGTGCTGGGAGCCAGGAGAGCAGTCCAGACTCCCGGTTTGCTCAAGGGAGACAGGCAGGGGGCATAGCGCTTGCAAAGCCCAAGGGAGCAGGTGTGACAGCCCCTGCCTTAAGGTGAGGAAAGAGAGAGTCGGGAGAGGAATGTGAGCCTGAGCATGGAGGAGCTCCACCACCAGCAGCAGCTCTTGTAAAGAGGTGTTGGAGAGGGGTCCATGCTGCCCACGGCTCACATTCTCCCCATGACTCCCACTACCACACACCACCCAATGCAAGTGCCGTGGGCCAGGGCAGGAGCCAAAGGGAGAAGAGTGGTGGCAGTGGCCACTGCCAGGGTCTCCCCTTCCCAACCTGGCCGCATGCTGCCTCCAGGCTTTTGGATGGGGTCCAGAGCAGGAGGTCCCAGCTACAGCGGTGCTGGCTACTGCGGGCAGCCAGACCTGCTGCTCTCTCCTGACCCGGGTTTGGAGGCTGCTGGGGTCTCCCCTGTTTCTGCCGCTCTCCGAGAACTCTTGGGGCTCACAGCAGCCTTGCGTGTACCCTGGGGACTTGCCAGCCCCTTCTTCTGGAGCTGGGGACTGGACTGCGCAGATTTCCTACCCATGGAGGGGCTCTTGGAGCCTTTGGGCTTGGCTGGCTCCAGCGTCTTCAGGCCAAGGATGCTGCAGTAATGGTTACACTGGTGAGCAGTTGTGAATTGCTCCAGCAGGGAAGGGAAGCAACTTTCCTTCATCCCCTGGTACCTGCCAATACAGCCATCCTCAGCCCCTGCTTCACACCAGGAGACAGCCCACTGGAGCAGGGAGCCGAGGATGGAGCCTGCTTGCACTCACCACTGTGGCCCTTTGCCACATGAGCAGTGGGAGCTGGGGACAGCCTGGGGGGGATACTCACCCTTTCAGGTTGGTAGCAATCCGCACATTGGTCATCTTCCAGCCCACTCCTGCAATGAAAGGGAGGAAAACCAGTGTCTCCCTGAGAAGAACAGGCACTGGCAGCAAGGGCAGGTCACTGCCCTAGGAGCTGGGCTCCATGGCACATGGGGAAAAAGGCAGGAGGGCAAGGCTAGGGCTTTTCCCCCTCCTTTCACAGGCCAGAAGGTAGTGAGGGGTCACAGAAATCAGATGGCAGATCCCTTTACCTTCCATGTCAGTCACCAGGATGTTTCCATTCGTCCACTGATAGACCCAGTGCTGGAAGGTGCAGCATTTGAGCACAATCTCTGAAGTGCCTCGTGCCACCAAGCTGCCATCTCTCTCAGTGACACAGTACTGCTCACATGGCGCACCCAGGTCCTCCTCCATTGTGGCGTAAGGGATGTTGTTGGCCGGTCGGTATATCAGGTACAGAGGAATTATCCTGCATAGAATCATAGAATAGTCAGAGTTGGAAAGGACCTTAAGATCATGCAGTTCCAACCCCCCTGCCATGGGCAGGGACACCTCCCACTAAACCATGCCACCCAAGGCTATGTCCAAYCYRGCCTTGAACACYRCCAGSGATGGAGCATTCACARYTTCCCTGGGCAACCCATTCCAGTGCCTCACCACCCTTACACTAAAGAATTTCTTCCTCATATCCAATCTAAACTTCCCCTGTTTAAGTTTGAACCTGTTACCCCTTGTCCTCTCACTACAGTCCCTCATGAAGAGTCCCTCCCCAGCATCCCTATAGCCCCCCCTTCAGATACTGGAAGGCTGCTCTGAGGTCTCCACGCAGCCTTCTCTTCTCCAGGCTCAACAGCCCCAACTTTCTCAGCCTATCTTCACACGGGAGGTGCTCCAGTCCCCTGATCATCCTCGTGGCCCTCCTCTGGATTTGTTCCAACAGTTCCATGTTCTTTTACGTTGAGGACACCAGAACTGCACACAGTACTCCAAGGGAGGTCTCAGGAGAGCAGAGTAGAGGGGCAGGATCACCTCCCTCGACCTGCTGGTCATGTTCCTTTTGCTGCAGCCCAGGATACGGTTGGCTTTCTGGGCTGTGAGCGCACACTGCCTCCGGCTCATGTTCATTTTCTCATCCACCAGCACTCCCAAGTCCTTCTCCGCAGGGCTGCTCTGAATCTCTTCCCTGCCCAACCTGGAGCTGTGCCTGGGATTGCTCCGACCCAGGTGTAGGACCTTGCACTTGGCATGGTTAAACTTCAGGTTGGCATCAGCCCACCTCACAAGCGTGTCAAGGTCCCTCTGGATGCCATTCCTTCCCTCCAGCGTATCAACCCGAACCACTCAGCTTGGTGTCATCAGCAAACTTGCTGAGGGCGCACTCAATCCCACTGTCCATGTCACTGACAAAGATGTTGAACAAGACCGGTCCCAGCACCGATCCCTGAGGGACACCACTCGTTACTGATCTCCAGCTGGACATTGAGCCATTGAGCACAACTCTTTGCATGCGGCCATCCAGACAGTTCTTTATCCACCGAGTGGTCCACCTATCAAATTGATGTCTCTCCAACTTAGAGACAAGGATGTCGTGTGGGCCAGTGTCAAACACTTTGCACAAATCCAGGTAGATGACATCAACTGCTCTACCCCTGTCCATCAGTTCCATAGCCCCATCATAGAAGGCCACCAGATTGGTCAGGCAGGATTTCCCCTTAGTGAAGCCATGCTGGCTGTCACCAAGCACCTTGTTGTTTTTCATGTGCCTTAGCATGCCTTCCAGGAGAATCTGCTCCAAGATTTTGCCAGGCACAGAGGTGAGGCTGACTGCTCTGTAGTTCCTCGAGTCATCCATTTTCTCCTTGAAAATGGGGGTTATATTTCCCTTGCACAAAGGCAGGTTCAGCATCAGCTGCACTCTCACTGCAGCAAGTGGAGATTCACACTGTGTCTACAACCCTTGGCTTCTGCCTTTCCCCAGCACCCCTTCTGTCTGAGGGTGGGAGAAGAGTACACTGCCCTTTGGAATGTCCCCAGCACCCACAGGTAACCCTCTCACCACCCCCCAGGGTGCTCTGCCAGGATGTGAAGCCAATGAAGCTGCAGGACTTACTCGGGCACTGCTCCAAAATCAGGGACAGCTCGTGCCTCAGCAGCAAAGATCTTGCAGTACTCTCGGCTGGAGTTCTGGATTTTACATTCCTGGAGATGCAAACAGAAGAGTCAGGGACCTGTCCTGTCTTGCCCCAACAAATCTGAGGGACACTCTGCCTGGCCAGGCATCCCCTGGGAGCACTGCCAGCTGTTTTCCTGCCCTGGTGGTCAAAGGACAAGTGACAGGGAAAGCTCTGAGCAGCTCTGTGTTGTTCAGAGAGACGAGCTGAAGCCAAGAATAACAAGGACATTGCCAGCCTGCTGGAATGCAGCTCAACCCCTCCAGAGCACTCAAAATAGGGATGGCAATAAAGAAAGTGGGCACAGAGCTGGGAACTGTGGCACAGATAGGGAAGGTGGGGGGGAGACAGGTGGAGGCTGGCCCACAAGGATGCCCACCTGGATGGTGATGTCGTAGTTCTTCTCGATCAGACTGTTCTCATTCTTGGTCCCAAAGACAATGAAATTGTGCACTTTGATTATACAGGTGCAGCCAGACTCAAAGACGGGCTCCAGACCGTAGATAGCTCTTGCCTGGCAGGCTTTGTGCAGGAAACCAGCACCCACTTCCATGTCTTCGCTCACCACACGCCCGAAGAGCTTATCTCCCCAGTAGCCTGCATCAGCCAGACCCTTTGCGAACACCATGGGCGTCATCTCAATCTCCTCACCAACTGGCAGAGGGAAGAGCTGGTGAAGGAGGACAACGTGGACACAACCTGCCCCCATCACAGAGCTGCTGCCCCTTGCACAGCGAGGGGCAGCAGTTGCAGCTTGTCAGCACATGGCTCTTACCTTCGATCTCTTCCCGCAAGATAAATCCTGACAGCACTACAGGGGACAGAAAGCAGAGAGGTGTCAAGGTCCTACCAGGATCCCACCCTGCCCCATGCACTTCCACACCAAGGGACAGCAAGGCAGATGGTATGAATTGCTGATGTATTAGAACATGGAGACAGATGCACCTCACAGAGGTGGTGTTACGGGGTGTGCAAGGTTTCCCCCCTCCGTAATCCCTGCACCAAGCTCTCCATGCTTTGCTACGCTGCCCCATGGCACAACTGGGTAAGCTGGGAGAGCTGCCAGGCTGCTAGGGGCTCCTCACCTTCTCCGCTGAGCAGGAAATCAGTGGAGTCAGTGCCGTACTCATTGCTGATCACGCATCGGTAGACCCCGCAGTCCTTCTGGGATGCCTGCACAACAGCCAAGGCTGCCTGGCTCTCATCACCAGCGCTGGAAAAAAACAGAGCATGGCCTCAGCCCTGTGTGACACATGCAGGCACACGGGAGCCATGTGACAGGTACTGAGGATGGGCACTGTGCTGCTCTTAGCAGGCTGGAAGAGGGCTACAAAGGGAGCCAGCCCAAGGGCATCCCAGCTCCTCTCCTGGCACCTTATGGTACCAGGAGTCCTGCTCTGCAGTTTATACTTGCAGAGATGCTCATCTTCCAGGCAAGCCCTGCAAAATCTGGTCAGGATTGGGCTACAGACAGATAAAGGTACTTTCCCCTGAGTGTGGCTCAGGGCTGTGCTTGGGCTAAGAGACTCACACCTGGATGGATGGCTGGAAGTCAAACAGCTACAGAGGCGTCCAGCTTTATTTTCAGCTGTCCATGGGTGAAGGCAGACACCACTCCCTATCCTGAAGCCAGCCCCCCTCCAAGTGACTGGCAAAGCATGAACTCTGTGTTCTTCTCCAGCCTGCAGCACCAGGCTTTGGGCTGGCAACTCATCTAGCCAAGGTGGCACGCTACACAGATGTCTCCAAAAGAACCAAAGGTCTGTTTCTGCCCCACATGGCCAGTGAACCAGCAAAGGGAAGACAGGCTGCAGAGGGAAGAGGTAGGACCTGAGACCTGCTGGCTGAGCAGGCTCTGCTCTGGTCAGCTAAAATGCAATGGCTACTCCAGGTCCATCTGCCGCAGCTCAGATATCTGCTGTAGGAGACTCATGCCCCAGAAGCGCCTCTTCCTGCCTGCTTATTATAAAGGGAGCTCAAGGGATGCTCAAAGGCATCAGGTAAATCTGATCCTACTCCACCAAGCTCCCTTGACCTTAAGAACAAGTGGCTCTCCATAATGTACCCTAAGGAGCATCCAAGATACACCAAGCCACCCAGCTGCCCAAATATGCTCTCCCTGTGCAAGAACAGTGCCCTGGGATAGAGGGGGCACAGCCGGAGCTGCTTTTTCCCTGTGGGTGCTTGTCAGTGGCAGTTGCATAGAAGTCCCTGCGCCTCGGATGCAGTGTGCAGACCCTCCAGCACAGCTGCCACCCTCACATGTATCACATGGCATTCCAGTTTTGCAGCTCACACCCAGCTCTCAAATTCTGAGATGGGCACAGCACCTTCCCTGCCCTCCCCAAGGTTCAGATTCAGTGCCTGCCCTCCCCAGGGCTCTGCTACTCAAAGCATCAGCCCTTAAACCAGATGGAGCATCAATAGGACAAATTTGGCAGCAGTCCCTTCCTCCCTGGGAACTGAGAATAAAGTTTGCAACACACCATGCCATGCAATGATCTCCCCATGCAGCCTCAACAGAAGGGGCACCTTCACCCCAGTAAATGCAAGGAGCTGGATTTAACACACGAACCCAGGGCAACGCACAAGGACTACAATGAAGCGGAGCTGGCAGATTACCTCTTTTGTGCTTCTGCTACAGGGATCTCATCCTTGTACCACATCAGCTTAGAATCACTCAAAATATTGAAGAACTGGCACCAAAGTTTCAGGTTTCCTGATGCATCGGAAAATTGTTCTGCCCTGATCTTACGAATCACCTGCGGAGCTAAGGACAGGGTGCAAAGAGATCGATGGTGAGACATACACTGCTGGCTGCAGCTCCAGGGGAAGGGCAGCCTACCCCAGTGCTGCTGCCTAGGACTTTGGTGTTGGATATCACGCATATGTCAGCACAGCCTAGTATAACATCGCCTTCTCAGGGAAGGTCTCATGGTCTGCGTGGATGAAGGCAAAGCAGAAAACCACTGCAATGTTGGAGGAAACATATATCTACTGCAGTAGGGATTTATCAAGGTTATCCTTACTTTTGCAAGACTGCTGATTCCTGTGAGGGTATCACCTGGCTCTTGCAAGAACTTCAACATCAGGATTATACCTTTTCTAATTCAATGCCATAAGGAATCAAATTAGCATTCACCATCGAGGTGGAAAAGAGCGTGCACCCTCCTAATGCCCACTGGACCCCCAACCAGAATGAGGCACAGTGAGGACCAGAACACAGAGACCAAGAACAAGAGGATTATATGATTCCTTTGGCCAGGGAAGTTCAGGCTGTGGAGATAGCCAGTCTCAGTGCTACTGCCTCTTGCATTCCTCTGCCCTCCCTGCACTAGGGAAGAAGTCTTGGGGCAGAATTTGGCTTTCACATTGCCAAAGGGCGATGCTGAAAACCTTGCAAATGCACAAACCTCTTGTGGCCCCAGCTGACTATCACTGGCTCAGTTGGCCAGCCTCCCTTTGTAGGCAACAAGAAAACATGCTCCATGGGGATTACCTCTTCCCTTACCTTTAAAGGGGTTATTTGCTTTCTTGGACTCTGCTGGCTGTGCTTCTGTCTTAGCATCTTCAGGAACCTCATGGTCACCACTGCTTTCACCTGTGGGTTCCTCATACAGCTTAGGAACCTCCAACGTGGCCATCTTCCTCGTGAGGGTTGGCGAGCACTGCTCTGAAGGAGGGCACAGAGCCAGGGCAGGCGACGGCAACAGGGCCGCGTCCTTCCTCAATTGCCGTGGTGAAACGTTTGGACTTCTCACGTGGCCTGGGCTCTCTGGGGTTGCCTCCTCTTCCTGCCCAACCTGCTTGGTTTTCGGCAGGTATATTTTGCGCCGGGCTCCGGAAGCCAGCTCCTCTGGCGTGGCACAAGGTAGAACTGCCAGAGGGCCACCAGCACTCTCTTTTTCAGGGCCTGCTGCAGGCAAATTTGAAATCTCACTAGGAGGCTGCCCCACTCCTGGGGCTGGGATGCTGCCCACCACGATGGAGGGCACACAGAGCTGGGGCGGCCCCTCTCCCTCGGCAGTGACCCGGGTACGTCTCTTTGGTGGCACAGGCCTGCAAGCCAGCATCTCCTTGCTGGTAATGAATTCCTCGTTAATCATGCCCGTGATCCGCCTGGATGTCCTGGGAGTCAGAGGCAAGTTCTCTGCTGTTTGGAAGAGCTCATTGTTTTGTACCTTTTCCAGAACTCTCCTTGAGGTGCGGGGGCTCAGGCCTGCAATGCCTATTTCTGGGAGCATGAGCTCCTCTGCGTCAGGCTGCTGCTTGTCACTGGGGTCAGTGTCTTCTTTCGTGGCATCCTTACTGCTATCTGACATTTTTAAAAGCAGCAGCAGATAGTTCTTCAAGGAGGAAACAAGGTTTTTGTGCTGCATCTTTTCCTCCAAAGACATCTCCTGCTGTGTCTCAGGGCTAGGCAGGACCAGCGGTATTTGTGGCTGAACCTCAGCACCTCCATCAAAAGTGCCTGAAGGTGTTGCCAGCTCCTGGTGCGGACCTGTGGCTGTTTGCTCTCCTCTTTCCTTCCCCTGAGGTCTCACAGGCACTGATTTGGCACTATCCTCCCCTAACATGCTGGCTGAAAACTTCTCTTGTGGGGCAGATCCATCTGCCTTTCTGATTTCTGTTTCTCTGCTCACAGGAGGCAGCAGTTGGGCTCCAGATTGAACCTCTCCTGCTGTGGCCTTCATCCCTGGGGCACTGTGATCTGCAGGCAGTGCCTCCTGAGCCACCGATGTTCCCGCTGCAGGAGTGGGGAGTGGCTCTTTTGTGACAAGTTGAACTGAATCAGGAGTTGGACATTCAGCCTCCGGATGTCCTAAAGGTGCCCCTTCTGTCTCTGGGTGCACAGCCCCAGGAGATGGCTCTGCTGCACCTCTCCCTCCTGCCTTTGCACTCTGATGGCTCCCAGATAGCTCCAATCCTGCCTCTTTGCTCTTCCCATCCTTGACTGCTGTTTGACATGTGATTTGCTCAAGAGGAGTGTTTTCTTTGTGCTCTGGAGGACTCAGTTTCTTTAGTAATGACTTTTCCTCACCTTGGCTTTTGTCCTCTTGATTTAACAGTGCTGGTTGGGTCTCTCTGCCCTCAAGAGCATGGGAATGTTCTTCCGTCTGTTTCCTAGAAGCAGGTTGCTCCTTTCTGGGCTGCAAGTAGTCTGGAGAATGTGCTGGTGGCTTTGGTGGTTCCTGTGGCCTCAGACGAGGATTTGTCCTTTTCCCCGATCCCCTGGTCTCCTGGCAGAAAGGTATCTCTTTCCTGAGCTCCTCTAACTTATTGGCTTGCTGACCAGCCTCTACAGTTGGAGCAGACCCTGGATGGTTGAGATCACAAACAGACTGTCCCACTGCTGCTGCAACCTAATTAAAAAAAAGAAAATAGAAAATTAGCGCTATTTTACTGCCTGGGTCTTCTCAGTGGTGCTTGTGGTCCAGCTGGACCAGATGGCACTGCCCAACTTTCTGCTTGAATTACAAGTATTAACCTGGTACCACTGATACTCACTCATCCAGGGTCTCTTGGTTTCATCATCATCCTGTGGTAGTGGGTCACACAGTCCCCTGTCATGCTGCACAAAACGTCTTTTAAGCAGTTACAACTCTTCTGCCTTTCAGTGCCTTGGTTTTGCACACACAGGCAGGAACTGGCCACTCTAAAACATTCAGTGGGTTTTAAATCATAGAATCATAGAACAGTTCTCCAGATGAGAACCATTCCCTCTCCTCTGACACAGCACCTGCCCAAGGAGCAAAAGTGTCACATTTCCACCAGCCCTTGCCAAGACCTTTTATAATTTCCTTGCAATATTTTAAGATTCAGTGTACCCCTTTACTGTATCTGCAATCTCTATTCTGAGACGGGGCGATCAGCAGATCACACACTATCCGGATGAGGCTGCCCAAATGATTTACAGCCAAACTGTACACCATGACGTTACCTGCACTATTCAACCATCCTGTTTCTTCAACATTCGGGAAGCTCAAATGTTTCCAACTGCAGCTCACACCAGCAGACATTTCAGCAAGCTGGGACAGCTGAGCTTTATCCCAAGGAAATCTGACAAAACCCTCCAGCCAAGGGGCACTATCTATTCTTGTAGGATAAGGATCAGGGAGGCAGTGATACCACTGATAGATGCTGTGCCCAGCTGATGCTCAGCTAACAACATCAGGACAACTGCATGGGATCAGGGCATGCACATGACAGGTTCCTCATCCATCCTAGATAATCTGCTGCTAAGGATTTTCTCACTGAGGTCTCTGACTTGAGGTTTAAGGCTCCAAGTCCATGGGAAAGTAGGGCTGTGGAGCTCTAGCACTTCTATTTAGTGCTCTTTTGGTTTCGTTTGAAAGCTTGGTGAAAACAGGAAAGCTAATGCTGGTGTCTCAGCAAACCCTTTCCCAAGCAACTGTTAGGGCAATGTGAATATCATCTGGGGGGGGAGGAGCAGCTTTAGGGAGACCATTCCTGCACTCATTATTCAAGTCTGTTCCTTGGTAGTCTCCAAAGAATGCCAAAGGCCAGGCAGTTTCTGTCTCCACACGAGGAGTGCAGAACCAGGGTTCCACCTCACAGGGTTGCACAGCACTCCCAAATGCCACACACCCCTCCTGGTGTCCCCCTAGAGGCATGTCCCTCGCCTGCTTCATTGGGCTGAGTGTCACAACACAGAGCATCCCAGTACTCAGGCTTAAAAGGCTTTATTTAAAGAGACAGATTTCATGCAGTGAAACCCTGCTGGATTTTACCACCGTATATGGTCCTCTGGGGTGCAGAAAGGGAGAGAGACGGACACAGCCCATCTAACTGCAGGGCCAGCACTGGTCCTTCTGCTCAAGGGGCTGAGCAGCACAGTGCCCTGGAGCTGGAGGTGGACCAGGTTCACAGACGGGATGCACAGAGGTGGCTCTGCTCAATGGTGCTGGTCAGTGGGGACATCTCTTTGACTGAAGAGGACTTTGGGATATTTGCTTATCATGAACTAAAGCTTATTCAGAAAAGCTGTCTGGGGGCTTTTCAGAAAAGCATCTGTCCTTAAGTGATCAGAAAACACTCAAACTAGGGGCATATAAAAGAAATAGAATAAAATCATCAGTTTGAAAGTTAGGCAGGAATGATCATCATGCAAATCCAGCTTCTCTGTTCTTGTGTGTGAGGCTGTTCAGAGCTTGGCTACAGTCTGGCATTTTTCAAAGCCTTCGGATATGGACAATTGCAGCTCAAAATAGAAGTCCTGAGCATGAGGCCCAGCTAGGTCACAAGGCCAGGAAAAAACTCATGTTAGGACCCCATCTTGTTTAAGGGAAAGATTGAAAAGAAAGAGACAAGCAAGGTGTCCTGATGAGTGAAAATATCTTCTAACATGTCTGGAATCAGCTTTAAAATAGCTTATTTGGTCACACAAAAGCTTGAACACTTTCCCCAGCATCACCAACCAGCTGAAGCATTCAAATTCAAATCAAAAACATTCTTTTTGTCTACTCAAAAGCACACCAGCTGACAAGTTATAGGTTTCCCTCTGCAAGTGGGTTTTTGAAGAGGAAAATACCTTGATGTGTGTCAAAGGCTCAGGGATGATAGCCCAAGTCTGGCTGCTACACAACAACGTTTTCATCCCTCCTTAAGAGCGAAGGGTGTAAAAATGAGCAGAGGGAGAAAACAAATAGCTTTGTCATGGGCTCACATGTGCCGCAATAATTCCTGCAGCATTATGTGATGATGATGGGTCAGGTTAAAGATGGGTTCAGGGTGCTGCCTAGTAGCAAGGCACACAGATGTTCACTGCATAACACAGTAGTTTTCTTATCAGTAAGCAGTGCTCCTGTCTATGGCTAAAGAAAATTAGAAGAGGAAGAAAGGGGTTTTATTTTAGCAGAGCACCCAGCAGTCCCACTTTCTGTATTGTGGATATTTCCTTATCCCATAGTATTTGCATTACCTACCTAGGGAGATGTGCTGCACCCGGAGTGCCTCCTCTGATAACCTTGATCTCTACTGAAAGCCTGCACCTACCATAGCTCAAATGCTGAACCATAATGGCACCTGCAAATTGGACTCGGAGAACCTTTTACCACAAAAAGGGTCATTATAGAAAAAGGATCTAGAGATATATATATATATATATATATATATATATATATATATATATATATATAAAAAAAAGACGGTAGCTTCCAATCTAGTATTTTCATGGAAAATGCTTCAGGTTGAATGACTAAAATAGAAGTTGACTAAAAGATGCAGTGAGGGTCAGGAGCAGGTGCTGTGCCATGTAACTGCATCAACACCACAATAAGTCTTGCAACAGAGTTTTTCCACCAGGGAAGAGCCAAAAAATAGCCCAGATCTACTGTATACATGTTGCAGCATAAACAGAACCCAGCACCCTGCCCAGCACGGCTCACATGGCGGGCCTGGCACACCGCGCTCGTCTGCATGGGGCTCATTAAACACCGGCCGAAGCTCAGACTCAATTGCTAAACTGAACAGATGTCATCAGTTTCGCTGCTTGTCATATGCACAAGGCATCCTCCCCCAGCTATAAATAGCCATTCAGTGCTCTCTGCTTAACTGATTTGGAAACATTTCATGTGAGGTCAGCCTGCCGATTAAACAGGAGCTCACAGCATGCCCCAGGCCGCCTGGAGACCAGGGCCCTGACGTATACCTCACCACCTCATCTGACATTTATTCGGAGATGGGGTGGAAGCCCTGCTGTCTGGGCACACGAAGTCCAGGAAGCCCTTTTTCCTGGGTGCTTTTGCCAATGGAGACCTATGAAGCCTTGAGGTACACACAGCCTCCCACAATACAAAAATGTGGCATGAATATTGTCTTGTTGCAACCCCTGTGTTGGCTGTTTTCTGCCCTAGTTACCTCTGGACCGACAGCTTTGTTTCCCTCCGCCATCTGTGCTTGGTGCCGGCCTCTCTGTCTGTCGAACAGCACAGGTCCTGCCTCTGCCACCTGTGAGGACGATGGAGCATCCTCTGGCTGTCTGATGATTGCCACAGGCTGCAGGGCAGCCTTGCTCACAGCCTCTTCCTTGGCTCCTGCCTCCTCCTTCCCTGCTGCCGGCTCCACTTGCTTGTCAAAATACATCTCTTTCAAAGAGAAGTGCATATCGCCATTGATTTTACCATCCTGATTCACAGCTTTCCCAGGCTCTTTGATTTTCAGACTGCTTTCCACTTCTTGATCATTTGCCCCCCTCAAACGTGTGTTCTTGCGTAAGGGGACAGGAGGGGCAAACCTTGGATTTAGAGAAGGGTTGGCCCTGTCTCGCCCAGTTTCTTCTCGCTTGGAAACTTCCTGCTTTGCTGCTGGAGGAGCCTCCAATTTCTTTTTCTTTTTAGCTGCGGAGTCTTTCACCACCGGCTTAGTTGTGAGGTCCTCCACTGTCTCATAGATGTATGTAAGAAAGCTGTTCCCATTCTCCTCCACACTTTCAAAAGAGGCATCTCCGTTGGCGGTCACCTCTGCTTTCAATGGTGCGCTCAGTTTGTTTGGAAAGCCCGTCATCGCCTTCACTGGCTGCTCCTTTGGTTCAGCAATATCCTTGTGTAATCTGGACTGAGAATCAGCAACATGAACTTTTGCTGCATCCTCTTTCTCCCACAGAGACGCTCCTGACTGGAGGTTCATATCCCTGACCAGCCTTCGCTTTCTCTGGAGCCGATCGGGGCTCATTCCCTGCAGCCTCTCCACCTCCACGTTTTCTTTCCCTCGCTTCTTGCCCTGTTCTATCTCTCGCAGCTTTTCTTCAGCTTTTCTCTTAATTTTGGCAAACCACTTCTGATGAATTTTGAACTCCGTCATGGTTCCCACTTCCAGCACACCAGAGCAGGACACAATGCCTTTGTTATTTCTAGCTGAGGCCTGGTAAATGCCTGCATCTTCTTCTTGGCACCTGGAAACCAAAAGCTCTGTGTGAGACCTGCCCACCCTCCCCAGGCACTATGGCTGGACACACAGGCATGCACGTTCTCCCACTTCTTGCTCCAGGAGGGTGAGAAAATGAAGATGTGGCCTTTGAGGTGCCTACAGTAGAGGTCTGGAGGCCTGGGGCTGTCCTCCCTCCTGGGGCTCTGCCTGTTCTCAGCACTGGCAGATAAGCAAGTTGGATGTTAAATCAGTGTCCAGTTCCCCCCGGGCTGTAACTGATAAGACAGGGCTGTGATGGAGGAGGAACAGCTAGCATCAGGCTTCCCAACTGTTCTTGCACACATGCCCCTGGCAGGGGTGTTGGAACTAGATGATCTTAAGGTCCTTTCCAACCCTAACTATTCTATGATCCTATGATTCTTCTGCAAGATGGTCTCCTCTCAGATCTTTACAGCCTACATGACATTTCTGTTCTTCCTCCACCCTATTGCCTTACCAAATCCTTCCCATCCCACTTCACAGGCACCAGCACAAGCACATGCATGCCATCCCTGCTGTCACCCCTCGGGGATGCCTGGCCCATGGAGATCCCTGATCCTATGAGAGGTGATCCAGCCTTTGACAGATATCTGGAACACACCTGGGGCAGCAGAAAAGCCCAGGCTAGAAGCATGAGGATGACAGAACTATCAGTACTGATATTCTGCACTTTCAGACATTGAAAGCGCAAAATATTTCTGACATCCCAAATCCAGGTTGTGGTGTGACAGGTCTCTGCTTGCTGGGGACACGGTGTGCCTGGCTCTCCAGAGACACAGTCCTCTTTTAAAGTTAAAAGAAGCTGGTAGTCAGGGCTAAATTAAAGAGGCCATTGGCTCCATCAGTCCAGTGCCAAGGTAGCCCTTTCCTTCTCTGACTTCATGGTGAGAGCTAAGAAAGGCCCTCCTGGGACAGGGCTGCAGCCCTTTCCCCTCTTTGCCATTGCTCAGGACACTCCTATGAACTGTTTCTGTCCTTGTCCCACCTGATCCCCTGGACCATCATTCTGGAGGTAGACAGTGCATTCCATTCACTCACCTTCAACCAGCCCTAATGTTCAGCTCTTGTCTGGAACAACCATACTGCATGCTGCTACCAGCACTGGAAGGCTCCACAGACAGGAATTTCTTATGGCAGCTATCCCTGAATGCAGTAATGGATCTCATACTGATGTGATTGGAGAGTCATCAGAGTGAAGAGCTGAAGGGGAAGGGACAGCCAGGAACATGGCAATGGGAGCAGGAGGGGCCAGCACAGGTGCTGATGGGAGATCACTGCTGACAGCCTGCTCCTCCCAATATTGAAAACACACTCAGAGCTCCCATCACCAAATCCAACCGCTCTCCAGCTTCCTTAACTCACTTGTACAGCTGCAGGGTGTGGCGATTTCCATGACGGAATATCTGATACTTGGGTAAGCCACAATAGCGGTCCATCTCTTCATCATCCTTATACCATGTCACCTCTGGCTGCGGGTACCCTGAGGAGGAGACGGATGGAACACCAGTCAGGGTGTGAAACATTGCACCCAGTAGCCCAGCAAGCCTGCTTCTGTGGGGACAAGGTATCAACAGCAACACTAAATGCTCCATCGGAATAGGATATGTGTTATTCTAGGCTCAGTGCATACTTTAAATCACAAAACAGAAAAAGCATTGTGAGTGGAAACCTGATGGGCTCATCCAAGTCTTTTATCACTCCTAGGAATAGGTCTATTTTTGAGAAAAAAATCCCAGCACTTCATTCCTGAACAGAGGGGAGCAGATCACACGATCGTCTCTTGTAACCCTGGCTGGGAGGAAAAGGCAAGCACACTGTCACTCTTGTATGAAGAGGCCTGTTTTGATGAGACTAAGGCTAAGGTCAGAAAACAGGCATTCATCTCTCCATGGAGCTCACAGCATTTTGCTAAGTGTCACAGCCTGTAAGCTGATCCAAAAGTTTCCATTGAACAGAAACAACCTTGATTGCATCACAGCCAGCTTGGTGTCCTACAAATGTCACTTGACAGCAGATGTCACCTGCCTTTTGAGGAGAATGACATCATGCGGTGTGTGACTGGCTGGCTAGCAGGCTGGGCATGCAGCCATGGTCCCTGCCATCAACAGCAGTGGGGGATCAGCATGAGTGCCCCACATGGACCAGTGCTAGCCACAGCTCTCACCTCCCACTAGCAGCAGCTCTAGCTCAGAGTAAAAGCAATTTTCAAAGGAAAACACTTGAACCAGTGGCCAGCACTGGTTCCAATACTTTACACAGGGTTCCCAGCCCACCCAAGCTGGCCTTAAGGGCATGGAATAAAAGTTTCAATGATCACATCATGCCTCCACTTAAGTTGATGCACTCAACAGTTGTTCAAAGCCCCAAGGTAGATATCTGAAACTTATCTCCTGAGAATGCCCCTGCTGGCTTTCTGTGCTGCCAAAGAGAAGGAGTCCAGCACGCTGCTCATCTCCACAAGTCCCCAAGGGCATCCCCACCAGTCTCTGATACCCCCAAAATGCAGCAGCGGGTCAGCTCTCATAGACAGCCACAGCGTGGAGCCAGCAAGGGCTCTCCAGGAATACGCAATGCATCTAGACTTGATGACTTCATGAGAGAGAAGGCAGGGAGAGGGCAATACCTACCTATCCTGGATACTTCCCAGCTGAAAACCCACGGGTTTCAGGGCTGACGAGGATCCTTTTCATCTCCAGGGTGAGGAACCTGCACCAGCCAGAGATGATGTCAGCCTGTAGCAATGCCTGAGCCCAGCTTACACCTGCTCCCATGAAGGTCCCATAGCGGAAGCAAGAGACCAGGAGCAAAGACTCATGAGCAGAAATCCACCCTGGTTTTGGCAGATTCAGAATCGTCTCCTCATGTATTGCTTAGCTCCCCGTGCCCCAATCTCCTCTTCTGATACATTCCCTGTATGCATCCCTTACTTGCTGGGGCTCTCCAGTGCCCTCTGGCCCCTCGAGGGGCTTAGCCCACTGGAACTAAAGAGTGTTGWGAAAGCAGTCTTAGAGACCAGTCTTTCCTGCTCTCCTCCACGAACAGCAGCCATCCCCATAGCCCAGACAACCCCAATACTAGGTTTTACTCTATTATCTTCCTGCCCTCACTGAGGTCTCTTATTCTGCATTGCTCCTGGCATCCACCCTCTCCATCCTCACTGTTCATACATCTCTCGCATCCTTTGTTGCCTCGTTCCCTTTCCACTGCTGCCATCAGCAGCTTTGGCTTTCTGCTGGCTAGCCCCTTGTTCCTCCTCTTCTGCAGGAAGCCAAGTCACAACTTTCTCCTGAAGCCCTTTCTGCAAGGCTTCATCCTCCCCTTCAGTCCCTGTCCCACCATGGTCTGCAGACCCACATGGTACTTGTGGCTGAAGCAAATGAGCTCTGAACTGCTAACTGGCAGAGGCCATGAGAGTATCCCAGTGATGGGATCACCAGGGATTGACACTGCTGCTTATATTTTCTGTATTAGCTACTGGCTGTACTTGGTGGTGGGACCCTGGGCTGAATGAGCCTGTGGCGGTTTCTGTCTGCTCCAAGGATAAGGAACAAAACAATTTTCATACACAGCTCATATGTTGCCCAGAGCAATTCTACCCTTCCCAATGGCTGTTCTGCAGGCAAGACCTGCAGGAGGCCCCTGGTTTGTAATGCAGGCAGCTGGCAGGTAGATTTTCCTGATACCCTGTGAAGAGCAATCACAGCACTTCATTCTGGGAACTGAAACGTATCATTTCCAAGAACCTCTGTGATGTCCCCCCATGGCCTCTGCAGCTGATTCCCATTCTCAGCTGACATCAGCTGGAAAGAGCTGCAGTTTCTATAGCTGCACAGTGCCTCGATGAAAGGCTTTTCCTCCTGTTAAGCCTAAACTCTATCTGACCTGCAGCACTTTTGTCCTTGAGGCTACCTGCTCCCTACCGGAGGCCACCATCGTACCAGCTCAGTGCAGGCAAGGAGGGACTAGCTCCTGCTGCATGCTCTAGCCTGTGGTGAAACAGAGCTACAGGCAAGTGCTGGCTGGAAACCTGCAGGAAGAGGGATGTTGAAAGGCTTCCACCTCCCACACATAAACAGTGGCCACAGCTGCCTATTCGAACACCAGCCATTCCTCCCCAGGGGCTGCAGCTGGAGCCAAGCAGGGGATGGAGAGATGTCTGTGCAAGGACAAAGTCCCCCTGCATGCCCTGCACTCCACTGACAGGGGAGCTGCTGCTGACACTGCAGGCATCCATCTTCAGGCTGCTGAGCAAATAAATTCCCCTGGTCTGGGGGTTAGGGTGCGCAGGCATCACTCCCAGCACATCCCCTGCAACCACAACATCCACATCCAACTGCCAAAACAGGGATAGACAAGTGGGACAGGGTGGCTGAGCTGAGGGCTCCATTGGTGGGCAGTGCCACGCTGAAGGGTGCTGGATGCCCACCCTTAGCATAAGCACTCTGCAAAACAGAGCAGCCATTCATAAATCAGGCATTTGCCTCTCCTGAACCTGTCCCTGCTACAGACCCTCTGCAATGGGTACTGAGGGGGATTTGAGAGCAGCTGGTCCCTGTGTCCACCAGCAGGTGCCCTGCAGCTGCAGACAGAGTGGTGCCCGTAGACAGGGCTGGTGTCCACTGCACATCATTGAGCCCAACAGAAGCGTTTGTTGGAAGTGTATCTTCCAGCCGCTGCAGGACCCAGGGAGATATTTTTTTCCCCCACCAAAACTGCCAGACTTAGATCAAACATTCTTTCTTCCAAAGCTGTTGAAGTCTGTGAAGTCTTCAAAGCTTTGGTGACCTTATCCAAAACAGCTCTTGCAATAGCTATCCAAAATCTCCCACAAAAAAACTCTGTTTAAAGCATATTTGGGGTTTATTTTGTTTCGGTTTTCGGAGGCAGGGGTGGGGAGGAGTTAGTTTTCTGAAACTTGGGAAGGTGGAAAGAGTTTCACACACTTACACGTAATCTCCATGGGTTTCTGTTTCTGCTCTACACAACCTATGTGTGTGTGGGGGGTGCTTCAGGCAATTTTGGGAGGAAAAGTCATGGGAAGACGTCATCCTTTCTGGCTTTATGGATCTGAACCTCCCCATCACCTGAAGTAAGAAGGTTTCCAGAAATGCTAACAGGTGGGACAGATAATGCGCTAGGAGTGGAAGTTCCCCATGCCACCAGCCTGCAAATGGTGGCATGGGGATGGCATTTTCCATCCCTCTCTTGCCCTGCTGTCCCAAACTCAGGCATCCTCATCTCCCACCAGCCTGCTCTCTGCTCTTGTACTCACTACCCCATCCCCAAACCCACCCATCCACCTCTTTTGCAGCCCCTACATTTCTCTTCACTCTCACCCTTCAGATATTTCTCTATAAGGGCCACCATATATACAACAAATTGAGAACTTTATGCTTATTAAAATCCTCATCCACTAAGCCCATAGCTTTCTACTCATGTTACCCCAGCTCTCTTCCCAATCCATGGGCAGAGCCCTTTCCTCTCCGTAGCCCTACAATAAAACCAGACTGCTTCTGGTCACGTTGCTTCGTTAGCATCCTCTCGGGGATGTGCTACTCAACCCAGTGCAGATGCTCACACTGACCGAGCACCTGCATAGCATGGTAAAGGTACCAGGCTGGACACTTCTTCAGCACAGCACTGACCCATGAAGGCAGTGAAGGGACTATGCTCCTGAGCTGATGATTTAAGTAGCCAGGTCAGAGGGGTTGAATTTGCCTAAGGAAAGGCGCTGGAACTAGATGATCTTTAAGGTCCCTTCCAACCCAAACCATTCTATGATTCTATGAAATGGTGCTGGAGAGGCAGCTGTACAACAGTAGGCAATACTGGTTCTGATATAAGATGGTCTTGGCCAGATCATCTCTCTCAACCTGCCTCATTCCCTTACGAGCAGTCATAGGCCCAGGCCTCTTCATCCAAGCCCCCAGATTTCATCAGCCAGTATCCCTCCTTCCTGGCCGATGCTATACAGAAATGACTGAAAAGCTGTAAAACCCCTGTAGCAGCACCTCCAACAAGGGCCATTCTCTGAAGAGAAGAGCCCAATATCCACTTAGTGGGAAGGATATGTGATGACCCTTGAGATGCTGAAGTCCAGACAGACCCATCAAGGAAAGTATTTGGTGCAGAGAAGCAGGGTACACTCTGCTCTATAAGAACCTGCACAGTAAAGGGAAATGTTATCCTTCTCCTTTTCACATCTCTCAGAGAACAAAGGATGAACTAATTTTGTCTAAAAAAGAAAACATGTCATAACTGATGCCGGATTTGACCCAGAACAATCAAATCGGACATACTCGGGACAGCAGTAGCAGGCAGAAGTAGACAACTGGAGGAAGAGAAGGTTTGTATGGCCACCCAAGAGCATCAGGTCTGCCTCTCCTGTCTTGTTCTTTTTCTTGCCTGCACCACCCAGTACATTTTGGAGGCTGGCTCTTCAAATACTTGCACCTTGCTGCCTTCCCACGACAGTCCCTGGTATTGACAAAAGTGGGACCACTCTGTAACTCTTATTATTGATCAAGAAGCAGGGAAAAAAAAAATGTTATTGTAGGTCATGTATCCATATTTGTGGCTTGAGAGTCAAAACAGGAGCAGCTGACAGTCTGCCCTTTGCCTCCTCCTCATCTATGAACCAAAGTGTCCTGGACTCCAGCCACAGCAGTGGAACTGAGCTGGTTCCACTCTGGTCACTGGCCAGGGAGGCAACCACCACTTCTTTTTTCCCAATAATGTCTCCCAGTTGAATGTAAACATCATGGCAGGGGGAGATAACTGAACTACTGTTCAGACTTCAAAGTCAGAGTTCGCTTTGCATCTCCTGCCTCTCACTCCCAAAGACATCTTGAGCTCCTAAAATAGTCCACAGGGCCATATGCAAGAGATGACCATGTGGCATAGGTGATTCAGGCTGCTTTTAAGGATGTTTCCATGATGATTCCTAGGTTTGTAGGTCTCTTAATTGAAGTGCATAAAGACATCCCCCAATCTAGTTTACCAGGTTACAAAACACTGCGAAAGACTATATGCTGAAGAGGCTTATTTGATACTTCTCTTCACTTAAGTAGAAAATGACACTAGTATCAGGTTAAGTTTTCAACTTCATATAATACACCAGGTTGTGCTACACAGCACCAGCAGGTCATCCAAAACTGGCAGACAGCATCCTGCCTACCAAGAGCAATGATCCACTGCAGGAATAGCTACAGACTGGACAGGGACCAGATCTGTCTCTAGACATCAATACTTTGATTTTGGTACAAGCAGAGGAGGTTATACTTTGGCAGCATGTCTCCTGCACAATACACAGTGAAATTTCTCTAGCTTTTCCAGGTAAGATGCTGGAAAGAACATGGATATTGCATTTACAAGGCCTCCTTCGTAGGGCTGACTATAGTATCTCTTCCCCAGGAATCTGTACATGCTAGGCATCACACATGCAGGGCATTTCCATCCAGCTAGTCTCATGGTGAACTAATGCTCAGATGCACAAATGCACTTCACCTTGACAGAGTCTACATGGAGCTGATGGTGTTGTCTGGACTTTGAAAGAGATGAAGTTTGTTAAAAGGAACTGTCAACCTCAAGGTGCAGAT
Source organism: Aratinga solstitialis (assembly GCA_902168055.1). Classification (NCBI taxonomy): domain Eukaryota; kingdom Metazoa; phylum Chordata; class Aves; order Psittaciformes; family Psittacidae; genus Aratinga; species Aratinga solstitialis. Next base: position 1,757,852 of record CABHOG010000086.1, on the reverse strand, counting down.
GTTGAAGACTTAAGCCAGTGAGAGAAGTCAAGACCAGACACTTTAAAAGGGGCAAGAAATCCTAAAAGGGAGAGCAATACCACTGCATGTCCTTGCAGTAAGCAGACATACTCTGGATCTGCAGCACTTCTACACTTTCAGGGAAAGGGAGATGGAAGAATTTTATCTGGTATTACTCAGGATTTCCTAATATATTTAAACATCACTCATCTTCTGACCTCTGACACTCATGGCTTACAGAATGGTGAGTTCCACATTACAGCACAATATGTTAAGCTTTTGCTTTTAGAAAACTTGAATTGGGAAAGCCCTTCTAATGAATCACCAAAGGGGGTGGTTTGGAGGCACTTCCCTTGCAGCCCCCTTTTGCTCTAGAAGCAGGAAGTGGTCTGCTGAGGTTAACAATGTAACAGTTGTACCCCTGCAAGCACAGAAAGTCAGACCTGCAAAACAAGAGGACCTGTAACAGAAGAGCCAAGAATTCAAAGGCGGCAGCTCTCAAAGGGGCTCAGTCTGCTCTTCCTGGTGCACAGCTTATTTACAGCATGTTTTTAATGGCAAACTAGATTTCCTAAATCTTGGGAAAGTCTTGGTCCTTGTGGCTAAGAGGCTAACTGGAGACATCCTCCTCCTACCAAACCTTGCAGACTTCTTTAATGTCTGTCACCGACTAACCCATCGAAAAAATTGACATGAGCAACATCAGGAAGGATCAGAGAGTCATAATCATACAGACAGTTCGTACAGACTACCAAAAAAGAAGTTTACAGTCTCCATATTTAAAAGACAAAGCTCATCTGCAAAGTTGCTGCTCGCCTTTACACCAATGCCTGCCATGTCACATCATCATAACGCCTTAGTACCAGCCCTCTTTTTCAGTCTCCACCTCCTCCTGTTACTGGCTTAACCCCTTCTTTCCCAAGGTGAGATTTTAGTTTATTGGGCAGAAACCAGCTTTTATTTCAGCTATTGACAGACGCACAAGTTTACCACTGATGCAAACGCACTCCAACCACTTACAGCCAGTGAAGAGAGCCAGAGTTGGCTCCAGTATGATAGCCTTAGTCTTCAAAATTGCATATTCCTGAGTTATGGAGTCCAGGATTAGAGAAGCAGCAGAGATTAGGACAATAAAATATAGCTGGCCCAAGCAGTAACCAGCCTATTCCATTTTCTGGTCTGTAATTTGCCTTGTTTGAGATGTTAGGATATGCCTTTGCCTCTTTACAATCTCAGATGGTTTTCCCCCTCCCCCTTAAATTAAAGCTGAAATCATCATGCAATTGCTGAATCTTTACTTGCATTCTGGCAACAGTGAACTTTTTAATGTGCTGCCTTGTTATCACTTGCTTTAGAGTTTAACTAGTGCAAGTCCAGTAAAATGAGGCAGGACCAGGTTATTCACAGGAGACACTGTTACCTGTCACTATGCATGTGAATTTAGCATCAGAGTCCTCGGACACAGAACGGGATTTGATAGTGGTTTCAAATAGTGGCTGGGTTTCCTCCGTCAGCTGAGAAATGATTGCGCAGAAGGTGCTCCTGGAAGATTCAAGAAGCATTTCTTAGACATCAAAGTACGAGAAAAATCACAGGGTCCAGTTTCTAATCCATCTTAGAAGCCTAAGTTCTTGTTATGAATGCCTTCCTTCCTTCCCATCGTCTCTACACCAGGTTGTTCACAAGTCCAGTCCAGTGTCAGGGTAATTGACCTTTATTTCTCCCCTAAGATGACTGTTAAAGTGTCTCTTTGTCTTCACTCTTATGGCTATCAGGGTAATGAATGACAAGAACCATTTGTCTCTATTGCACCTGAACATTTCCTCAATAAGGCAGCAGGACCAAAGCAAGACCCTAACAAAGTCAGCTTCACATTCCAAGTACACTGCCAGTGTTTCAAGTGTTGCTCTGTTCACTGGGACTTTACTTTACATGTGAAGACTTTCTATGTAATTTCAGGCCAAGTGTCAAGTGAACATGTCTCCCGAACACAGCAGCCCTCTTTGGAAATTATGAACTAAGAAAAGCTGCCTGCTTCAGGGACAGCCCACTGAAGGAGACCTTGATCCTGGCTTGCAGCTTTCAGAGCCCACAAACTGTATGTGAAGCTGACATCCATCCCCTCTTTAAGCTCATTCGGCTGCAGGTAGGCACTCACACTACATACTCCATGAGTTCAGGCACTGACCTCTAAGTTCAGGCTGGGTCACCCAAATAGCCGTAACTATCCAAACAGTGCAATCTATGAAGCTCAGAAAAGGAACTTATATTCTCCAGTCATTTAAGCACCATTCAATTTTTGCAATAAATCACTGTACAGCACTGCCAACCCAGTTGGAGCATCACCAAGAGAGGCCCCAGAAGATCTGGACTTTCTTAAAAGAAAATGGGATAATTCCAAGTTGAGTCTTCATTTGGATAGTGCTCTGGGGCACTTGGAAGGGAAGAGCTTCTTTCATTTTCCCTTCTGTAATTAAAACACTACATGTTTACACAAGCAGAGAGGACCCCAAGTTCTAAAGTGCAAGGATCTTATGAGAAACAGCAAATATTGCAAGAGAACTGGTAGCTGGCAGCTCTAATTACAGCATTTTCAGCAGTGAAAGACATTCCTTAAACAAATGATCAGCTTCTAGAGACATGCAAGAGACAGAACAAACCCCCAAATCATTCCCGACACAGCTCCACCATGAGCATGTGCTCACAGCACATGGTGATAGGTCCATGAGGAAGACCCCAGCCTCACAAGCAGCCCCTGGCTTGCAGGCAGGATGCTGGTGCTGATGCTACTCATGCTCTACCTGCTGAGGAAGCAAACTTGTTCAGGAAGGAAAAAAGCCCACCACGTTTAGCAAGAACCCTGCAAGGTCAGATGCACTGACAGGCTCTGCAGCAGGGACTGAAGGTGCCACAGCCACAGCAACTGCTTGTTTCATCCACCCAAAAACTTACCTGGAGGCTGCAGTGCTTTCATTTTCACTCTGGCTTCCGGATAGAATAGGTTTGTAAGAGACACAGGGAGATGAATCCCTCAGTAACAAACAGCTGGGACACAGTGGGAATCTTGCCAGACTCCCAGGCACTTTGTGCTGGGCAAGTGTACAGGACAGGGACAGCTGGGGCTGTTGCAAACTTGACTCATCTACTGAACAAGCGTTATAAGCACTGTCTATATGCAAACACATGTGGGATGGGGTAAAAACCAGATTCCACAGCTCAGACTCTTCTGTGGAAATCAATGGTCCCCAGGAGACTGGGGCAAACAACTCTTCACACAGCTACAAGGCCAGGAAAGGGCTGTTTAAGCCAACAGCTGTTCAAACCAAAGGAACCTTTCCATGCTCCAACCCCAGCTGAAAAAACCCTCCCACTTCCAAAGAGCAAGGCAGACAATCCAGTCCCAAGGCAGTTACTGGCGGGGTTTACTGGTGTGGCCCCTTCAACAAAAATCCCCAGCCTTAGGCCAGTAAATGCCTTTCAGATCCACATAAAGGAACTTTCCAAGCATCAATGAACATTTCATACACCAGCAGGAGAGCAACCGGATCAGCATCTCAAGAACAGTGATGCGCACACACACATTGTGACACTCGTGACCAAGTTTAATCCCAGTACCGTGCCATCAGTATCAGCAGGCAGTGCCAGGAATAAGACTGGTCCCTTCAGTGCAAATCCCACAGACAGGTGAAACACAGCAAAGGCTACTGAATGTTTCAGGAAAGCAGCATCACGAGAAGCTGGGGGCTCCACAGGCAGAGCAGATGAATCAGAGGAGATTTGCCCAATGTACACTTGGCAGGATGCCCTGAAATGTCTATTTAATCTTTCAAAGAAACCCTTGTATTAGGCGAAGGGGGGAGAGGGTAGAGAGGGTTTGGAAACTGCAGCACTGTGGGGCTCTCAGCTGACTCCCTCCAGTTGCAATGAGACTTGTCCAATTCAAATTGCTTTCTAAACCAGTAATTCAGAGCATTCAAGAAATCTGATACAAAGCAGCAGCCTCTCTTCCTCCAGGCCTTCCTGAAGCTGCATCTTTGCCGCAGAATAGCCCTGGAGCCTTTGTCCTGTGGAAGAGGACACCAGCAATTCAGTAGAGGACACTGGCAATTCAGTAGCCTTTTCACATTAAAGAGGGATTTCCATACAAAAGCAGTCTGCTGGAAAAGGAGATTTAAAAAGCCTATTCCTCTTCATCATTATTTTCTTTTCCTTGCTCTTTGGTTAGCAGTCAAACAGCTACAGGGGTGTTTTGGAAGGGCCTTTCCCTTCACAGTCACTCTTCTACCTGCTTCTGCAGCAAGTCAGTAATAGCAACTGCTTTCCAAATGTGTTATTTTGCCAAAGGCAAAGTACAGCTGTATAAATGCATTTCAGGGCAGAGTCTATATGAATGAGGATCTTCACAACAAGGCACAAGATGGCAGGGGGAGAAGAAAAATGCTTCTTTTAAAGTATCAGGGCAGGCTCATCTATTTTTTAATGTCTCTGGATGGAAATCTCTCTTTAATATCAAGAAGTAGCACCCATCCTTTGGCTAAGAAAGAGGAATATTTCTTGCACCTTAACACAGGAATTACAATGAACATTCACTTTGTCGTCTGTAGTTCAAACAAGTATTAGGGATCCAATCATGCAGAATAAGGCTGTTAGATCACTTCAGGACTCTCTACTAATTAGTTGGTACCAAAGCATTACAGATTAATCATGTGCAGCCAGATTCAGTGTTGGTCAGAGCAGTTTAATGCAATGTAGTTTTACCTTCCTAAACTGGAGGGAGAGAATCTGCTGCTTGATAAGCTAAGCAAAAAACAGCATAAAAACCATTAGACGGAGAAGCACGGAAAGGAGCTGAAATAAACAAACCATTACAGAGATGATTAATGATGAGTTGTTTTGCACAGGTCAGAGTTCCTATTAAAAGAAGGCACAACTGCCTCACTCAGGCTGACTGCCAGGATGAGCAAGCCACATTATCAATTGAAATCAAAAGCTGTAAAAATGAAATAGTCGTTAACCGCAGAGAATAAGTGTAAGACATTTATACAAGTAGGTTTCCACGAAGCAGCACCTGAGCCTTCCATGCACCATCTGCAACGCTGTGCTCAAAGCAGCAACTCCACCCCAGGAGATGTTGGATTAAACGGCAGGCAGGAGTACAGACCGCTGCAAGCCCACTTCTCTGCTGGCAAAGCAGGTGGCCTGAGCTGGTCACCCTCTGTGCTTCCAAGGACAGCTCTTTGGAGAAGCTGAAACCCCTCTGGTCACTATACAGCGCTTCCCAGCTTGCCACCCAAATCACTAAGGTCTGGCAAAAAATTAAATAAAATAAAAGTAGACTTCACAAGAATCTACAGGTTTTGCTTTCTTTGCAGGAACATACTAACATGTTATAACATTAACCAGCTCGTGGGAGGGGGTGAGTGGAATCAAACACCCAAGTCCTACACAAGGGACACCCAGATAAGCTACTTACCAGTGGCCACCAGCTCTCCCAAAGAAGTGTCTTCAAGGACTCACGTCCTAGCCAAAAGACCACGTTGCCATTTTGCAGCAGCAGCAGCCCTCTACGGGCTGTAGGAAATAACCTCTTGGCATTGACCCACAGCAGTCAGAGGCAGTTCCTCTGACTCTCAGGTCACCCACAGGACAATCAAAAGCCTAAAACTAACTAGGTACCAGGTAGTCAGTCAGCAGCACATAAGCTCAGTGATTTAATCACACTGAGCTATATCTTAGTTATGCTTATGCAACAACCTCACCATCATAGCCTCAGAAGCGACTGCAGCATAGACATTCCCTTTGGGATGTAAGAAGTCAGACTCCTATACTGGTAAATGCAGACACATCAAACCTTCTCAGCCTTGTGCACTGAAGACTACCACTGAACAACCAAACTTCAGTGCTTTATGATGAAGTTACAGAAGACAGCATGAAGAACCAACAAAGGTGCACCTCTTCAGGTCTCCTACCCAAATGATCACATCTGGGTCCTGTGCCTGTCCTAGTAGCATGGAAGTCAGCAGGACTTCAAGTCTTAACCCAAAAATTACCAGAGGGTCTCTTAAAAGTGCTCCTGCCAACCATGTTGCCCTTCTACCTGTGAAGGCAGAACCTGAATGGGATTAGTAAGTGAAAATGCAGTTCAGCTTGAAGGTCTGACACTTTACACAAATAATTGAGAAAAAAAAACAGCATTCTGAAGAGCTCACTGACTCCTCTCCTTCAGATTAGGGGAGCAAAGACAGAAGAAGCTTTAGACAGCACTCAGGAGTAGCTTTAACCAAAGAAATATGGGTGGCACTTGCCCTTTTGGCAGTGGCTTCACCCTCTCCACTCCCAGCCACATGATCGTGATCCCTCTCCCTTGCCAACTGCTGTTCACACGGTCAGAGGATGGACAGATCAGGTGTTATCCAGCTAGAAAAATCAAACACTAACCATAACAAGCTGAGGATCAGCCACCTGATCCATCTTGCATGAGCTGGGCTGGCCCATGGGAGAAATCAGACAGAGGACCTTTCTCTTTCCAGCTGAGCCCCACTACCTGGGGCATCCCTTTGAGCCCCATGTCCTTTCCAACAGTGCAAGGCATGCCTTTGCATTACCTTACCAGCACGTCACCTTGTCCTTGTCACCCTCAGACACCGCAACAGATTAGAGAGCTCAAACTGTACCTCCAGCTGTTCTCGGCCTGCCCTGACCTCCTAGAGTCATCCCCACAACCCTCCCAGGCAGAGCCATCGGAGGGGATCCTGGGCCAGCAGCGCCCATGTGCTGGGCCCATGTGCTCTGGGCTGCCCCAGGCAGCTCTGTCTAGCTGCAAAGATAGCTCACGTGCTTCCATTATCTGAACCACCACTTTTCAGCAGTAAATGAGCCCATCAACATTTTGCATACCAGTGCAAGAGAAAAATGTCCTTCTAGCCTCCAGTGATACTAAGGACATGGGAATTGCCTGAGGAGCCAGCAGGGAAGACCCTAAAATGCTGCTGGAGAATGCTAGTGTAGGCAGAAGTGGTTTTAGTCTTGCTTTCTTGCATAAGAGAAATGGGAAGATGTTTTGGCTTGGACATAAAGAAAATCACTCAAATAGCAAGAGTCAGAATGAAGGGTCCCTGTGCCATGAACCCCTTGTGCTCGTAAATGCGCTCAAACAGGGAGCATCATCAGTACTTCTTTTTAATCCCCAGTGTTGAGCACACAACCTGGGCTTTATTCACTGCACGTCCTGAAACATGGTCTGAGGGTCTCTTCAGAATCCCTGATATTATCAAACGAAAAAGGTAAAATCCATGCATTAACTAAAGTTTAACCTCAATATGCTAAGGAACCAAGTAAAATTTGCTTTCCAGTCTAGAGATTTAAGCAGAGAGAGCAAGATCAAACTCTGAATGCCAGAACAGCTCTGTCTGCAGGCAGCTGGTGTTTCCCTTCATTTTAATGACATTCACATCGTACCCACACAGAGCTGCAGCAGCATAACTACACCAGACTCCAAACCAAACCCACATGGTTGGAAACATGGGGCTTCCAAGCAAGGCATGACAGACGCCCCAGCATGACTAGTCTGATACTCTGGGATTGGGCTGCTGATGTCCTCAGCTTCCCAGAGACTTGTTAGTACACACAATACAGGACTCTGCTCATGAAATGCAGCATCAGCAGTGGCTGTGTCTCTCCTGAGCAAGCTTGGGGACATTCTAGCTACTGGATGAAGGCAAACACTTATCCTGAGGAACACATCTAAAATGGGTTAATCAAAGTCTAAAGGTACTGGTTTCTCTTTACTGGAGCTCAGACAGATATGCATGTCCAGCATCAGTGGGAGTAAAGCCTCTTCTGGCACCTTGCATTTATGAACTGAAGCACAGCTACTCCTGAAAGAACAGGTTTGGTTATTAACCACTGTAGTACTGTACTGTAGAATTATACCCCTCTATTATGTATCTTCTACCAGCCTCAGTTCTTTAAATTTTGTTTTATCAGACACTTTCAAACTCTTCTGGAATTTTATCATCCTCTTAAAGGTTTTAGCTCTTCAATGACTCATAATTTTGCTCGGAAGTGAAGACAGTCTTCCCCGTTTTTCGTGCACACAGAATTATAGAATAGTTAAGGCTGGACATGCCAAATTTCAGTCTTGCTGCACTGGCAGCAGGCTCAACCACCAATACCACCCACTTTTTTTCATCACTAAAAGTACTGCTCAGGTTGATGGCCTAGGTTGATATGTCACCCCACTGGCACTGAAAAGTTAACTGCCTGAAAAACAAAGATTTTACATCTGGCACTTTTTCTAATCCTCTCATGCAATCACTGCTTGAAATTCTCCTCTTTCTCTATTTCTTCTCCTTGAGATATAGAAATCTTCCTTCTTCCAGCTCGTGTTCTCATGTGGAAGTTGACAAGAGCTCACGAGAGTCTGAAATAGGCTTTCTAGTGGTTCCATCCTCACATGTACAAGCCATTAGGAACTGCAGTGAGAGGACAAGGGGTAATGGATTCAAACTGAAACAGGGGAAGTTTAGACTGGATATGAGGAAGAAGTTCTTTACTGTAAGGGTGGTGAGGCACTGGAATGGGTTGCCCAGGGAAGCCGTGAATGCTCCATCGCTGGCAGTGTTCAAGGCTGGGTTGGACAGAGCCTTGGGTGGCATGGTTTGGAGTGAGGTGTCCCTGCCCCTGGCAGGGGGGTTGGAACTGGATGATCTTAAGGTCCTTTCCAACCGTGACTATTCTATGATTCTATAGTACAGGGACTTGTACTTGCAGCTCGAGCTGCAACAGTCATTAATATATTGCAGTGTTCTTCCACAGAACAAAAATTGAGCCACACAAGTTGTCCAGTGCAGCAAGTAAACAGCAAAACATGTCACAACAGCAAAGCCGAGATGTATGAGTTCTGTTTTGATGGAATTAGCATTGCACAAAAGCTTCTCAGAAAAGCCCAATGAGACCTGGCAGCCCTTCCATCCTGGGAGTGGGACAGAGGGATGGCCCTGGCAATTCCCTACAGATTCTCCCTCTTGCTGGCATTCTCACCAGTGACATTATTGGGCATGTTTTACACATGCAGGTTTCAAGTATAAGATTTCATATGAACTTCTCTGCCTCCAAGGTTGATACTACTTGAGACAAATACAAAGCACTCCAAATGTCTTCTCAGATGTCAATAGCAAACCGTTTTCAACATTTAAAAGCCAATAATGAAGCTTTCATGTACATATGGTTATGCTTCTTTCCTGCCATGTGTCCTGCTTCTTATCAAGTGCTTCCTGCACACACAGAACAAGTGTGTTTGTGTTTCATATACCATGACAGTAATTACCAGCAATCCTGTGATAAAGCAGCTGTGAGTGCTATGGAGCTGTACAAGACACATTGTTATTTTACAGACTGGAAAAGGGATGTACTGAGTCTTTGCCTGGCAAGGTCATGGAACGAATCGATGTCGGAGCTGGAGAAATATGGCAGTTTTTTCTGCAGGTTATTTACTGTGAGCAGAGATAAACACAGACTTGCATGTAAGAATTTAGAGCTAGATGTCATTAACAGAGAAGGTGGAAAACAATAAATTAAGTTACATGATTCGGTATCAGCCTCTATAACACTCTGAAGGTTGCCCAGATCTGTGTGTTTTAATTCTGAATTACTGCTGCCTTTATGGTTCAAATTAAACTGGTAACTAGTTGAAAGACATCAAGGAATGAGAAAGGATAAAAGAAAGCAAAGCAAATACTAGGCAATGAGATGCCCAGGAAAGCTGACATCTTCCTGGTAACTCATTGTGCATAGATTTTTGTAGCTGTGGGTTAGAAAAGCAGCAAGGTGAAAATACAGTTGTTCAGAACAGTTCTGCCTTCCTCTTCTTGTGCCAGGTGATGCTGTAAAGTGTGAAACTGAGTTGGTTTCGTACAACAGCCTCATTCACCCAAGATCTTTCTCCTCTTGCTGAAAGAAAGAGAGTGAGGATAGAGCAGATCTTCATTCCGTCTCCTGGAAATGGCCTCTGCCGTGGAACAAGAGGTGCCCAGTTCAGAGGAGATCATGCTCTCCTGTCCATGCAATCAGATGGGATTCCAGGCCTGGGAAATGTATCAAGTTACAAAGTTTCCAGAGAAGAACAAAGTTTACACATGTGATATATTCTGTATTTTAACAGTGGCCCTGAAGGCCACTGTTTGTCCAGCTCTACATTTTGATCTTCCAGCCTAGGTTATCAGCTCATCAGTTCTGCTTGACCTTCTAGAAGATAAGGACAGGAGGCTTTTTAATGGGGCCAAAATGTGAAGTTTGGGATTATTACTCAATGTGCACAACTGCCAAGGAGCCCCACTCAAAGCAAGCATTATTGTGCAGATAATTGCACTGAGACAAAAATGATGCCTCCATCCTAGAGATCTGACAGACCGCAGATGAATTTACTGATGCCTTTGCAGTGGGTACTGGATGTTCCCTCCTTTCAGAGTTTGGGACACTCCCATCTGACAAGATAAATGGACTGAATTTCCTCAGATGCAACAGCATCAAAAGGTTTCTTATTAGGGATTTAGAAAACTTGGTGCCAAAATAGCCAACTGAAAGTTTGGGGGTTAGGGTCAAAGGGAACATTACTGAGGGGATCTGCTACAGGCCACCTGATCAGGACTCTGTGGGTGAAGCTCTCTAAAGACAGATAGGAACAGCCTCATGCTTGCAGGCCCTTGTCCTCATGGGGGACTTCAACCACCCCAGTATCTGTTGGAGTGATGGTATGGCCTGGCACAAGCAATCCAGGAGGTTCTTCGACTCGGTGGAAGACAACTTCCTCTTGCAAGTAATAGAGGAGTTGACAAGGAGAGGTGCCATGCTTGACCTCATGCTCGGGTGGAAGGGGAGACAGGAGGCCTGGGAAGAATACAGGGACATTGTCCAGGAAGCTAGGGACCAGGCCAAGAAAGCTAAGGCCCGTCAGAACTGAGTCTGGCCAGGGATGTCAGAGATAACAGGAAAGGCTTCTATAGGTATGTTGCCAAAAAAAGACAGACTAGGGATAATGTGGGCCTTCTCCAGAAGGAAATGGGAGAACTGGCTACCCTGGATTTGGAGAAGGCTGAGGTTCTCAATTACTTCTTTGCCTCATTCTTCACTGGCAAGTGTTCTGACCACACCACCCAAGTCTTGGAATCCAGATGCAGCGACCAGGAGAATGAAGACCTTAGGCCTTCTGCAGGAGTGGATCAGGTTTGAGATCATCTTAGGAATCTGAATGTGCACAAGTCCATGGAAGACCACCCGTAGGTCCTGAAGTTCTTTACTGTGAGGGTGGTGAGGAACTGGCACAGGCTGCCCAAAGAAGTGGTAAATACTCCATCCCTCGCAGTGCTAAAGGTCAGGTTGGACGGAGTCTCGGGTGATATGGTCTAGTGTGAGGTGTCCCTGCCCATGGCAGTGTCACTGAAAGTCAGGAGAATAAAATTCCTTAATCCTAATGTAGCATTAAGAAGCAGGCACTTCTTTATTGCAGCGCTGGTGCTGGGTGGAATTTCCACAAATCATGCACACCCCATGCCAATTTCGCCGTTACATTTACACACAAAAATGACAAGGTAGAACACTCCCAGTTACAGTGATTGGTTCGTGATCTGCATACAATTATAATTTTCTTTTCTGCTATTACACTTGTGCGGGGGTAGGGTCTTCAGTTGGCCGAGGGTCTTGCCAATCTGTGGGTGTGCTTTTTAGTATTATAATGAAGGCAGTTTACTTCAGGACATCTTAAAAGTAAGTTTTGTTGCCAAGTTGGCTGGCTAGATTTTGACCTTGCCAGGCTGTCAAATAACTCATCCTATATAGAATAGAGCTGGGTGCTCTGGTTATGGTGTAGCGAGTAAGGACTAAGGCTAACATGTTACAAAGAACAAGGACTTCAAGCAACACAGCATCAGATTTCAAGTAACACAGCAACCCATGCTAACATAAAGGCTAACTTCTTAAATCAAGATGTTCCAATAGATAAGTGTTCCACAAACAAACACAAAATATAAAAAGATTCAGTAAAACTTCAGATAATCTGCAACAGCAGGAGATTGGAACTGGATGACCTTAAGGTCCTTTCCAAGCCAAATCATTCTATGATACTATGAATAGCAAGGTCCCATAGTAAGTTACAGATGCCCAACTGCTGAAGAGGGAACTCCTCTGAGCTAAGAAAGCTATGCTCCTTCCATGTTCTTCAGGAAATAAGCACTCTTGAGTTTTCAGCTCACTTTATTATAGTAACATATCTTTCACCTTCATTTGATACTATGTGCAAAGCAAGAGGTACAAGATTGAGGATGTTTTCTAGCCAGAAAAGCCAGATGGCACAGCACTCTCCTGAGCTCAACTGCCTCCACAACCAGAGACAGCGTCCAAGAAAAGCTCAGAGGCAATGTCACTATACTCTATAAATATCTGCATACGATGAAGCTATGACAGTAGAAAGATATCTAAGCAAGGAGGCAATGCTGTAACGAGACCAAGGAGCAGACATCAGCATTAGAAAAAAGGGGCAGATCACTTCCAACAGAGGAGTTTGCCTAGAACTCAGATGAAGTTTTTACATAAAATCACACCTCTCCGCACAAGTCATATTTCAGACTCGGCTAGTTCATACATTAAGGACACCTGAAGACATGGCTTGAAGTTGTGGCCCATGAATACAGCCAAGGCAGACCCTGGAGAAGACTGACAGCTTCTCCTCTCACTTTGTGAAGTAATTACAGTCAAATGCTTTGAGACATAAGAGTTTTAAAAAAAGAAACCTACTCCAAAATAAAAAAGCCCCATCAACTGCCAGGGCAGAAGACAAGTCACCATGACCATAAGCTGCTCCTACACTGTCTGTTATCTGGGATGTTAAAAGACCAGCAAAGGAAAGGCAGTCATCTCTTGCCACTGAACTATCTGCTCACAGAGAAGATTCTTCCGAAATACCAGTTCCCAAGGGTACAAAAAGTAAATATACAGAATATTCCATGTAACGAACGGATTATCTCCCTATAGCCATTTTCAACACCTCTGCTCTTTTGGCCTCTGGAGCACCACCTCTGACAAATTCTACAAGTTAAAAACCAGACAGACCATGTTCTGGTTTCCAAATTAGTATCCTTTCATTTACACAACATCCCTTTCCTCCTATAGGATTAGAGAGACCAAGTAAAATCATCCAGTCTACTCTTGATGTGGTTCATGAATGCAAGCACATAGATGAAACACATTCATGAGCCACATCAGAAGCAGCAATTGCTAACCTTAGTTTCTTCTCATAAAGATATTTCCATGCCTGTCAGGACCTCCATCATGACACTGTACTTGCCACAGTGAAGAGAGCAGGCAAATATTTTGGTTAAGCACACTCTACAAATACATATAAAGACAGCAACAGAGAAGCCTGAAAAACAACCCCACACTGGGTTTGGATCAGAATATCCATTTTTGCTTTCTAAAAACCATAGCAGCCTCCCACCACAATTCTGTGTCTGCATCACTTGTCCCATATTTTTGTTAGCTCCAAACTCACCAAATTCAAATACTGTTCTGTGTTAGAGAACTGCTGAATGTTATCTGCTTTCAGGCATGTCACTCATCTTCCTTTTCAAGCTCTCTGAGGCAAGTTCTCCAGATGCTCCTGGATTTAATTAAACTCATAATTGCTTTCTGAAAGTCTTCTTGCTACATCATTCCACTTGCTTGCTTTCCAGAATTGTTATGATACATTATTTCATTACAGGACAAAAAGACTCAGTTCATTCAAGCCATTGCCCTGCATTATAGACAACAACACAGTTTCCATTCATTCTGGTTCAAGTTTTTTACGTGCTCCCAGGGCTGTGGAGGGGACGAGACTTCTATATTCCTCCTCCCTAATTCATTAGAGAAACTGGAAGGTGTCGTGACCACATGGACAGATCAGTTTTGCTATCTAGCGAATATCTACTCTGTGCTTCTCACAACAGAAGTGGCAGCCACTGAAGTTAACAGGCAAAATGAAATTAACTTGCTACAGGCTTTGATGAACAAGTACAGAAATGGGTTGAAAAAAGGACTGGACAACTTTTGGAAATGGAATGCACTGTTGATTTAAGTGTCATAGCACAGTGTCCCTTTGCCTGCAAAAGCATCAGGGTCCCATGGAGCACCCACCCACAACACTAGCATGACGAGTTCAAGGGGTTCAGGACCCAGAGCTTTGCAGATACAGGCTGCATTTACTGTGCCTAAATCACGGTATCATCCCAGCCAGAAGTGCTACATCCCTCTGTGACTTTCTCAGGGGCCTGAAGAAAATCCCGTTTGGGGATTTAGGGAAAAGAAAACTCAGGGGAGACCTTATAACAGTCTTCCAATAGTTAGGCATTAGTTGGCCTACAAGAAATCTAGAGAGGGACTTTTGACAAGGGCCTGTAGGGACAGGACAAAGGGGAATGGCTTTAACCTGCCAGAGGGGAGATTGAGATCATACATCATGCAAAAGCTGTTCCCTGTGAGGGTGCTGAGGCACTGGCACAGGGTGCCCAGAGAAGCTGTGGCTGCCCCATCCCTGGCAGTGTTCAAGGCCAGGTTGGACACAGGGGCTTGGAGCACCCTGCTCTAGTGGAAGGTGCCCCTGCCTGTGGCAGGGGGCTGGAACTGGATGAACTTTAAGGTCCCTTCCAACCCAAACCACTCTGTGATAAGTCAGCGGGGAACACCAGAAGTATTGCTTGAAGGACTGATGAACCTCCCTGATTAAACTGATTAAAGCAGCAATTAGAACATACTTGGGGAGAGAGGGAGCGGGGGGGACGTTCAAGCTACAGGCAACCAAAACACCTCAACATCTTACTTACTAAAGACTCTCTACTTGCAATCTGCAAAATGAAGCCATCAAACCTGATTACAGATTTCTTTTGGTATGGTCCAAGGTCACAGCCTGGTTGTGGATGCTGTACAGGCATTTGTTGGTACTGAAGATGCCATGGTATGCAGAAAGACTGCAATTAGATCACGATACAATCACAGGAGAACTGAATTAAAGCAATTTAACTTTGGCATTACCCCAGTTTTAACATCTGACTTCCAGATAGCACTTTTTAATCTCTTTTGGTCCTGTATTTATTTTTACGAAGCTCTGATTCTTTGAGGCATCAATGCTTGACACGCTGGAAATGGATTATTCATGAATTGTTGAAAGGAAAGAGGCACACTTGTTTCAAGAGCTTACAGACTGAAGAGCATTCCTAGTGAATTCAAAGTAATTTATTTTGAATGACTAGCACAATCACTGACACCTTTGCCTTTGCTGGCTCGTTGCCTCGTATTTTCATATTTGCTAACCTCAGTCTCAGTTGACAACATGTTTATCATACCTTCTCCCGTGCAAACAAAGCCTAATTCCCACCACAGACCCTGTGCCTAAGGCCATTCCTGACCTAGGAATGCTGTTCTCATCACTGCTCGGCCTGTATCTACATTGTAGAAATACCTTTTTGACAATAAGATAAGGCACACACTCTGCGGGCCCCTTGCTCGGCATCTGGTGTCGATAACACACACGGTTTCGGTACAGTAGAGGCAGGAAGGTCAGCGCAGATCCCCGTACCCAAGTTTAACTCGGGAGGCGCAAGCTCTCGTCCATCGGGATTTCACAGCAAGGCAATGGCCTCAGGGCACCCGTCCCGGCTGCACCCGCACAGAAACGCGGCCTCTCCTGGGAAGTGAGGGGGTGGCCGCAGCCATCGAGCTCTGTCGGACAGCTCGAGCCCTCACTTGGTTTTCCCACCCTGGAGGAGGTCTCAGGCCGGGACAGCCGTTCCCCCTCCAGCTCAGCCGGCGTCTCGGCCTGCTCGGGGCCGGGTATGCCTTMCACGCCGGGCCGCTGCCAGCCTGCTCTCCCCCCGCCTCGCTCCGGCCAATTCGTCCCCGCGCCCCGCAACCCCGTCTTCCACCTGCCTTTGCCATGGCGGCACGATGCACCCTTGGCGGCGGCCGGGCCGGGGGACACCCGCCGCGCCTCCGCCTCTCCCCCCCGGCCCGGCCCGGCCCCCTCACCTGTCCCGGGGCCGGATGCTCAGCAGGTAGCTGCGCCGGTCGGGGCGGGACGCCCAGGCCGCGCTCTCGGCCTCCTCCGCCCCCTCTATGGTGTCCGTTCCCCTCCCGTGGAAGCCGCCGAGAGCGCGGCGGGGAGAGCCCATGGCAGCGGCCGGACCGCGGCTGCCCCGACCCCGCCACTGCCCCCCCACCACCGTCCCCGCCGGCATTTATAGCCGCACCGCACATGCCGCTGTCACTCGGGGGCGGCGGCGACTGACGCTGCGGCTGCGGCCCGGCCTCCGGGGGCCGAGGGCCGCCTGCCCGGCCCGGCTGGGGCCCTGCTGGGGCCTGGCTGCCCGGCCCCCCCCTCCTCCTCCATCCATCGCTGGCAGCTCGAGCCCGTCTCTTCAGGAGTAAACGGTATTATTATGTTATTTACAATAACACCCCCACCCCCCCACCCCCCGCAGGTTGGGGATTTCTCGCACCTCAAAGACGTCTCTGGACCAGCTGAAAAAGGCCCGATTTCTTGCAGGCAGCAGGCTCTCACCCTGGGCAGCGGCACCACTCCTTGCAGTCACAGCAGTCACATCTTGCCTTGGCCTCTGGAGCATCCCACACCTTGGTGCCTGGGGTTTTATCCCGCGCTGCCTGGGAGAAGGACTGTGATGTCATTTTTTCAGTCTCCATGAAAAGGACAGCACRAAAGATGGTTATAGAAGGTGGGTACATGTCACAAACTGTCACCAGCAGTGATTCAACACCAAGTGAAAACATAATGTGTAAAAAAACCGGGAGATTTTTCTTGTTCCACCTTTGTCTTGCCTGTCAGGCTGTTGCACTGTGTGCCACAGGCACATGGCTGGTGGCACAGCATCTCTACAACGCAGGATTGACGGATGCAGATCAGCTGTCTGCTCGCACTGCAGTTGAGAAGTGTGCAGCCATGCAATTTAGTAGAGCACCACTGAATCCAAAGCCAAGACCCCCAACTGGATTTTATTTTCAAATAAACTTTCTTGGATCCTGTTAAACTTGTCAGAGTCGGTGTATATTGGGCCAACAATTTGGGGTTTGTATTTGCAGTAGTTATGATGTCATCCTAAGTGCTCCAAATCTGGATTTATCCAGTTGGTCGACTGAGGCCTGATCAGACTCATAGTTCTTCCATTCAAATCCCAGTGAAATGCTTTTCTCAGCTCAAATCTCAGAAGAGTCTTGCATTTGAACAGTGTCTTGGAAGGAGCCATCTCAGGTGTAGGTACTGGAGTTCATTTGCTTTTTTGTAGGCAGGTTATTACAGTATCAGGCATGTAAATATCTGGATTTGTGATGCCAGAGAAGGATACTTGGTCTTAGAAAATGCAAAGGAGATGGACCTCATAAGACGTCTGGTTGTAGTCCTAGGAATTAGAGGGAAAGAAGGTGGTCCCAGAGAGCTGCCTGAAGGTCTCACTTTCATCAGGCAGTAAAGTACAAGATGAAATTCCATAAAATGAATGTAACATGATCCACAGAGGAAACAACAATACTCATTTTCAGTAGGCAGTAGTGGGCTCTGCATGGACTAGTGCCACTCAGGTATAATCCATCTCAAGCAAAATACAGTAGACTCGGAAAAAAACCCCCAACAAAACCAAACCCAAAACTCACAGAAGGGCAGCAATGGTACAGAGGCAGCAGCAGTGCAGACTGGCTGCTGCATGAAGAATAACTATATAGGCTGGGACTCTCCAGCCTGGAACAGCTGAGGTGCATATGATTGAGTTGTGAGGGACAAGGAGAACAAGAATAGAGGCATTGAGTGAAATTAGCAGGAGGTAAAATCAGTAAAAGGGAGATACTTCCTTCCTCAACTTGGCATTAAGCTGCTTCCACACCCTGCTGTGGCTGCTCAGTGCTAATAGGGGTTAAGAAACCCCATAGAACAAATGTGTGGAAGGAAAATCTCTTGAGGTTTACTCAGGACAAAGGTACTACCTTTGGTTCAAGAGGTCTCTGAGCTACGAAAGAATACTCACTGTGTGCATGCCCTGATCTCACACCCTTTGCTGTGCCCTGGCTGCCCCAAAGTGCGGAAGGCAGAACACTAGGCTGGGAAGTCCCAAGGTGGCATTGTCCTGCTTCCATTTCTGACAGGAGGAGGACTTTAAAGTCCCACAGCTCCAGGAAACATGAATTCAAGTCCCAGAATGTGAATTACACCTTATTTTACCATCCCTCACTATGGGCCCTATCTCCTTGGGTATTGATTTGATAGAATAGAGCCCAGACTATCTTGACAAAGGTGTCCAGAACAGGTGAGTCACTGTGTCAGGCCTGAAATTGCCTGGTTTCAGACTCCCAAGTACAGGAAAGACACTGATATACTGGAGTGATTCCAGTGAAAGCCACCAAGATGGTTAAGAGAGATCAAGGCATGACACAGGAAGAGAGGAAGACAAAAACTGGGGTTTAAATCTTCAGGGGAGGGCTAAATGCAGACTTCCTTCTTTTCTTCAACTACCTCACAGGAGAGTATGGATCAGACAGAGCCAGCCACTTCCCAGAGGTGTAGAGTGATAGGGCAACAAATGCAAGTGGCAAGGAAGAAAGTTCTGAAGAGACGTTAGGAAAAGAAATTGCTGTGTGAGGGGGTAAGAGTCCCCTCTAAGGGTCCCAGAGAGGTGAGTGATCTCCATCCTGGGAAACAATGAGCTGTGGATGGGACAAGGTGCCAAGAAACTGATCCACATCCTGCTTGGAGTGAGAGGCTGTACCAGAGACCTCCAGAGGTCTCTTCCCGCCCCAGTCACAGGATGTTTCTTTGCCTCATCCGAGAAGTGGAGAGAAACCTGGATGTTGAGTACAGGTTTAGTTTGTCTGTGGCGAGGTGAAGCCTGCTGTGGTGTTTGATCCTACCCCCACATGCACAGTGGATGTGATTTTCTTCTCCCCTCTTCAGGCTCTGAACGGTTCTTGTGCCGGTCGCCTGTTGCCCTGCTGAGACATCAGCTTCCTCCTGCAGCATCTGTTTTCCTGTCATTTGTTCACAGAGAGTGACAGTGCCCTCTGCTCTCGTCTCCATTTGGAAATGTGCTCTCTCACCGTTTAATTTTTGCAGCCTAAGCCAGAGTCAGCCATCAGGCTTCAATCCTTGTTAGCAGAGCTTTCGTCCTCTGCCTACAAATCCAGCACTGGCTCACCGCAAGAGCAGCAGATGTTTTCTCCCTCCTTTCACACAATGTATCCTTCCCTTTCCACCCTGCACGCATTCACAAAAGTTCCTCCCTTTCTAATATCACAGGCTCCTTCCTGCTCTCCAGCGTGATGTCAGCAAGTTCTTCCCCCCAGTTCTTTACCAAACATTCAAGCAGACTGTGCCACTGCAGGGCTCTTACAGAGGACGAGCAGGACATCTTTTGTCTAGATATTTGATGGAGGATGCTCTTTCCAGAGCCTAGAGAAGCAGTCTATAGGGAAAAACAGCAACCTGCAGCTATTTGAAGAGATGCTGCATCAACCAGGAGTGTCATCTCTAGCTCCAGGAAGGTGGCAGGGTTTATTTCATGATTATTTTTATTAGCTACCAGCACTGCTTTATAATAATTCTGCATGACAGGCATGACAGGGAGCTACTGGAACAGATTCAGCCAGAACCTTCATTTGCACTATGTTTATTTTAAACCTTCAGGGGGTGTATTTCCAAATGCCTGGCTAGACCCTCTAGAAATTAAGAAAATGAGGATCTGTGTGATCTCAGAGACAACTGAGGAGGTAAGCACAAAGAAAGGCCCTACAAGTCTACACTAAGCATCACTTTCCCTGTATTCAGGAAAGGAAAGGACCAGTCTCTGTAGGAGCAGGGATTGCTCTGGATCATGTTAGATGTAGCACATATTCCTACCTTTGCAGGAGCACAGTATGACCATGCCATCCTGCACAGAGGAAAAGATGTGGAGGGGAAAGGATGTAGAGGGAGAAAATCCTTCCTCCGTCTACCAGTTGGGTTTGGCTTTTTCCTCTTCGTTCCCATCCCTTTTAAGAGGAAAGCAGCAGGTAGAGGTTCATCTCTCAGCCTTGCTTAGTCATTCTGACCCTGCAGCATGGCTCAGCTCTGCCCCAGGTTCCCTGCAGAATCCTGTGGAGTTGATCCATGACTGCTCTCAGCAACGACTGCTTTTCCCTGCCACCTCACAGAGCTGCCTGCACCTTTCCACACTGCCACTGAAGGCACTTGGGAGAGGCATCCCTGATGGCCTTGCTTTTCCTTCATCATCCCCTCTCATAGCCACTGCTGCAGCCTCAGCGGGGGAAATATCAGCAGGGAAGCAGGAGTGTCTCTCACAGCTTCTACTCCAGATAGCCTCTGGTCCCTTTTGTGCTGGAGTCCTGGTCCCATCCCTCCTGGCGCCATGGGGACCTGCTGCCCAGGACCATTGGCTTGTGGAGAAGCCAGTCTGGTGGGAATTTGTCTGCCCTGGGGCTGGGAACCCATCAGCGGGTCACCCCCAAGTTGAGCCCAGACCTGCTTCATCCCAGTTGGCTTTGTGTCACACTCCCTCCCCAGTCACTTTGAAGTTCTTTGGGAATGACAAGCAGTCACTGCCTGGTCAACCCCTGTCCTCTCCATTTCTATCTCCTTTCTATGTGGTCATAGAATCACAGAATGATTTGGGTTGAAGGGACCTTAAAGCTCCTCCCGTTTTAACCCCTGCCATGGGCAGGGACACCTTCCACTGGAGCAGCTTGCTCCAAGCCCTGTGTCCAACCTGGCCTTGAACACTGCCAGGGATGGGGCAGCCACAGCTTCCCTGGGCACCCTGGGCCAGTTTCCCACCACCCTCACAGGGAAGAGCTTCTGCCTAAGAGCTCATCTCAGTCTCCCCTCTGGCAGGTTAAAGCCATTCCCCCTGTCCTGTCCCTACAGGCCGTTGTCCAAAGCCCCTCTCCAGGTTTCCTGTGTGACCTCTTTAGGTACTGGTCCTCCCATCTCTTCAAAAGTTACGAGTTTTGGTTTAATGAGTCTGACCTTTCTTGCCCTAACTTTGGAAATGAAAGTCACAGTTGCAGCAGTAACGAGTCCCGGGGCTTACCACCGTGTCGTTTCCCCTGCGGGACGAGGGCATCCCCGGCCACCCCCGTTTTGCCCCGTCCCAGACGGGCTTGTGCAACCTCCGGGCGGTCTGGCCCAGAGCCACCTCCCCTGGGCCCCTCGTGGTGCGCGGCCCAGCTGGCGGGGATTTCTCAGGAGCAGCCCAGCGGGGCTTCCATCTGCCCGTGGGAGCAGAGCTGCGGCTCCATGAGCTGAGGACAGCCGCAGGGAGCGGGTGAGAAGAGCGCCGTGGGGAGGGAATGAGGACACCGGTGGGAATGGGGAGAAGGTCACCAGTGAAGGGGGGGTGAGGGTGGGGAGGATTGAGGGCGCCCGGGCCGGGGGAGGTAGGGGCGGGCAACCGTGGTGCCGAGCGTGCGGTGCCTCCTGCAGCGTCCCGGGACAGGGCCGGGCCGAACCGGACCGTGCTACGGCGCTGCCCCGGCGCCGTTCCGCTGCGGGAGCGGGGCGGGCCCGGCAGCGCGGAAGTGAGGGGTCGGCGCCTTCTCCGGGAGGCGGTGAGTGTGGGGCCGCGGCCCCGCCCCTGGTGCCCGGTGAGCCGGAGCCCGCAGCCGGGCCTGCACGGTGGCCGCCGGCCCGAACCGCCCCCGAGCTCCGGGCGCTGCCGTCCCGCTCGCCGCAGGTGCCGCCGCTGCCGCTTCCCCAGGAGAGGAGTCGCTGAGGAGCCGAGGCGAAGCGATGCAGGAAGGTGAGCGGCTGCCTGGTAGCCAGCGGGCAGCGCGGCCCGAGCACTGACTCCTTTTGCTCTGCTGCCCGCCTTGCGTTTGGGCTTGGGAGATGACCCAGGAGCGCCGTGGCAGCCCCAGGGCACGGAAGGCCGAGCATCCCTTGCTTTCCAAATGTCCTGTCATCCCGGGGTGGGGGCTGGGACCCCTCTTGCAGCCCATAGAGCCTGGCCAGTGGTGGGAGGAAGTCCCTGATGAACGCTGGGTTGTTTCCACCTCTGCACACTGTTTCTCCACAGCCATTGTGATCACCGAGCAGCCAGTATCCGTCTCCGTCCCCTTGGGATACTCCTTCACCCTGCGGTGCAGAGCCGAGGGACGGACATCACTGCAATACCAATGGTTTTGTCAGCACCAGGTAATGGTGGGAATAGAGGTAGCCCTGATGTGGCACCAGGCTGGGTCCCTGCCCACAGTGATGGAACTGGCCCTCTGTGGGCAGACCTGGTGAGAATAAGGAAGCTAGAAGGAGTGGGGGAAAGGATTCATGACAAGAGCCTCTGCCCCTCATAGTATCATAGAATCGTCGAATGCTTTGGCCTGAAGGGACCTTAAAGCTCATCCAGTTCCAACCCCCTGCCACGGGCAGGGACACCTTCCACTGGAGCAGGCTGCTCCAAGCCCCATCCACAATGGCCTTGAACACTGCCAGGGATGGGGCAGCCACAGCTTCTCTGGGCACCGTGTGCCAGCGCCTCAGCACCCTCACAGGGAAGAGCTTCTGCCTAAGGGCTTGTCTTAGTCTCCCCTCTGGCAGGTTAAAGCCATTCCCCTGTCCTGTCCCTACAGGCCCTTGTCCAAAGCCCCTCTCCAGGTTTCCTGCAGCCCCTTTAGGCACTGGAGCTGCTCTAAGGTCTCCCCTTCAGGAGCCTTCCCTTCTCCAGGCTGCCCCAGCCCAGCTCTCTCAGCCTGGCTCCAGAGCCGAGCTGCTCCAGCCCTCAGAATCATCTCTGTGACCTCCTCTGGGCTCACTTCGACAGCTCCACATCCCTGTTGTGCTGTTGCCCCAGAACTGGACCAGGACTGCAGGGGGTGTCTCCCCAGAGTGCAGCAGAGGGGAAGAATCCCCTCCCTTGACCTGCTGCTCATGCTCTGGGGGTGCAGCCCAGCACACAGGAGGGTTCTGGGCTCAAGCGTGTCCACACAGACAGGTTATGGGAGCTTCTCCTCACCTAACACCTTCAAGTTCTCAGGGCTGCTCTCAGTTCTGTCTCCCTAGCCTGTGTCTGTGCTGGGGATTGCCCTGACCCAGGGTCAGGACCCTTCCCTTAGCCTTGTTGAACTTCATGAGGTTCACATGGGCCCATCTGTCAAGCCTGTTCAGGTCCCTCTGCATCCCATCCCCTCCCTCCAGTGTGTCAACAGTTTGGTGTTGCCAGCAAACTTGCTGAGCATGCACTCAATCCCACTGTCCATATTGCTGACAAAGAAGTTAAACAGTGCTGGGTGGGGTGTGCATTGAAAAAGCTCATTCTCTCACATCCCTGCAGCTGGAGGAGGGGAGGATTTCCACTTTTCCTGGTCCTATAAAGTGCCTGCTGGTGGCTTCTGCTACCAGCAATGAAGTGGATTTGCTGCCCACCACCTGTGTTTTCCCTTTAGTCTGTCTGCAACCAGATTCCTGGTGCCACCAAGCAAGACTTGCCCATCACTGCACAACAGACCAAACTCTACACCTGCAGAATCAACGACCTCTACAAAAATGCCATCTTCTCTGATTGGGTGAAGGTGGAGGTCCATCACTGTGTTGCCAGAGGTATGAGCGTGTCTTGTAGCTTTTCCACATTTTATGCTTGGCCCACCCTTGCAGCAGTGATCCTATGCAGTTCCCGGGGCAGTGTGTCGTCCCAGCTCAAAAATCACAATACAGAAGCATTGCTTCAGGAACAGGAGCCTGCAGGCCTAACCTAGACCTCTGTGCCCATTCTCTGGGTGATTCAGGTACCTGTCATGGTCTGCATAACCTTGGCTGTAGGTACCTGCTCCTCTTTCCTAGAGTTATACTGGGTGTTTGCCCGTTTGCGCTTGACAGTGGTACTGGACAAGGCAATGTGGCTATTTCAGAGCTGAGCAAAAATAACTCCAGGTGTGGTTGATATCAGCATGTTGACTTTGTGCCATTGGCAAGAAAGGGCGAGCATCAGGGTTAGGAAGCCAGAGGCAGGGTTTTGGCGTGTCTTTTACTATCATGAGTGTCACTCTCCAGGATTCCCTGCTCCCAAAGCAGAAAGGTACAGTGGTGATGCTGCAGTCACAGCCATCCTGTGAGACCTCTTGGAGTGGGTGGAAAAGCTTGCTTTTCTGGCAGTGCGCACAGGTTCTTGAACAGGGAGAAAAAATGACCCCTGTTTTCTGTCTTTGTGGAGGGAGGACCAATTCTGTGTCGCTGCTTCACAGGACTGCCCCCTCGGCTCTGGCAAGGAGAACCAGTCATCGTCCTCAACCCCACTGAGCAGAGGGTGGAGGTGGGTAAGCCGCTACAGCTGCAGTGTGCTGCCATGGGGGTTCCAGCCCCCAGCTACCAGTGGTACCAGAATGGAAACCTTCTAGAACACCAGAAGAAAAAAAAACTTTGGGTAATGTTGCCTTGGGATAGTTCAGACACTTTGGCTGCTGAGGTGGGTGATAGGAGAAGCTCTTTGCTTGATGGTGGGCATGGGAAAGCCTTAGAAGCCTTGGAGAGGCTGTTGAAAATTGTATCATTGTCATCCTGGACATGACAGTGTCAGTCCTTAAGCCTGGCTTGCATCTCCCTGGCAACCTCGGGCGTGTTTTGGTCTGTGTGATAGGTGGATGCCAGCAGAAAGCAGTGTCTCGTTGCCTGTCTTCCCAGGCTCTCCAGCCCTTGAGAAGCAGCCTCATGCTCAGCAGTTTTTCCCTGCTTTCTTGCAGGGTTGTGGGAGAGCACTCCATGTATCACCCCAGTTGCTTTGGTAGCTGACTGAAGGCCTCCAGGTGAAGAGGGAATATGTTTTATGGGCTTCTTTCAAAGCTGTGGATGTTTCTCTAAGAAGTGACCAATTCATAGATGTGTCAAGGGCTCTTGGCAGGTTTCTCATTACTTTTTGCAGCAGTGGCACATGAACAGCTATTGTATGTCAGTGCAGGGATGGTGGACTGATGGAGCTGCAGGAGTACTGCCTGCCTGCAGGAGAGTTAGAAGGAAAAGTGGTTAGTCCTTACAGAAGAGAGTCAGGAACACAGTAAAAAGTGTGGCTTTATTTTGGGTTACTGGCTGAACACGACAGTCCTGTCTTCTTGAAGCAAGAAAGGCAGATTTCCTTGTGGGGCATCATGTGAAGGGTAATGAAGACAAGAGTCCCAGTCTCTTCTCAGGAGTAATAGATGATATTAGGGGACAGTGGTCTCAAATTGCACTTTTCTCAGGCAAGTTCAGCCTAGGGATTAGAAAGAGGTTCTTCATTTGGAGATGGGTGGTACTGCTTGAGCCAGAAAGGCAACAAGATGTCTGTCCTTAGAGGTTTTCAGTACTTCACTAGATGAAGTCATGGCCAACCTGACCCAGTGGTGGCTTTCTGAATAGGAGCCTGGGCTGGAGAACCGCATAAGTCCTCACCAGCCAGTACTGCTGTGATTCTTGTTGATGTCAAGAGAGATGCATAAGGGTTGAAAACTTGCCGGAAGAGAGCTATGATCAGAAATCTAGAAAATGTTACCCAAGAGGAAAACCAGGCAGCCTTCTGATTTTGGCCACACACCATCCTCCCAGTGTGGCTCCTGAGGCAGAGTATGGCTATGACACAGAGTTTTGGGGCTGCTGAAGAAAGAAGGGAAGGCAATCGTGCAGAGGATTCTTGCGCTTTAGAAGCTGGGGTCAGCAGCAGACCTTAGCATAGAAGCATAGAATCATAAAATGCTTTGTGTTGGAAAGGACCTTAAGATCATCTAGTTCCAGCACCCCTGCAATGGGCAGGGACACCTCCCGCTAGACCAGTGTGCTCAAGGCACTGTCCAGCCCGGCTTTGAATACCTCTGGGGCCGCTGAACTTCCTAGAAAAGACAGAAGTCATGGGAAACCTTAGCTTTATGAAGCAAGGGATGAAGAATAAAGACTTTTCATTCCAGGACCGCAGGTGCCTTTGGCAGATACCGTCAGGGGGCTGTAAACTTTCACCATAAATAATGTGATTTAACTTTTGATCTGTCTAGATCTCCCATGCAAAGGTCAGTGACTCCGGCACATACCTCTGCTGTGCCTCCAATAGCCACGGCGAGCACTGGACCAATGCAGTGGATATTCACGTAGGTGAGCAGAGCCAACCTACATCTGCTTTGCTGCAAATCACCTTCTAGCATGAAAAGTAATTGGAGGGCAGAAAGGAATTTAGTGGTCTTGCCTGGAAGCGCTGAGCTGGTGAACAGGGAGTCCAGTGCTGGTGTGTTACGCTGTGGCTCAATCAGTGCAGRGGGAAGCTGGGCTCCAGGGGGTGGGATTAGGGGAAGTAGGATGTGTGGCTCTGATGCTTGCGTCTTCCCCTGGCTTGGAGGGATCTTTCACGCTTTTAGTAACATAAAGAAACACCACGAGTTTAAAATACCACTTCTGCAGGGAGGCAAAAGTGTGACACTTCAGGGTAGAGATGCAGCACGGGGCTCTGCCAGAGAACTGGAGTGTCCTGGCAGTGCTGCGGCAGCTGTCAGGGAAAGAGCCTGCAGAATACAGTTTCACACCCTGGATATAGTGGATACTATGATCTCAGCCGAGCTGCGCAAGCCGTGCTGGGCGGCAAGCACCGGCATCTGTCACACCGTGATAAATAGGATTCTTTGATAACAGGGTTCAGAGGCAGTGAGGGAAGCGGCATCTGCAGCAGAAAAAAAACCAAAAGCCAGTGATCCACTCTCCTGGGGTGTAGGATGCTCCTGGGTCCTGCAGTCTGTCACAGACCTCCCACCTGAGGGCAGGTTGGGCACTCTCGGATTCTCATGTAGTTTTCTTGCCTTGCCAAGGTATTGATTTAATAGCTCCTTGGCCAAATTGCAGCCGGCTCCTATGCTAAAACTCATTTACAGCCTTGCTGAGATGAAGTGATGCACTCAGACACACAGAGATGGAGAGGATGGTGTTATTTTGGGAAGGTTCAGGTCCTTTGGGCTCACAGCCCAGGCCTGATGCTGCATGAGCTAAGTGGGAGAAGATGGGTCCCCAGAGCCTTCGGTATGCTCCATCTTCGGTGTGTGAAGGCTCTTCTAACCCTCTGCCATGCTGCAGGACAGGAATAGCATGGGCTAGCTTTACTGGCTCTTTACTCCATCTAGAGATTTTTTTGTGCCATAAGCTTCTGATGTCACCTTTTAGGCTGGCTTTAAAATTGCTCCAGAGTGTAAATTGGCCCTGCATAGCCAGAGAGTACTCTCCCTGCCTCCTCACAGGTGGCAAAACAGCATCCAGGGAGGACAGGCAGTGAGAAGGGTGCACTGGGTTGGGATGGGTTCAAGATGCTGCAGCTGCGTAGCTTTACCATGTAACAGTCAACTCTTGTCAGAGGCAGGAGAGGATCAATGGCTTTCCAGGCAGCCCTGGTGCATTTATCAGCACTGGTTTGGGTACTAAACTCTTCCAGACCTGAGTTTTAGGCAATTAAAAATATGCCCTTGATTTCTTCTTTTTGAGCAGTAGGGCTTTAGGGTTTTCTCATGGGCTGGATTATACTTTGAAATTTAAATGGGAGAAGCTGGAGCTGTTGGGTAATGATTTCAAGAGACTGGGCAAGGGAACTTGCAGAGGTCATGAAAGTGAGTCACATCTAGGGTGGCTTTTCTGAACCGGAACTGCTAAAAGGCAGGGAAAGGCTCTGGGAATTTTATCTCAATCAAAAGCAAACAGGTGGCTTCCTCTGCACTGACTGCTCATGGGGAGAACTCTGTTTTGAAGCTTATGCTGAGCCTTAGTTATTGTGTTGCATTTGCTTTTGCTGCAGTGAGGGAGTGGGCAAGCCATCTCGGGAAGCATGGCAGCCCAGGCAGGGCTGGTGCAAGTAGCACAGACCTGCTGATGGGTTCAAGCTCCTCCATGCTGCTCTCTTTCCTCTGGCCTGCCTCTTCTCTAAGCTTTGCTTCCCAGCTGCTTAAGATTTCATACATCAGGCAGGATTCCATGCATCCTTCTAAAATCACCAGACCAATGTATTTAAGGTTAGCAATCAGGCCTGAGGAGTGTTGCTTGTGTGGATGCTTTGTGCTGTATAATCCAGCTTTGCATTGCTGGGGGATGTTGGAACAGGTTTCAGACTTGTGGGAGCTGACACTGGGGTGCTGGATACAGGCTTATGATTTCTTCTGTCTTTTCCAGGTACACGTCACTCTGAAAAGTTTTTTGGTGAGTCCTGTCATCTTTTCTTCCTGAGCAATTCTTCCCCTAATTAGAAGTCAGGCTCTAGGGTAGAAGGGAGTAGGAGTGCTTTTCCTGCAGAGATTGCTTCAAGCCTCTATGCCCACGTTGTCATGGGCTCTGTGCTTCTGGGATCAGAACTGCAAGGCACAGGATGAGTCCCATCCCAAGTCCTGATCAATTTACACAAGTGGAGTAAGATTATTCCTAATGAGTAACCCAGTCTTCACATCTGTGCCTACCAAAGCAAGTTTAAAAGTATTGTTCACATGACACCTCCCTTCCTTTCAGTACCTCCTTGGAGCAGGGAAAAGCTCCTTGCTCCCACCACTGCTGAGTACCATACATTTGTTTTTTCCTACAGTGGAAGGTGGGAATAAAATGAAAGCACAGATCCTGGAGTTTCTGTCCTTCAGCCTTGTGGGGGAAAGGACCTCCTACCCTGGCTCAGTGCATCTGGGCACCACTGGCATGCAAGACCTGTGGTTATGGTAGGGTAGCTGCTCAATAGTCTCAGTAGTGTGGATCCTCCTGCACTCCTAGGATTTTGGTTGTTAAGTGAAAATTTTCCAAATCTTTCTTGCAAAATGATGATTTGTGTATTTTGTGAGTGTTCAGAAAGCCAAAGGCTTTCTGCAGGGCGCTTCAGGCTTGTAGCAACATATATATTTATAGCAACATATCATTCCTGCCTACATGTAAGAAAAGATTTCCCATGTCCTGACTCTAATAGAAAGAGGTGAGACCTTGTCTCCTACTGAATGTTTATAGCTTTGTCACTTGGTATTTCTTTTAGCTACAGGCAAGATAGCACTTTTAGTGGGCAACAACCACTACCAGCATCATCCCAACCTCATGGCTCCCGTCATGGATGTGTTTGAGCTGAGTCTCCTTCTGGAGCAGCTGGGCTTCCAGGTTGTCTCCCTTCTGGATCTGAGCAAGACTGAGATGGAGGCAGCAGTCAGTCGGTTCCTGGAGCTCCTGGGGAAAGGAGTCTATGGTAAGGCAAAGCCAGCCCAGTACCTGCCAGTGCTGAGCAGGTAGCAGCGGTCGAGGACAGGGAGGAGGAGGAGGGATTTGGCAATTTTCTGAACAGCTGTTGAATTAAAAAAGAGGAAATTGAACTTTCCTTTGGGGGATATGGGGGCAAGGGAGACCTGCAGCATAGCCTGCAGTGATGCCAGGCTTTTAGGGATTCAGAGCTTCTGATGATGAATGGGAGAAGGTGTTTTGATTTTGCCTTAGATGACAAAATCGAGATTGACCATCAAATGCCCCCACCACTCTCCTTTGTGAGAGGGGGAGCTCCTTTTTAGTGATGACTGCTACAGCTGACAATGATTTCCCTGTTCCTCTTTCCTGATGGTCTCACTTGGGACTTTGCTTTTTTTGCAGAAGAGCATTCCCAGCTGCAGTTGGCTTTGAGGTTGGGCTTTGAGCTTATTGCGTGCTATTCTCAGAGAGATGCATTCCTCAAACACAAAACCAGCTAGCAGGTCTTGTGGGTCTTAAAGCAGATGTTCAGATGTGGTGGTGAAAGGAGCTTCTTAGGGTTTCTGAGGTTCTCTCAACCTGACAGACACCCTGAAAGCACCTTGCAGGAGACTTTTTTTTTCTTCCAAACTGACGTGCAAGGCTTATCCTCACTGCCCTCTCGGTTGCACGGCATAGCAGGGCACTCGGTGAAGGTCAGCGTGGGACAATTCCAGCCCCACGCTCAGCAGGAGGTTTGGAGGTTTTTCAGTGGACAGGGACACAGCCCTGAGTGAAACGCTGCAAAGCTGCCTTGTTCCTGGAAGCACTGACTCACCGCAGGAGGCTGAGCTGGCGGGGAAGGGCAGAACATGGTTATTACCACTCCAGCCGAGGACACCACCTGATGGCAACGTATTTCTGTGACTTCACGTGCAGCTTCCTCTTGTGGTTGCTCTCTGAAATCCAGTTGTATCTTGGGCTTTACCTCCTCTCCCAGGCCAGAGATATCCCTGGTGGGCTTCTCTGCTTGTCGCATGGCACTGCCATTCCTGCACTCTACTCATGTTGTGTGAGGACTGAATAGCATTTTATCCATGGCACTTCCCTTGTTTTCATAAGCATTGGACAGAAAAGCTATTTGGAAATGGCAAACCTTTCATGCTGTCATGCCTTATGYAAACTTCTAGTGCTTTTCTGCCTTTGTGGCCGCTGATCCTTCCTGGAAAACTGACTTTATGCACTGATGGGAAAAACACTAACAGCTGGGTTAGTGAACCTTGAAGCCTCAGGTGTTTGCTAGGCATAGCCTGCAAGTGGTTTTCTTTACAGCTTTCTAAGCTGAGTGGTCTACTATTATTTGGAGGCAGTGAACCCCAGCACAGGCTGATCCCAGCAGCATGATTGAATTGAGGACTCTTGCTGTAATTGGTGGCATCTAGACTTAATGGTGTGGCATTGGGTCAGTCTGCCTGCTGATTGCCCCAGGGTTTCTCCATCTGAAGTGTGGTGCCTCTCACTGTGATGCTTCTTCCGGCATTTCTTCAGCTGTTTTCCTTACATAAAATGTAAAGAACCAGGTGAAGCACAAATCACTTAAATTAACTTGTCTTATTAATAAAAACACACATTAGGAAAAAGCATCATACAGGGGTGTGTGTGATAGCCAGTCTTGAATGCCCATGTATGTATGTCAGACAAGCACCTGCATAGAGGCATTCCAGTGCTTCTACCTGGTTTTTCTGGTTCAAGGAGACTGGAGGTGCCATCTCCTGTGTAGCCATCACCAAAGCTGAAGTCAGGAGAGCTTTGCTTAGACATTCAAATGAAGCAGGGAGCAGGGAGGAGAGGGCTGACTAGTGAAAGACTGTCAGTGGGCTGAAGTGAGAGGCTCTGGTCTAACATGGGCATTTCTCAGCATGCCCAAGGAGTGAGGCTGGCTGTCTTCTGAGGTTTAACTCCAGCTGGGGTATTCATACATCTTTTTGCTGGAGCAGATGAGAAGAGAGAACATAGCTACATGGATTAGTGTTTGAATGTGGTGCATGTTGTTGCTTCTAGAGTTTTATTTAGTTTCAGGATGCTGATAAGAGCTGAAGATGTGTCCGTCCTCCCTAGAATGGCAGGGTCCTCTGCATGGCTGCCCTCTCTTGCATGTTCTTACTAACCTGTCTGTGATTTACACTTGTACAGGGGTTGGTGAGAAGGGACTTTGGAGTTATCAGCACAAGGTTAGGGTTGGTTGTAGCTTTCCTTATCAGGTCAAGACTTCCAGGCATGGAGCCCTCCATTTATCCACCTGCCTGTCCCAGGCTGCACCACTCTCCAGGGAGGTCTTTCCTCCTATCAAACATGACCTTCCAAGGGTTGGTGCTTATTATCCCATGTTGTTTGGTCAACTCTGTCAGGCGAGTTGGGCTTTGTTGTCTCTGTAACTGCTCCTCCAGGAGCTGTTAGAGCTTCCTCTGCCTCCAGGTCTCCAGCCCAGTTCCTTCACTCTCTCCTCACAGGCCCTGGATATCTTGTAGCCTCTTCTTGGCGACAAGAAGCCAACATCTTCATGGCCTCTGCTGGCCTTTTTCCAGCTTCTCCACCCTCCTCTTGAACTGAAGTCCCTAAAACTGGACACTGGATCTGAGCAGCATCTCCCAGGGCCAAGGAGAGTGGTGACAGCTTTTCTGGCGATCCTGCATCTGTTAGCCTAGCCCTGTCCCCAGTGAATGCTGGCTCATCTTCAGCATGGTGTCCACTGTGACTCCAGGCCCTTATCTCCAGGCTTGCTGCTCAAACAGTATTCAACCCCAGCCAAAATGCTACCTGGGTTTATCTGCCTCAGTGCAGGATTTTGTCATTATTATTAAATTTGTTCTTAGATTTCTCAAGCCCAGAGCAAAAGCTGGTTTCATTTTCAAGCACAGAAATATTGTTTAGCTGTGTATTTAAGGTGATCCAAAGGCTTCTCTAATTCACCGTAGGGATGTAGTGGCTCATCTGACTGGTTTTCCCCCAGATCTCCTCTTAGAAGAGCTGCAGAGGGTTTTTGAAGGCTGCAAACATTCCCTGAGTGGTCTAATCATGCAGCCTTCAGGCAAACAAGGAATCTCCCTGGATGTTATTTTGAGGTCCTAAAAAGTCCCGAGTCAAAGAAGTGCAATGAGAGCGGAAAGCTGTGAGTGAAATACTAGGAATATGCTGTCATGCCTTAATTAAGCTGCATGCTGACGCTTCCTGTTTTATAAGCAGTGCCTGGAGCTTCCCTTTTTAAGTTTGGTACTCGGCAGCTTGTCCTTGATCAGCGGTTTTGACCCACAAGATATGGGAAGAACACTGAAATATTAGCTTGGAATAAAAACTACTTTTCCTTCTCTAGGCCAATCATTGACTTTCCTGTTCAGGAGGAGAGATGAGGTCCAGGACTGATTTGCAAAGTTACTCAGCTGATGTGAAACTCATGTCATTTTGATTTGAACACGAATCTTTGTGGTTGATGTAGTGTGGGGAGCACTTGGCGGTACATTCAGGGTGCACAACAAGGCTTCAAAATACAAGATTTACAAGATTTAATGATTGATCATTCTTTGTGGGTTTTTCTGTAATATTTCATTTTTTACCAAGTATCAGTGATGCTGCCTGGTAATGGATGTCATCACCTCCCTTGCACATACAGGAGTGCTTGATAACTTGAGGGGTCAAACCTGAAGTGCCTGCATATGATTTTTGCAGAAGGGTCCCTCTTTTATACTTGTGTAGTCTCAGCAGAGGTTTTTGTGGCTTGAATTTGCAAGCTCTAAAAATATAAAACTTCTGCAAATGAGGGCCCTGCCTTCCTCTGGCTGATGATCCACAAGAAGAGGAACCCAAACCCTGTGGGCAGCTGTGAAGACGTTTGAGTAACTTTCCATCATCCCCTGAGAATAGAAACCGAAGATGACTTGAGGCCTTTTTTGATGTAATATAATGTTTTCCATCCTCCATACAAGTAGATCATACTTTCAGTCATTCAGCTCCTGCCCCATTCACTGTATCCCATGCAGCGTCAGAGATCAGAGCCAGTGTCCTGTGACCTACCAAGGCAGGAACCTTGGAGGGAAAAGAGAGGAGAGGTTACTCTGAAGTTTGGGCTTTGGCAGCAAATTTGACGAAGCAATTTCTCCTGAGAAATTTGTCTCTTAGCCACTTGTTCCCATTTCTGACCTCTGATTTTTCACTGTCCCTCAGTTGAGGTAGATTACATCACTTTGCAGAGCTATTTCTAACCTGTTTCAGTTCCCCAAGATGGCTTTCACCAGCACCCCCAAGCAGTGGCATCAGTACTGGGAAGGGGTAGTTGGCCACTAGACAGCTTCCTTTCAAGAAGCTGTAGCCCTTGTAGGAATCTCTGTGCAGCAGGAATGCCGTTTGCCGAACACATGGGTTGGAGAGAAGCACCAGCTTGGGCTGTGCCAAGCTCCTCAGCGCTGGCTTTCCAAGCTGGATGTCACTGTGTTGCCATCTCTTGTGAAGGCAGAAACCTTTTCAAAGTGTCATGTGCTTTAGAGGAAAACTCAAAACCAAAATTCTTGTTGAGTATTGGTCTTTCCACCAATACCTGAATAAGTCTGACTCCTCATCAGCATTACAGGGCTGGTATCTAGTCTGAGGTTGTTGAAGCTTGTGGTCCATGTGTTCTGGATCAAGTCTCTGTCTAATTTTTCACCAGCTTATAGGTGTGTAAATACAGGCATATTTGAATTCTGGAGAGTGTTTCCCATCACCTAATCCATTGCTAGTCTTTTTTCCAAAACTAGGAAGCTGAGAAACTTATTTAAAAGGCTGTTAAGGTATATTTCATAATGATAAAATACTTTGTTGTAACTATTCTATGGTTCTTGCCAAGAGATGATGATTAATCAAGACTTTGTCCAAAGGTGGCATTCAGCCTGGCATTCCTGAGAACATGGAGTTCTCTTCAGTCCACACCTTTCTGATGATTATCAGTGGGGGAATTACCAACCAAAGTTCACCTTTTGAAGGAAAAGCATCCTACCACCCTCAAACTTACTATTATCCTTCCCCATTTACTGCATTTCTCCTGCTATTTGCATTCTCTCCTTGGTTTTCCCCTCAGTGCTACCTAGATACTGAGTTTGGGTGTTGTAGCACAAACGGTTATGGAAATGAGTAAACCCAGTGACTTTGGGGTCTCGTGGCAGATGGTGCTGAAAGACCAAAAGTGCAGGAGAGTCTCTCAGGGCTGCTTCTATCTCTGCTGAAGGGAACAGACTAGAAAAAGCCAAAACTGTGAGGCCGGTTTCATAGATGCCCCCTGCAGCAGTATCTCTTCAGGACAGGAGGTGGGATATGGCTGTATGGAGCTGGTTACAGGCCTGGAGGTTCACACCATGGCTCATCCTCTCGTCTCCCTGTTACCAGCTGTATTCTACTATGCCGGGCACGGGTATGAACATTTGGGGAGGAACTACATGGTCCCAGTTGATGCTCCACAGCCCTACGCCCCTGAGAACTGCATCAGCGTGCAGAGGATCCTGCAGAGGATGCAGCAGCAGCAGACGGCCCTGAACCTCATCCTGCTGGACACCTGCAGGAAATGGTAGGTTGCTTTTCCCCCTTCCTCACCTGCAATGGGCAGAGCCTTGTGAGGAGTCGGGGGAGACAGCCCCCACTTCAGCAGTGGGCTTCTACACAACCACATGGGGTGATCCCTTGGATTGCTGGGACCACATCCTCTGTCGTGCTGCTGAGCCCAGTTTGTCGGGTTGTAAAATCAGCAAGATTGTCAGGTCTTGCAGGATGTCCTGGGAAGACCAGTCTTCCCGGATGCCAAAATCATCAGATGCTGGCTGAGAAGGGGGTGGAGACCCTCTTGTGATTTTTGGGGGTGAAAAAGCCTAGCAAAACCAGGCAAGTTGTCAAAAGCTTGTGGAGGGATGGGTCTGCCCTTACACAAATCGTTGACTGAAACTTAGCATAGGGTTTGTCTTTTGTGCTTCAGCTCGCTGCACTGAACCACCCGAGCCAGCAGGCTGTAGCAGCGTTTTGCTGACCTCATGCTTTCATGTTGTCCACATGCTCAGACTGTCTTCTCCTGGCTCCGTTTTAGTTAACATCTCAGTGAAAAGGGTGCAACATGATGGGGAAAATGTGTTAAGCTGTGGTACTTAGTTTTTACTGGCCTTATATGCTTCTGAAGTGCTCATGTAACGTGGGACCCAGGCTGCTGCATTTTTCCTCTGAGATCAGCATTTTTCCTCTGTCTGTGGAAAGCTCATCATTCTCCCTTGGCCTGCAGCTTCTGGACTGCAGGAAATTACTCCTTGTCATTTTCAGCAGAGGTAGGTGGACTATTCCAGTAGAAGCTGTTATTAGTCCATTTATTTCAATCTCCTGAGGCAGATTTACAAGGCAGAAAAGACCTGGAGATCAAACGTAGAAATTTCCCTCTTCCTTCTGTGGTTCCTGTATGAAGAACCATAAAGATGACAGGGATTTAGATACTGTTGCCCTGAAAGAGCTGCCAGCCCCTGGAAAGTTGTTAAGTCTTAGATGCCTTTTAGCTGGAGAGGTGGGAATGCTCACTTTGAATAGCTTATACACTGGCTGCCACAGCTCTGAATTGCCAGTGTCACTGGAGCTTGATGTCCTTTGATACCTGCCCTAAATGCCCCACAGATAAGCCATCCCCTTTCTTCCTTCTTGCTTGCCACTGCTGCTGAGTACATGTTGCTTCCCTGCACTATCAAGTGCCTCTGTGGCACATGTGGCAGCAACTTGCTGCTCTCCCCAGCATGATACCAAGTGGGGGATGTCTTGCAGCCAAGCAGGAGCACTTGGCTTTCATGGATGCACTGGTGGAGCTGGGCTAGTATGCCTCTGGACTGCTGGTAGCCCATGTGAGTGCAGTGTGTCATGGAGAGGTAGTGTGGTGACATGGAGTCTGCACAGGGCTTGCTAACACAAACAGTGACCATCTTTCAGCTTTTGAGCTGATGTCTCTTGGCATTGCCAGTGGTTTCTGTGCTCAGTGGAGCCTTAATCACACATTGGGAAAAGGATGCAGCATGAGAACCGCTGTGATATTTAGGCATTGTTGTGTGGCTGGTTTTCCTCACCTAAGCTTCATACTTCTTTCCTCCCATTCCCCACAGCTAGCACAGCACCCAGTGCAGTAGGCGTTAGTGCCAGGCCCTTGGGGATTGCTGTAAAAGCTCTCTCCTGAGCTCATTTTTCCTGGGAAGTTGCTGTTTCAGCTCAGCGAGGCATTTGGATTTCAGAGCTGCATGTGTTTACACTGCTCTTTAAAACAAGGCTCCTGGGGCCTTCTTTCCCAGTGCCCTTTTGATTGGACTGGTGCTGCACGTTTGTTGACAGTCCACTCAGCCATGCATGAACTGGGAGGAGCTGTGTCTGTGCTAAGAGGATCTCACCCGGAATATCTCTTCATCCCATCTGTTGGCATCAGAAATGCCAAGGCGATGAGAAACACATCCCCCTTTGCCAAGTCGTAGCAGATGTTCAGCTTCAGCAGAGGAGGAGCTAGGAACACGGAGCCTGTGTGTAGCCTCATATATGCTGATTCTGGGTGAATGCGATTGCCTCTTCCAGGAATTCCCCGATTTATGAGGGTTTCTAGCCTACACCACTTAGGATAGAAGGAGGACACCGTCTCCTAACTGGGACGCAGATCAGAAACAGATTGCATGGGATGCACTGTGTAACTGAGTCTGGTTTTGGGTCTGGAGCAGGAGGGACGC
The DNA here is from genome assembly GCA_902168055.1 of Aratinga solstitialis. Classification (NCBI taxonomy): domain Eukaryota; kingdom Metazoa; phylum Chordata; class Aves; order Psittaciformes; family Psittacidae; genus Aratinga; species Aratinga solstitialis. Next base: position 1,720,922 of record CABHOG010000086.1, on the reverse strand, counting down.
TGCCACCTTGTCCACTGTCAGGTCGCAGTCTGCAAATGCCGCTGCTGAAGCTCGCTTTCTGCTGGATGGGATCACAGCCAGCATTTCCGCTGCAGACAGTAGCTGGCCTTGCTGGAGCCATGGATGCCTGCTGGTGCCATCACAAAAGGTTTGCATCAGCTCATGTCAGCAGCTTTGGGTAGGTGTCCCCAACATGGGGACGATGGGAGCTTGGCTTATTTGGGGATCCCATGTCTTATTTCTCCTTGGACCTGGAATCCCAGATTTCTGCATTCATTTAGGAGCAGGTAAATCTCTCTGCTCAGAGTTCATATTTAGAAGCATATCTCCTTTCCCACGTTTTCTCTTCTGATCATCTTTAAAGAACTTACACAAGCCAGATGAATGTTGCCATTAAACATCACCAGACTGCACCACCAGAACTGGTAATGTGCTGACTGCTGGCAACACAGCCATCCCTTCTGCTCTCCTTAACACACTAGCTTCAGCCCTGGGAAACTGTACTGGAATTGAATAACAGAGAATAATGCCACCTCTGTGCCTGGCTCTTATCCCCGTGTGACTGGGAACAGTTCCAAGTCACTGGTGTAAACTGGAGGCAGCCAGTCCCCATTCTGTTCACTCTGGCTGCAGTCAGATGGGCAAGGCTTGTCCATTATGAGCAATCATAATATCTTTTTTGGTGGAAACCAGAACCATCTTAGAGATAGACCTCATTTTGGAAATAACAGGGTCTGAGCTCACTGAGCTGCATCTAGACAAGGGTTCTGGAACCAGGTTTGGGTTCTGAGACCTGGGTGTACATCCTGATCCCATCGCTCAGTGAGATCTAGAGGTGTATCAGCTGTAGCGTGCTTTGGTTTTCTGAGGCAGAAGGTGTGTGCATGGTCTGGAAGGGAAGTGTGGGACACCCCAGACCCCCAGGACAGGTGGTTGAGCTGTAGCMATGCAATGTGCACACCTCTGACTTCTTTATGGACAGTCGTCCCTTGGGCAACAGTGAACCCGTGTGTTCTCTGCACTGTTGTGCTGCCTGGACTTGTTACAAAGCAGCCTCAGGAAGGAGGAGGCATGGTTGTACCCACAGCCCAGGCTTGCTTGCCAGGCAGGGAGCAGCTCACCAGTGCAGATATGTCAAAGCTAGCCCTATCTACTCACTTCCCTGTGGTTGTGTTCTTTGTGGGTTGATCTTACTGCCATCTGTAGGAGATGGACTTGCTGGAGCTTAGGGGTTCTGTCCCCTCCAGGCACATGCTGATAGCAGCCCTGTGGAGAAGGACTTGGGGGTGTTGGTCGATGAAAAAATGAACATGAGCCGGCAGTGTGCGCTCGCAGCCCAGAAAGCCAACCGTATCCTGGGCTGCATCAAAAGGAGCGTGACCAGCAGGTCGAGGGAGGYGATCCTGCCCCTCTACTCTGCTCTCGTGAGACCTCACTTGGAGTACTGTGTGCGGTTCTGGTGTCCTCAACATAAAAAGGACATGGAACTGTTGGAACAAATCCAGAGGAGGGCYGCGAGGATGATCAGGGGACTGGAGCACCTCCTGTGTGAAGATAGGCTGAGAAAGTTGGGGCTGTTGAGCCTGGAGAAGAGAAGGCTGTGTGGAGACCTCAGAGCAGCCTTCCAGTATCTGAAGGGGGGGCTATAGGGATGCTGGGGAGGGACTCTTCATTAAGGACTGTAGTGATAGGACAAGGGGTAATGGGTTCAAACTTAAACAGGGGAAGTTTAGATTGGATATAAGGAAGAAATTCTTTACTGTAAGGGTGGTGTGGCACTGGAATGGGTTGCCCAGGGAAGTTGTGAATGCTCTATCCCTGGTGGTGTTCAAGGCTGGGTTGGACAGAGCCTTGGGTGGCATGGTTTAGTGGGAGGTGTCCCTGCTCATGGCAGGGGGGTTGGAACTGAATGATCTTAAGGTCCTTTCCAACCCTAACTATTCTATGGTTCTATGATTCTATGATGGATGTCCTTGACASTGACTAGTGCCTTTGTCTGCTCTTCCAGGTACAACTCCGAGTGTGCCCTTTCACAGGTACAGCCACTGGAGCCCTGGGGCAATACTATTTACGGATACGCCACGTAAGTAGTGGCAAATGTGGTTTGGCAAGCCCACACCACGACATAGAACCAAACGCTGGCACAGCCATATCTTCTCACATGCTTTCATGCATAGTGGCTTTGGAGACTTGAGAGGGCTTTTCTGATGTTTCCTCTGGTTCTCACCCTCCACCTCTAGCATTTGCTGTTCAGGCACTTCTGTCCTTCCTGTCATCACTAGTGGCAGCCAGTGCATCGGTTACAGGTTATGCATGAAGGTGGCATAAGCTCCTGTCATCTGTCCTTCCAGGCCTGAGCCTGATGCCCAAGGTGCACGTGCTATGAGGGGATCACCTGAAGCCTCCTGACATGATCAGTGTTGCTTACTGCTCTAGTGCCAATTCTGCTGGCTTTTCAACTACTGGCACCCCCCTAGGTTGGCAGAAGAGGCTTTACTGTCCTCTGTGTCCTTCCCACCCTCTCCTGGGCCAAAACCAAGCACTTTGTGTCATTGCTTGAGAATCCAAGTTGGACTCAGCCAACAGAATCTGGATGGAGTCAGCAAGCCCTGCCTCACCCCAGTGCTTCATGGCCCTTGCATAAATGTGAGGACAATTCCTTACTCTTCCAGGAGCGAAGATGCAGAAGCCTATGAATTGCAGGATGGGGAGTTCAGCTCTGGRATCTTCATGAAATACCTGAAGAAACATATTCTGCAAGAGAAGAAGGTTACACACATGCTGGAGGATGTGCTAGAAGGTAAGGAATGAGCTAGAAGCCACTTGCTTCATTAGCAGGGGTGAGAACTGATGGCAGCCAGTCATCCCTCCCTAAAAACCAAACTGCAGGCCATGTCCCATGTGAGCTTTTAGTAAACTGGCAGCAGTACAAAGATGTTGACGTAAGGTATGAAAGATGATGAGATAAATAAGGAACCTGGAGTGACCTTTGCACCTCTAAACTCTGTCCCTCAGACATTGGCCAGGATCCCTTGGTTACTGGGAAGCAGGTGATGGAGATCAAGCATACTCTGAAGGAAGCCCGGTCCCTGACGGATCCCATCTGTCCCTTGGGAGCAGGGGCTGAACGCTGGGGACACAGCCATGGTGAGCCATGCATGGTACAGGGAAGGCTACCAGGTGGGGATGAGGAGAGGGTTGGGGGTCTCTGYGCCCCTTAGGGACACTGATCTTCATGGAGTTTTTGGCAGGATGCTCCAAGACCCCTCTTGTCTTTCTCTTCTAGAGCTGCTGAGCAAACTGGTGACCTTCCCCTGCGGTGCACGGGTGGAGCTGCGCTTCCACCGACTCTTCTCCAACCTGATCTATGTGTGTGCCAAGCTGCAGCGCTCTCCAGCCCACATTGCAGATACCCGCCTCCTGCTCTGCCGGCCCACCGTGAGTCCTCTCTTCCCTGGATTCCCAACGGGCTCTTTTCCCCAGAGTGGAGTTGGGAGGGTGGCAAGGGTGAGCCCAAGGGGTCCTGAGGGCTGGGAAAGGCTGAACCCCCATGGAAACAAATCCCCTCCTCTGCTACCTCTGATGCAAATAATCCTCTCTGCAAACACCTTTTTGAGTGTTCCTTCCACGCATCAGCACCCTGCAGACTGTCTGCCTTGCTCCTAATGCATCACAAAATGGATTCTGTGGCAGTTTTGGTGCCTTTAACAAGTTACCCTTGGACTGGTTTCTGGTCTGCCCAATTAAATTACTGCATTTAATCTGATTGAGGTGAAGAGCCTTTCTGTTTTCTGTGTTTGGAAGCAGATCTGGCTTTTTGTATCATAGCACCACAGACTGGTTTGGGTTGGAAGAGATCTTAAAGCTCCTCCAGTTCCAACCCCCTGCCGCAGGCAGGAACACCTTCCACTAGAGCAGGTTGCTCTAAGCCCCATTCAACCTGGCCTTGAACACTTGCAGGGATGAGGCAGCCACATCTTCTCTTCTCTTCTCTTCTGAATCATGCCTTCTTAGCCCACTGCGCTAATGTATCTTMATGCAACAATATATTTTTTCCCTGATGAGCTGTACCAGCTTCCTTGCACCCCTTCTCACACCTTTCCTAACAGACCACGTATCCAGTGTGGCTTTTCTGGTGATATCCATGCCACCTCTAAGGATTTAATTTGTTGCTCCTTTTTGCTAACCATCTTTCTCCTTTTCTGTACTCCTTTTGCTGAAGCATAGGGTGACTGTGGTGGATTTTTTGGACCTTATTTCTCATAGAGGCGTGTTGCCCCTAAGTACTTTGTGGTCACTGATTCAGCGCAGTGTGTCCAGCAGGAGGTTTGGAGCCTGAGCCTGCCCATTACGAAGCCAGAGCATCGTTTCCTGTTGTGAGCTCCTTAACCATGCATGAAAACCATGTGTGTGTTCGCTTGTGTCTGCATGTGTTTGTGTGCATCCACACCACATCAGCAATAGCTGGGAAAGGGGCACCCAGCTGCTTGCTCCTGCATTCAGAGCTGTCTCAAAACATGATCCAGGCCTGGGGAAGAGTGGCTGGAAAGCTGCTTGGTGGAAAATGAGCTGGGGGTGCTGATTGACAGAGCTGAACATGAGCAGCTTGTGCCCAGGCAGCCAAGAAGCCACCAGCATCCTGGCCTGTATCAGCACCAGTGCAGCAGCAGGGCCAGGGCAGTGCTTGTCCCCYGGCACTGGGCACTGGTGAGGCCACTCCTCGAGTCCTGTGTTCAGTTCTGGGCCCTTCACTATAAGAGAGACTTTGAGCTGCTGGAGAAGCAGGGCCTGGAGCACAGTGTGATGAGGAATGGCTGAGGAACCTGGGGGGTTCAGTCTGGAGAAGAGAAGGCTCAGGGGAGACCTTATCACTCTCCACAGCTGCCTGAAAGGAGGTTGTAGTGAGGTGGGGTTGATCTCTTCTCCCAAGTGATGAGTAATAGGACCAGAGGAAACAGCCTCAAGTTGCACCAAGGGAGGTTTAGACTGGAGACTAGGAACAATTCCTTCCCCATAGAGTGCTCAGGCATTGGAACAGGCTGCCCAGGGCAGTGCTGGAGTTGCTGTCCCTGGAAGCGTTCACAAACTGTGTAGACAAGGCCCTTAGTGATGTGGTTTAGTGGTGGCCTTGACAGCACTGGGGAATGGTTGAACTTTATGATCTTAAAGGTCTTTTCCAACCTGGTGGATTCTGTGACTGTAGGAGGGATTGGCAAGACCAAAAAGGGACCCCGATACAGCCATGACAGTAGGATCCTGTTAGGGTCTGACTGGAGAAAACCCCAGTGTTGGACCTGTTTCGTTCGTGATCCCAAGAATGAAATTAAGACACAAACGAGGTCAAGTACCACAACTGATCAGTTGGTTTATTACAAAAAGGCAATTATTATAAAAAAGGAAATTACTGTTAAAAAAAGGAGATAGTGATGGGACAGATAGAAAAAAAGATAGAAATAAAGCAAGAATTCAGGGTGCGGAGAGAGAAAGTCTCCACTGTGGGTCCAGCGGGGGTCTGTAGTCAGTATCAGAGGTGGTAGGAGTCCTCCATCATCTGTAGTCAGTATCGGGGCAGTGTCCCCAAGAATCCATAGTTGTCATCAGAAGTGGATGTCCTCATGAAGGTGTCCTGATGGAGGTGTCCTCATGGAGGATGTCCCAGTGGAAGGTGTCCTCATGGTGGTGTCTTTCCTGGCGATTACCTTTTCCTCCTTTTATTATGAGTTGGGGGGAGTACCTTTGTTCTTAATGTCACATACTACACACTCCTGGTGGACCAGTTTTGTTGGCCTTGCAGCCAGCTCTTCAAGTGTCTGCAGCATTTCTTGGGATAATGGGCAGCAATTCCTCACACCAGTCCTCAAGATAATGAACAGAAGAATCTCATCTCAGCTCCTCCCACCCATCTCTCAGGTAATGGACACTGGGGTCTTATCTCAACTTTTCCCACACAGCTCTGAGACAATGGTCGGTGGACTCCCATCAGCTCCTCATACCAATCTTAAAGACAATGGACGGGGGAGTCTGATTTCAGTTCAGTCCCTCACAGATCCCCATCCCCATCCTGCTCCACAGCCGTGCTGGCTCACACTGACCTCCAGTGGTGTCTGCTGACGTGGCAGCACATCCTCCCATTTCAGTGAATTGCAGTTCAACTGCCCCACGTTAGACATCCACAGCAAGGACACCCACTGCCCTGTGGGACCACGGGGAGATGCACGGGCATCTGCAGCAGGGCACCTGGCTCCTGTCAGGGTCTGAGCAAGCTGTCTGCATCCTCACTGGGCCAGCCTCCTCGGGGATGCTAAGGGGAGCTGGGGGGCTGTCTGTGCCACACTTGCAAGGCTGAGATACAGGAGCTGAGGCTGAAGGCAAACAAATGAGGCTAGATGTGAGGTATATGTTGTAATCCCTGGCAATGGACCCAGGGAGCTGTTTGAGGAAATGGTAGTTTTCCCACCATATGCCACATTCTGTTTATCAAAGTGAGTTAAGTAGAGAACCTAGGCTTGCTGTAGGGCTTGTCAGAGATAATGATGATGGGAGTTTATAGAATTGATCCATTTTCTTTAGTTGCCCAATGGCAGTGTTCTGTCCCATCCTGTGTCTTGCCTGGCTTGCATTTTCACTTGATAAGCGCTGTCTTCAGGGAGAGAGGCTGCTCTAGGGCATACATACAAAGGAATGATGCTGAGCCAAGATGTTCCATTTTCTTTGTATTGTTTAAATGCTTATTTTTAAAACTTTTATGTTGGTTCTGCTCATTTTTAAGTCACTTGATCTGGAGCTGTTTGACCTAATGGCCTCTTCAGTCGTGCTTTCCCATTTAGAATATCTGAAACTCTGGGCCAGCCAAAACTCCGGCCTTGCTAGTTCCTGGGCATCCTCTTCATTAACGAACACATTCTACCCCGGGGGGAAATGTTTATGAATAATTACGAATTGGCTAAATAATTAATTTAGAAAATCCTTTTCTCCATTTCCTAACTCCTACACAGCCAGAAATGATAAAGGAGACGAATGAAAGAGAAGGCTTACCTGCGTGCAATTAGGTTCTGAAAGTCATTGGCACAGGACGCTATTGAGTATAGTAGAGGGGCAGATACTTGTGGATAATGAGTTACTGGCACCTGCTTTGAACCTCACATGTCAGGGCTTTAACTGACCCCTCAGGATTAGGTTGCTCCTTGCCCAGGTGAATGTCTTGAAGGTATTTCTGTGTGACATGGCCCTCCAGAAGCAAGAGGTCAAGGAGAGCTGGTGAACTTTTGAAAGTCCACCTGATGAGCAAGAAGTCAACCAAAGGTGGCAGGAGGCCTGTGTGGCATTGCAGGGGGCTCTAACTGAGCTCACACGTGAAGAGGAGGTGTACAAGACGTAGAAGCAAGGGCAGGTGGTGGAGGATGGCTATAGAGACGTGACCCAGCACATAGGCATGGGGTTAGGGAAGCCAAAGCCCATCTGGAGCTGAATCTGGTGGCAACAAGAACGGCTTCTAGAAGCACATCAGCAGCAAAGGGAAAGCAAAAGAAAGTATGGGCCCACTGCTAAATGGGTCAGGGTGTTTTGGATGTTCAGTGCTTGGGACTGGATTTATCCCACTCCAGGAGGCTCTGTGGTTCCGAGCATCTAAACTTCCTGATGCTGCTTGGCATTTCCTGGTTTAGCTTGGGATGGGATATTGTTCTAGCTATGCTAGTCATGTCTGTACTACACCAGGCATTTCTTAGGCTGAARAAAAAGGGTGGTGCACCCTCAAAGGGCTCAAAATTGCAGAGCAATAAACAGATGTCTTGAAGAGTCCAGTGCATTAGCACAGATCTGAGCACCCCTGTCCTGCTAGTTGAAACCCAACTGGGATGTTAATCACTGAAGATTGACAGTGTCTGCAAAGGCTGCTAACACAATTGGAAAAGCAGGCACTTAGCATCTGTGCCTGCAAGGAGACAAAGGGAATGTGGCCCAACCCCGGCTCAGACAGGCTGATGGATCCCTGGAGGAGCCACTCTTGGAGAGAKCACASGAARTGGGGATGCCCCAGGGGAAGGCAGGGCTGCAGAAATCAACAGACACATGGGGAACAGCGATGATGTAACTACAGAGAAGGTTGGAGGAGGGTGCTTACAGCATCATCATGGATGGGGATGAGAGAGGAATAATAGTGGGGCGACTATGAGGAGGGCTTCTGGCCATGAATGATTCTCTTTCTAGTGATTAGGTTGTCATGGGTATTACAAGTCTAGCAGGGTTCAAAAATAACTGTTACCTTCATAGGAGTCCATGAAAGCTATTGAAAGCATAGACACCACCTCTGGCTCAAAAAGTCACTGATTTTTCCATGGCAGGAGGCTGGCATGGTAGGTTCACCTGGGCAAGGCTGGCAGCATGTACGTCCCATCTCTCCTGAAGCATGTGCTGGAGAATGGATCTAGCTGGACACAGCAGGGCCACTCCACTCCTTTTTGCAGTCTTTCTGCCAAAGCCCTGCGGTAGTGGCATCCAGGCGGATCTGGTTTGTGCCTCTCTCTGGTCTCCAGGTTTAGTTTAACCTGGCTGTTGTGCTCTGCATAGTGGTGATGGCATCAAGATAGCTGGGAGCCAGGTGCCTGATGCAACAAGGCAGGGAAGGAGGGACCAGGAGAGGGCAGTGGTCACTTGGCAGAAGCTGCTGTGCTCCTGTTTCAGGCACAGTTCAGGCTGGTGGAAGGAACAACGAGGCTCCCGGGCAAGGAGAGCTGCTCCATCCCCATGTGAGCTGTGTTCTCCTCTCATTGGCATACCTATCTCCCTTTCTGCCAGCTTCATTCACTGCCCTGATCTTCCCTAAGCTCCCTTCAGTTTATGTTTCCATTAATGAGTTGCCAAGTGCAGAGACGGGATTTGGCTTTGCTCTGTGCAGAGATAAATGGTATTTCTTCAGCCTGCCTCCAGTGCAATTTTGATCAGCAATGGTGTTTACTCCTGTTCAGCCAGCCTTTCAAGCAGGGAAGGACCCTGATGCTGCAGATCCCAGCCAGCATTCGGGATCCAGCATTTTACTTTCTACCCTCAATAGTCTCTTGGCAAAAAATAAAAGCGCTTTGGCCGCTTGCAGGCAGCAGTTCAGGGAAGGTCTCTAAAGGGTTCTCTACCTCTGCCCCGCTGCAGTGTTGTTACAGCCTCCTTCATCATCATGCCCAGTGCAACTCCTTCATCATCATGCCCAGTGCAACTCCTTCATCATCATGCCCAGTGCAACTCCTTCATCATCATCCCCAGTGCAACTTCTCCTGCCAACAGCAAGAATATTTTACAAGGGTTGAACCCTCCTCATGCACCGCTGGCTTTTTGTCTGTGGCTGTAGGGAGCCTTAGCGGGCTGCTCCGCTCCCAGACCCAAAGCCATGCCAGGACATCCTAGTGCTGGCCAGGTCAGGGCAGCAGGGTCACACCGCATTAGTTGCCAGAGCCAGCTGGCAGAGGGAAGTGCCTTCTTATGGAAAGGACTGGTGGACTGTGGGCTGTCACCCATCCTGGAGTGCTCAAATCCAAAGCAAGATACTATTTCTTAAGGCCCTTATTCCCTTGTCCCTTCCTGTGCTATTAGCAGCTCTAATATATGATCATTACTGAAGAGTATCCCATAGAGATGGGGCTGTTTTGGATGATTTTGAGTAATTCCCCAAGAATTGACAGTTCTGTAGCTGGTAGGGGGCTAACTCAGCACCCACTACAACTCCACTTCCTCCAGCTGTGTCTTTGGAAAACTTTCTCCCTCCTCCAGTTATGATAGTGGCTGTTGCTGCTATCTGCCCTGCTGGAAATCCTATTTTTGCCACAGTTTTCCCAGTAAATGCACTCATGGAATATTTAGCTGGGTCTTCCCACTGATATACACAAGGCAAGTGTGTAAAAGCTCTGCATTTCTATTTCTTGCACTCTGTAGTACTTTCACCAGCATGTGCCACATTTCCACCAGCCAAAGTGCCAAGGGCACAGGTCAACCCTGGGCACTGCTGTGTGCAGGGAAGCAGCATGTTTGATGGGCAGTTGTGCCTCCATGCCCAAGCTGATGCTGAAACTTCCTTATGTTTCTTCTTGTTTTCCTGATGCAGGAGATGGACAGTGTGGCCATCCCGAAAAAGAGCCACTGGGACCAAGTCAAGTCTCTGCTCTCCTCTGTGTGCAAGCAGGAGGAGCTGGACTGTGCCTTCCAGCTCTGTGGACTGCAGAAACTTCAGGTAGAGAGCTGCCAGGTGCAAATATCTCTGGTTCTCCTGTACCCTACATAACTTGTACTCCCCATCCCCACTAACTTGAGCTGGATGCGTCCCTCTGTGTGTCTTTTGACTCTGCATGGACAATGCCTGGCATGCCTCCGTTAGTGCAACATCCAGATCGATGTTACAGGGGCTTGTTCATCTTCAAGGCACAAAACCCATCTTCTTTCCCTTGGTTCGCTCTTTTTTTCTGTGCTGCCCAGCCACGGAGGCTGTTCTTTACCTATATCAACCATGGGGAGATCAGACTAGCCCAAATCTCTTGGACGAAGGATGTCTCACTGGGCTGTGTGCTTGCTCACGGGCTGGCCAGGATCTCAAGCAGCGGGAGGGATTACCCCCTGCTATCAGGGTGACAATACCAAGCATGACCCACGCTATGCCTGTTTGGCACACTTCAGAAGACCCTCAATCTATTTAAAGCCTGTGAGAGAGGCAGAATTGCTAGACCCCCGGCTTGTCTCTTCCAGCAGATTCTCTCTCCCCGAATAGCAGCGAGCACCTAGTTTCTCATCTGTTTTCTTTTTCCCTCTAACACCCAGGCAGTGGATCTTGCCAGCTGCTCGTCTGCTCTGCTCCATGCAGGCTCCCACCAAAAATTGCTCTTGAGCTGCTGCCTGGATCTGCCTACAACAAGCTCCATTTGCTGAGTACATGACGTGCCTCGGTGTATGGCAGCTCTTACAGTCCTTGATTGTTCCTGGAGCTCTTTTCTGAGCCCTTCCCAAGCATTCAGCATTGCTTTTAAGTGCAGATGGGAGACCTGGACCATGCATTGCCTGGCAAAATCTTCTTGCTCTATTATATATCTCCCTGCTTTATACAGTCAGGCATCTGAGGCACAGCCCCATGCTGGGGTTCATGCTTGGGTTCATGGCCAGGGGTTTGGCTGCCACGAATATGGTTATTTTCTGATTTCTTCATCTTTTATAAAAGTCTAAAATAGTCCTAGGCTACAAACAGATCCCTGCAGAGCACCGCTCTTTAAAACTGTTGGCTTTTACTGTGCAATGTGTGTTTAAGTGGTTCTGTCCCTTCCCTTGCATGCTTTCCTCTCGCATGTGCAGCAGTCCTGTGCCATGGCCAGGAAAGATATAGTGCCATTCTTTGCATAGGTGCACTCCCCCTCCAATCCTGTTCCCTGTGCCCGTGTCTCAGAGGTGATGCTCTCAGTGAAGGTGCCCTGACGGGGCTGATGAGATGTCCAGTGAGGTGGCTTGATTTCAGGAGAAGTTCTGAAATCAAGGAGCTGTGTCCGAGTCCCACAAACATCATGAATATATGTAACGGCTCATTTTCTCTGACAGTAGCATTGCTCCATCATGCCACAGCATGGGGCTGTGAGCCTGCAGACCAGCCAGCCAAGTCTGGCATTTCTGTTGACAGCAGCAACAGCAGAAAAGCTCTGCTTCAAGTCTTAGTCTCCAATTCACATTGCGACATTTGCTCTCCCCTTCCAGACAGACGTGGTCCTGCAGTTGGATTTGCATTACACCCAGCTGAGCACAAAGCAGAGGATTTGTGAAAGCCTGCAGACAACCCTCCAGAAGTCTTTGCTAGAGCAGTTTTTCAGCCAGATGGATTACCCCCAGCCAAACTACCGGAGAACTCCTGCCTGTGCAGGTGGTGCATGTCTCCGGGACGCAGCCGTGCTGAGCATGGATCTGAAGGGACAAGCATCAATGAGGACAGGCTTTGGCCACAGCTTGCCCAGCAGCAACCCCTCCAACTCCAGCAGTGAGCCAGAGGAGAATGACGAGAGCGACCTGGGTGACCTCTGCTCAGCATTGCTGCGCACCGGCCCAAGGCAGGACCACCCCTGACCCCATGGGCTGACATGCCCAACCTTAGGAGCTATTTTTAATAGAGGTAACAGTTATCTGAGCGCTAAATACATCGGAATCCATCAGAGGGAGAATTCCAGTCTTGGCAACGGCCCTGTCCAAATGAGGCCAAGCCTGCTTTATTGGAAAGGATTCTCCCATCTGCATGCTGTGGCATGCGGGCCCTGAAGCCCACTGGGAATAACTCCATCCCATAGGAGAGGTAGGGATCAGCAAGGAGTCATTGTCATGTCTAGCGGAGGACAGGGCCACCCTACCATTGCCAGGGAAAACGCATAGCTTAAAGGGCACCGCCTGATGCGTTCTTTGAATTGGGCATTGCCTGAAAGCCAACATGACAGCATTAAACGTTATGAGGAACCCATAAACACTACAGACCTGTGGAGAGCAGTGGTGCAGCCTCAAAACCCAGCTACAGCTGCTGGCTCTGATCACACTTATGCAGGGGACACAAGGCTTGACCAAGGGAAACAGATGGAATTATGTGAACATATAAGCTCTCCCTTGGGGTCGCAGTGTGGTTTTCTTTCCTCGCGAGTCCTGCTTGTGCCAAAGCAGGTTGTAAGTTATGCATTTATGTATTTCTCAAGAATATATTTATACTTGGGGCAAGACAATTGCTTGCCAGGAACAGGAAGATCAGATGTTCTGTCAAGTGTGTGTTTACAATGGAGGCTGTTTTTCTATCAGTAGCAGCCCCTAGGCAGGTACGTGTCCCTTCCTAGCATGGGTACACAGGGGCGTTAAAGGGTGTTAAGTCCTGTGCAGTCCTGAGTTCCTCTCAGATGCAGAATTTCCTCCATGTGAGAGATGGGAAAACCAGGGTGGAGGAAGAAGAACCTTGAAAAAGTTATTATTAGTGCAAGATTTTTTTTCTAAGTGCCTATCTCTGCATTCACTGTGGGGGACCTCATGCACTGCCTTTTGTGGAGAACCAGCTGTCCAGAGAGACCCACTGGTGAGCAGGGCCCGAAGGACAACCCAAGTGAGCACAGTCCCCTCCTTGCCTGCTTCTCTAATATTTGTTTGATAAAGGTTACACCAGGTGATTGCTCAGCAAGGGTCTGGGAGGATGATCAAATAGTTCAACAGGGACCAATGACCCCATCACCTCCATCCCAGGCACAGCTACAGGTTGGGTGGAAAAGTGATTCAGAGCAAGCACAAGCCTGCAGAGAAGGACTCGTGGGTGTTGGCTGATGAGAAACTGAACGTGAGCTGACTTCAGTGTACGCTTGAGCCTAGAAATGAATTGTGTCCTGGGCTGCATCGGTAGAAGCATGACCAGCAGGTTGAAGGAAATGATCCTGCCCCTCTACTCTGCTCATAAGAAGGACATGGAGCTGTTGGAGGAAGTCCAGAGGAGTCCATGAGGATGATCGAGGGGCTGGAGCACCTCCCAGATGGAGACAGACTGAGAACATTGGGGCTGTTCAGCCTGGGGAAGAGAAGGCTGTGTGGAGACCTCAGAGCAGCCTTCCAGTATCTGAAGGGGGCTACAAGGATGCTGGGGAGGGACTCTTCATCAGGGGCTGTAGTGATGGGATAAGGGGTGATGGGTTTGAACTTAAACAGGGGAAGTTCAGGGCGGATACAAAGCAGAAGTTGTTCCCCATGAGGGTGGTGAGGCCCTGGCACGGGTTGTCCAAAGAAGTGGTAAATATGTATAAATCCCTGGCAGTGTTCAAGGCCAGGTTGGACAGAGCCTTGGGCAACATGTTCTGGTGTTCCCCTGCCCATTTTAGGGGGTTTGGAATGATTCTTTCCAGCCCAAATTCTATGATTCTCAGAGGACAGTTCACTCTGGACTGGAGAAGGTGCTAATGAACTGATCTGGGAGTTGGACTAGATCTCCAGAAGTCTTTTCCAACCCTAATGATTCTGTGATCTGGCAGGGTGCTGGACTAGAGACTGCCAGAGTTCTCTTCTTTCTGGCTGTTGTCCTGTGAAAGAAAGACTTAAAGACTTCTTGAGAAGTCAAGGATGGTGGGGTGGTGAGAGCATCCAAGCCCTGTCTTCTGTCTTGGTATAAAAGGGTGGTGTAGAGAGCATTTTCTAAGTTGTGGTTCTTCAGCAGTGACGATACTTGCATCTCTATCTATGGTGTCTGTTGCATCATGAAAAAGTAGGAAATGTTGCTTCCAGATAAACCGTCCTGCAAGTGCTGGAAACCTGTCCGAAGAGAACAGGGGAGGCTTTTACTCTTCACAGTGAGTAGAGCCAAGGGTAAGAAAAGGGGCCCCATCTGGCTAAAGTCTAGAAAGTCTCCTAAGAGAAAATGTAAAAACAATGAATAATTGACAGAATGTTTTTAAATAAGATGGTCTGAGGGAGAAGCTGAACCAGAAAATGATGAGCTAATAGAAGGGAGAACCAAAGATCAACTCAACACCAGCAGAAACTTAAGTCAGTGAGAATGTCTATGCAGGCATTTAGGAGCTGTGAGTCTCACTGCCCCTATGAGGATTATACACACCCTTCTATATTGTCGGGGCAAAATGTGTTTCCGGCTCATCTAATCATGGCAAATRTCACCTTGTGTGAATGTTAATCTCATTCACAGTGAGGCTGTTTATTTTTGTTCTGAATAAAACACTGCTGGTGTTTCTGGATGCAGAAGAGCTTCATGTGGCTCCAAGTGAACTGTCTTCATTTTATCCTCTAATTGCTGTAATTGCCAGGGTTTGACTTTAATACTGACCTACTGTGTTCTTACTGGGTTCTGGGTTCTTGTTGGCCTACTGGGTTCAAAATATAAGGCTCTTATATGTTTCTTTTTTTAGGTAACTGCATGTTGAAGTTGGGATTCAGAAGGTGTATCAAGTGATACGAGATAGGATGAAATAACGTCAGGTGAAACGTGTAGCTAAAATGTCAGGATTTATTGTGAATTATCCATCTCCTTTGTAAAGTGGGGCTTTTGGGTGGCTGGGCGCTTCTGTCCCAGTGCCAACCATAGGACTTGTCCCTGTCACCAGCTCTTCTGCTCCTTCAAGGAGACCCTGCAGCCAAGCCCAAGGCTACCACCACGTTTCCATGCACCTCAGTCGGTTATAAACAACAACATAATCACTTGCAAAGCTGAATTGCAAAAGTGGAGTTTGAATCGCAGGCTTCTGGCCATGGCAGCCTGGCGCCCTACTGCCAGCTGGATTCATTGTAGGAGGGAGTGAAGCTATGTCTGCCTTCATCCCCCTTACATGTGAAATCTAAACTCCCCCATGGTGGTATAACTGCTTAGTGCCAGACAATTTTCAATTGAATATATGCTTTCATATCCCAGCATCGAGGCTGGGCGACTCATCCAGGATTACTGTGCTTCTCTTGATCACATCCTTCCTGATCTCCAACCGTAGTCCTTGGAGGCCATAAACTCCTTGTGGCCAGCCTGAAGAGTAGAAGGAGGGAGCACCCGTCTCCATGCAATGCACCATCGTTTCAGACTCTGCTTACAGCATGCCTGTGGCCAAGTAGTCCCAACAGCCTCTGCCCACTCTGCCAACTCGCTGCTCCTTCCATCCATCCTGGCTCCTGGACAACGCTGTTTCACCCTCACATCTATGTGACCTGACCTCACCTCTTCCTTCTGCATCAGTTGCTTGCTCTCTGCCATGACACTGACTTGCAGCAAGCAGCCATTCTTCTCAGTGCTTCCCTTTCCCATCTGACAGTGTATATTGTGCCCACCTTGCTGTGTCATTTCAGGTTATCCCTCCCTCCCCATTGATTTTGAGTACATTTCCATGCCTCTTCATACACTGAAGTAGCAGGTGATATCTCCAAATGTAAAAGCCTGGAAATCTGATGCTATTCCATTGCATTTCTTTGCAGGGACATAGCCTGCAAAGACCGTATGGCTGGACAATGCCTAGTCTTCATGCTACCTTTAGTAAGAAAACCAGTCCATTACTTAGTTGATTCTCCCAGAAGGGCTACAAGACCCATTAAATGCTCGGACTCATTCATTAGATGCATAACTGCAGGCAAAGTGGCACCAAGAAATCAGCTCTAATTTACATTCCCTCTCTGCCTCCATACCTTCACTTATCCATTCATAGCCACAGCCATTACCCTCCACTTCCCACTGTTTCTGTGCCACTCTGTGCCCAGAGGCTACAAACAGCTTTTAGAAGCGTTTATGCAGGCAATACAGTTGCTTTTTCTATGCTTTCTTTGAGAAGCACCAAGTGAACCAAAGCTTTAAAACATTCATTAATCTCTGATGAAAACAGCAACACCGAGATCATTTTGTTTTTAGATGGCTGCCCTTTTTTCTTCTCTGCTAATGCAGATGTACTGAAGGGAAGATTTTGCTCAGCAGCCTGATATGCTCCTCTACAGAGTTTGGTTGGATGAAGTTTTCAGCTCTTTTGTTGATATTTGGCAGTTCCTGACAAAACAAGGCAAGTGTGCCCAAAAGGAGTGAGAAAACAAGGCAGTCAGAATCAGGGACATGCCAGTTCTGTCTGGGTTTTGTTTAGTTACTGGAAAAGCACTGGCCCTGCATGCAGTCAAGAAGCATGTTGCATGTGCACTGGCATATACACCCAAGCCTGGCACCCTTCTGGTGGCAGCAGATCCATTAAGGTTTGTTCTCAGTTGGCTTTTTTATGACCAGAGCAAGGAAAGGGGAGGTTGGTCTTGGACCAGCCACTCACCCGGCTCAACCAGAGGGAGAGATAAGAATAAAGCAGGTCTTTCTGCATTTGAAGAACCAGTCACGCAAGTAAACTAGCAAGCTAGGGATAAGAAGGCAGCAGAAGCAATGTGTTCATGTCTCAGGCCAGAGAGGGACACAGCTATGGAGGTAGATGACACCAAAGCATGTCCCCATTCCATGAGGATCTTCCTGGCACCTTTGGGTAGCTGAGGCACCTGCATGTCACTGTGAATGTTTCAGACACCATTGAGGCATTGCTGCTGTGTGCTGTTCCCGAGTATGCAAGAGGTAGCATGGAGGCAGGGCAGAAGATGGGATGTTTCTTAGTTTGTACAGCCCCTCACTAGACACCGAGCCATCCCTGCTGGCTCTGGGCAACAGCTGTCTCCTATTGGACTCAACAAAAGCGCTGATACAGAAGGGCTGGGGCCTGCTGGTGGGTACCTGTGAACATTTCCATCCTCTGTAGTGGGAAGACATATTTTCTTCCTTACCTACCTAGAGTGTGCAACAGAGGGACAAGTGTCTCCACCATCTCCACCATCTCTCACCATAGTCATATTAGTGAGTTCAGACACAAAAAACTTTATCCCAGCTGTACTAGCAGCCACTGAGTTCTGCTGCTTATCTAGTCAAAAACAGTGATATTCCGGTGTTTGGGAACATGCTTATAGTGGGGTTAGCCCAACTGACCAAGATGATTAGCAAGATGTGCTATAACCTGGGGAGGTTACAGAAAAGTGGGTTGCATGTATGGTGTTAGCAGGAAGTGAAGGTAATAAGCATTATCTTATAGAGTGGTGGTGTGTGGTTTCAGTAGAGTGGCCTCAACAGAGCTGCAAATGCCCCTCTGTGCAAAGCAGTAGCTCGTTGTTTGCTTTCTCGGGGTTACCCTGCCTACTGCACAAGTCTGGTTGCTGTTGGGGCTGAGGAAGCATCCCAGAGGTGTCTCCTCTCCCTGAGAGAACTTAGGGAAAGCCCTAGATGGGGTCACAATATGTCCCTGCTGCAGTAGAGTGACAGCACGCATGGGGCACTAGCTAAAGCCTAATTTCACTGAAGGAGTTGTTTCTGGGGAATGCATGGGGGAATGTTGAGCCATTGCACTTACTAGCTCAGTTGTCTCCAGCTTCTTGGAACAAATCTCCCTCACACAAGAGTGAATTGGAATTTACTCTTTAGAAACGGTAGGTTCTCTTCACTTTACGCTTGGTAGAGATTTTCTATAATAACTACTACAGAACTTGCCAGATCATTTCCTACTTTGCAGTACAGTGCAGAGCTAGTGGCGCTGTCTACTAGATACACGCTGTGACACCTCCCACTGAAGCTGCTGTTTGCTGTTGTGTATGGCTGTCAAAGTGGTGAGCTGAACGTTCTGTGCCTCGGGCCAATCTCAGGCTGTTTTCTGGCCTTTCCAACCACTGAAGCATTTGAAACTTTGCAACCTTGAGAGTTTTCTTTCTTTCTTTCCTTTTTTCCCAGGACAGCAGGATCTGTGGAGCTCCCTCATATGCCAACCCAGTTGGTCTGGGCCAGAGTGGCCTCTTACGGAAAGATGCGTGCAGTATAGTAGAAAATAAAGAGGGACATACAGGGAGACTGCAAGAGTTAATAATGCTGTTTTGTTCCTCCCTCCCTGGTAGCTTCTCAAACAGGCAGAAGAGATCCTAAAGGCATTAGGTGGCCATTCCTCATCCCTTTCCAGGGAAGGAAGGAGCTTCCCAAAGGGCAGGTTGTCATGTTCTTTAGCAGTTATGCTACCTTTCCTGTAGGCAGTGACTGGATAGGGTGATCCCTTGAGCTCAGAGAGGAGTTGGTTTTTTTCTAAAGTGCATTCATTGGGTCATTAGCTGAGGATCGCTTCCGAAACACCAGGTTGTCTGCTTCCTATGACAAGACCATGCACCACACAGTAACTGAAGATTTCAAGGCCGGGTTGGACAGGGCCTTGGGCAACATGGTCTAGTGGAAGGTGTCCCTGCCCATGGAAGGGAGTTGGAACTGGGTGATTTTATGGTCCTTTCCAACCCAAACCAGTCTGTAATTCTATGATTCTATAAGATACCAGACTCGGGACTAGTAAGGAGGTCCTGAATCATTAAATCCAGGCAGTGCTATCAAAGGCGGTGTGTCACAGATGGCCTTTATGCATCGTGCTTTGCACATGGAGACACCCACGGCTGTCCTCTCTCCTAACGTTGGCAGTCATCCTGCTTCAAACAGGAGGTTGGATTAGGTCCCTTCCAGCCAACGCTTCTGTGATTTTGCTACCAGAATACATGCCCAAAAGAGTAGACGTGTTCAGAGTGATTCTGAACAGCAAACTGGGAGATGCAAGACTCAGTGAAATACCGCTGCTCCCTGTCAATAGATTAAACAAGGACATTGGCTCAGCTCAGCTGGTTCCAAGTTTATGGCAGGCCTAGAAAATAAGGGAAAGGTGGTAGAACAGTTCTGTAAGATGGTTCAGATTCAGTTCTTCCAGGCCTCCCCAACAGCAGATTGCTTAGGAATAAAACTAGGAGGATAGTTTTAAATAAAAGGGGTGAGTGAAACCATTCACTGCAAAGGCAATAAACCTGAGATTACCCAGATTAAACAGGAGATAAGCACCACTGACATGCACTCAGTCAAGCTACCCCTCTGCAGAGAGTAGGATGCTTCTTTGGAAGGCAAAGACAGAAGCTGGTTTGGTGCCATGGTGAAGTCTGCAGACTAGGATCTCATTAATGGTGAGAAATTATTGATAGCATGGCCTTTTCATATGGTCCCAGAGTTCTCTCCCCTATCAAAGATTACTTCAATGACTGTTTTGTCGTTGCTACTAATCACTTGAAATTAGTCTATGACATCATGTGGCAGTGAAGAGAGAAGCGTATCACAAAACAAACGAGAATCCTTGAAGTGCTTGAAGTTGCTTCATATCTTCACAGTTTGGATAACCTTTTGCATAATAATCAACAATTTCAAGTATATTGGTCATATCAGCTCCTCAAAGAGATGGAAGACGCTCTTTGAAATCATAGAGCAGACTTCATACACATGAGAAGAACTGACGTGGTGTCACACAGTGATGAAGAGCTAATGTTTCTTTGATAAAGCTGTCTTCACTGAGTTAGATTTTCTTGCCAGGGTGTCAGGAATAGTTGACGAGACAGACGTGTTATTAAGTGGTAAAAATAAACAGATGGAAGAGACAAGTGAGAGATTTCAGCTCTGGCTTTCCAGAATGTTTCAGCACAGAATAACCTCCTAATTTACATTCCCTACCAGAGATAAAAATCAGCAGATCCTTACCCAAGTGTTGTATGGTCACAGCTCCTGCGCAGCATTGGGGCACCCACCATAACACTGGACCACAAGTCCCCTGAGCCAACAGCTTGTCCCTGCCTGGCCAAAGGGCCCATGAGATGGGGCAGTTTGTAGACCTGAAGAAGAGATGCTGGTCCCAACCCGCTGCTACTCTGCAGGCAAAGTCATCGTCATGGAGACCACTGATGCATGTCCGTGTGTGTTGACTGCCTTGGTCCCTCACGGGCATCATGACCTATTTTTGGGACCCCAGCCTCTACACCCTTCCTCTTTTCTCACTCGTGCTCCCCCATCCACAGTGGTCTCTTCTCCTCAGCTTTCTCTTTGTCTCACCCCTCCCCAGTGTGGCCAGGGCTGTGCCAGCACCCTGCCCCACTGGGGGAAGGACAGACCGCAACAAGCAGGCTGAAGGGTTTTCATCCACCGGACTGCAGCAGCTCGAGCGTCAGCTCCTGAAGAGGTGTGAGGGTGAAACAGTGTCAAGTGGCAATGTGGTGAGCTTGGAGGAGCATCTAGGGGCCTTACCACAGCAGGGCACAACAGAAAGCTTTCTTGCCTGTAGAGTCAATAGAAAAGGGGTGCTGCTCCCACACCTGGCTCTTGCCCAGCCGCTGGATATGTTACAGGAAAAGTAGAGGGCAGCTTCTTCTGTGTCACTCCCACCTGCTGCCTTGTTCTGCTGTGTGGCTTAATATAAATTATAAAATATTAAATCAGAAAAATACCTTTGACCTTTCTGGATGATAAGAAAAGACATTGTTCTGCCTTCTAAAATGCCATTATTTTCACTGGAAATGCTAATGGGATTATGTAAAGGTTATTTCAGCCTCCTCTCAAGTCTGGAGATGCGGCAACATAATCATGATGTCCTTTGTTTATGCTTTTTTAATGACTGCTCTTATCTCCAGGTATCTGAGGCCCCTGCATTTTCTCAGGTGCTCACTTGGGGAGTCCTTGGGATGCTCTGGGGGCAAAACTTCCTGAGGATTATAAATGTGTCTGTGCTGTCATATTTGAGATCTGGAAGTGAACTGATGCGGTGAAGAGATCTGGGACTCTGGCAAGGGCTGGATGTGTATGTCTTGATAGTTGTAGGGATGCGCCCTTGTGCATTCTGCAGTAAGAGCACCAGGGAGCTCACATGGATTCAACATGTTCCTGTGGTGGGTCTGCACAGCAGTGCCTGCGCCGGTGAGCTCCAGTACACCTCTGAGGTTCTGTCTTCTGGTTTCCTTTCTTCAAGGCATCTGTGTATGAGCCGGTGCAGGATGCATGCATGAATGTGTGCTGCTCTCACGATGAGCAAGTGGTGTGGTGCGGTCCCTGTTTGCAGCCTCTGGTCTAGACAGACCTTTACTGCACGTGCAGAAGTGACAGGCTGAGGAAAAAGCATAGTTCATGAGCCAGAGAAAACTACAGAAATGATCATGATGGTCCATATGCTCTGTTCTCTGGGAAGGTGATTCCAAAAGCATATTTTCCTCTAATTTTTGGTTGTTATTGGGTTTTTGCCCAGGCCTTTCATTTTTACTGTCATTCTCTTGTGTCCCAAAACAGACCCAGTGTTTTGCAGGGGGCTTGTGATGGCCTGATAACCTTTTTGCTTTCCAGAAAAAAGCAGAGCAACAAGATAGAATTGTATCTTCTAACATAGAACCATAGAATAGTTAGGGTTGGAAAGGACCTTAAGATCATCCAGTTCCAACCCCCCTGCCAGGGGCAGGGACACCTC